>CM054131.1:64141745-64591745 GCA_028751855.1 Ambrosia trifida
ATTTGCATCGGCGTGTCTAGAGCCTGATTATTATGCACACAAACAATAATAACTGATTATTCATCTGGTTTGAAGCTGGGATAGAATGTAAACTATACCTGCTAGGAATTGTTGATGAGCAGCAGCCAATAGTGGAAGAGGAAATACAAGTGACTTGGCAGTGTCCAAAACTGTCCCCTGTAGTTAAATTTGGAACAAAAGTCAGATAAAATACAAGTCAGTCCTTAGCAAAATTTCACCATCCGATAGGTGATGAAGAAAAAGTAGATATGGCAAGAGGTATGAGTTGGGTAACATGTCAAGATACGTTTGAACTGAAACGGGTTATTTTTTTAGTATGAGATAAAACGGGTCAACTTGGGTACCAGAAAACAATTCTTGGTCAATTTTTAGAAATTTATTTATAAATAATATTAAATACAATTACAAAAACACATTATTGAAATAATAATAATAATTTTTTTGAATATAGCTATTAGAAGGTTGTATGGGTTTCCAAACACTTTCACTGACAGAAAACCGGTTTGGTGATGTAAAACCTTAAAGATTGTTAATGTAACACATCTGTCAAGCTTTCTAATTTTCAGACGGGCCATTCTATTGATTTCACGTATAAGTTTATTCACATTCCAGACAATGTTTAACATTGCTCTAAATCAATGGAAACCATATCATGTTCAAAAGTTTGAGATCTTTTTCCGTGTTGTGTTGCATAGCTTAGAGCAGCATGTGAGAATGTTTAGCCTCTCCTGTCATGTTTGTATCTGTACGATATGCCCTATTTCAACGATGGAGGGGCATTCCCCTCTGAAATCATAGATGTCTTATCTTTTTAGTGCATACATAATTTGACTGACAGGTGAGCATGGAATGGAAGGGTAGGATTAAGGTCATATTATACTTGTGCATATTTTTACTATGTTACCCCGTTTTGTTAATTATAACTTTTTATGGCTACTTATCTATTTTGTTAGTTTTCCGGTTTTTTATGAGTCCGCTATTTTGTGGGATTTACTGGGTATGGTTGTTGTTGTTGTATAATTTGACTGAAAAAAAAAACGGAAACATAAATCTTAGCATCAATATGGCAGTTCCTGTCCTTTTTCAGTGTCCCTTAGTTAGTTAAAGGAAAACGCCACAAAAGTATGGAATCTAATCTAGAAAGAGAGAGAGAGAGAGAGAAGAGAGTTGAGGTAAGTTACGAAATGCTGAGCAGAAGCATTTAGGAAATTATCGTTGATTTGATTCCCCTGTAACAGAGGAGGGATGTAATTTTTGAAAATCCTGCATATTAATTAAGGAAACAAATATGAATCAATTATTATTATTAACATTAACAAAAGAAAGCAGTGAAGTTATTGAATATCTATCTGATTAGGCAGGCAGAAATGATATCCTAACCATATCATTCAATTCATTCTTATTTATTATGTTATGTAAGTTTATTTATTGATTAATGTATATAAAATAGTAGGTAGGAAAGTACCATGAGTTCCCAGCGGCATTGGATATAATATCATATAATATCCAGGGATGAATACCAGCTTCAACACCAAGACAGATGGCCTCCACAGAAGATACAAAATGAATCCCTTTCAGCAACTCTATTACCATCTTACATTTACTATAAACCATAATAATTACTCAATTAGAGATCCTAAAGTACTAGTAGTAGTAGTAGATGTTAATTAAGTAAGTTGATCTATAATAAATATAAATATGAAAAAATGGAGATTGAAAGTGCCTGGAGTGATCGGAAGCGGTGATATGAGCAGCAGCAGCGGGATCCATGTCGAGAGATTGAAGATGATCCAACAGATTCACAAGTTGACTTGAAAAAGGATACTGCTACTGGTTGTTGCTGGTTGTTGTGACTGGATGCATTGCAACCAAACCAAATGACAGATGGAGTAGGTGACTAGATGTCTTGTCGGCTGTCGCTTCACGTCATCATATCTTACATTCCTGATTACTATCATATGATATCATATCATATCAGTAGCTTTTATCTCGGGAGCTTCCCGGAGTTGAAAAATATAACAATTCTAATAATTTTAATTCTAATAGTAATAATAATAATTATTACTCTTGTAATTAAATAAATAAAAAAATAACCTTGCTATAAGGTGACACCATGTGTTGCAGTGTTGCGCGATTCTTTCTCCTAGCTTCTCTTGATGAAGTATACCTATGCATCTTTAAAAGAGAAATTCCAATGAAAGCATGGCGATTGTGCTGAATTTTAACATCGTAGATAAGAACCTGGTTTAAAAGAAAAAATATTATTAATGAATAACCTGAACACTTTTTGATTTTTTTCCTATATGAACGAAACCCCACAAAAATAGTCGTTTTTTCTCCGTTTTTTATATAGCACTATGGTACTCGTTGGAAAGATAATAAAACGCTCGTTAATTTGGTGTAATTTTTTCTTTAAAAAATCTCATATATAAAAGATATTAACGTTTAAAAATTATGCGAGGAAACACAAGAGAGAAAAATTTAAAATTTTTTTTAATTTTTTTTTCCTAAAATAACTCAATTTAAATTTAGTAGATTAGGTTTTATATTATTATTTTTTTTAATTTGCCATGACACATGACACACTCAAGGAGTAGAATGCCTCCTTGAATGCTATGCCATTAAAATGACTTTCTTTTATAATAGATATAGATATAGATATAGATATAGATATAGATATAAATATAGATATAGATATAGATTATTACTAGGTGCCATGTATTTTTAGGAATTATTAAATTACTGAAATTTGGTTCCGTAAGAGAAAACCTTATAATTTTTATGGAGTTTTTTGCTAAACTAGTGTTGGTGAAAAAAATATTTACTAAAATGGTGTTCTTTAAAAACTATTTACCTAATTGGTGTTTCCTTTTTTTTTTTTTTTTTTTTTTGTATTTGTATTTAATCTTAAAGCAACATATCAACGTTATTTTTTATTCTCCCTATTTAATCAACTCATTATCTATTTCTTTCTTATTATATTAAACTTCTCTTTTTAGTCAATCGATCCAATATTCTTTTCTTTTACAAAGCAAGACTTAAATCTCATCTTCCATTTCACCTTTAACGATGTATCAGAATTAATCCATTTTTTTTCTAACTTGTAATCGTATATTGAAGTTGAGGCAATAAACAATATCGTAAACAATTTAGAACTTAGTGATATATTATATATAAAAAACAGTATCAACTAATGTGGATATTATTTACACATATTTCATTTTCTAGGTCATGATCTGTAAAAGTTTAAAGACATTAAAAATTAAATAAACACGTGCATATTAAAAATGTGAAAAATATAAAGAGAATGGAGAAATAAATTGCGTGATGACAATGTTAAATGGCAATTTGTTCCAAATTGTTTGTTTCATATTTGTTCGTTTAAATGAATAGGCACATACATATATGAATGAAATAAACGAAAACAATTGAAAGAGTGAGACACGTGTTCGTGTTTAATTGTTTAATCAAATGAACGAAACTTGTGTTCACATTCGTAAATTGATTAAATGAATGAGACATGAACGAACTTCTAACCAAGTTGTGCACGAACGGTTCATTGATCTTTGGTTTGTGTGTAGAGTTAGAATTGATTGAAAATTAAATAATAAGAAAAAAGTTACTGTTAAAAAGTTATAATGGGCTGACTAGAGAAATAAAACAAATAAAAATATATTGAATACTAAAAAAATTAACATATTTATAAGAATAAAAATAGAAAATATTACCTTTTTTTTGGAAGGCGAAATTTCTATGTTGTGGCAGAGATCATCACAACCCCCCCGGAAGGGGAGTCCCCTAGCCACTCTCCAATGGTCAGACTATGTTGTCTTAACCGGGCCCACGCTGACACGAGAGTGGCCAGCCCACAAGCGAGTCGAGGCTGCGCATAAGGGGCACTAAGGCTTCCACCCGGAAAATTTCCCGCCACCAGCCACTTGGCAGATGTTGCACCCTCCACAAGAGGCAAGCCTTTCTGGAGTAAATGCACGGTAGTAGAAAACCGGGGATAGATTACTTAACTAGAAATATTATAAAAGAAGGTTCATATGTTGGTTAAAAACAAGTGTAAATACAAAATAAATGAAAACACTAAATTGGTAAATAGTTTTTAAGGAACACTAGTTTGAGAAATATTTTTTTCACCAACACTAGTTTGGGAGAAAACTCATCATTTTACCGTTTAAAAAAAAGTTTTTTTTATTATTATAAATACACAACCCTTCCATTCACATTTTTTATACAATCTTTCCATTCACATTTTTTATACTATCACTCAATTTTTATAAAAAAATTCCAAATCCTCAAACAACTATGTCATCATCATCTTCTTCGTTTTCTTCGGTTCATCATCTACAAACAAATCCGTAAATTTTGTAATAAATGTCGTGGCACAAGCGGCGCAGATCGTTGCCGAGGAAGAAAGAGATGAAGTCGACTCGGTACCTCGAATTAGGCAAGCGGCTATAAACAGAGACCGAGAAGGTTCGTTTTATATATATATTTTTTAGATTATTTATGTGTACTGTATTTTTTTTTTAAGATTGTAGTTGTTTATTATATTTAAATTTTTTAAGATTGTAGATGTTTATTGTGTTTTTTTGAAATATGTGTAGGTGCCCATGATAGATTGGTTGTAACACCCCAACCGATGGCGGAATCATCGAGGTGTCACGTAGTGACGATTGTTCAAAAGCTCATGGTACTAAAATGTAAATATTTGATTATTGAATATTGTTTTACAACATGTGAAATAAATACATGACAACAAAAATAAAGATAGTTGATTGATTTAATCTAAGTCCAAGTCCTATGTGAAGCGTCAAGCAGCTTATCCTGAAACATGCACGAAAATAAATTTTGTCAACATATGATGTTGGTGAGTACTACCTAGCTTTGTACATATAGTATAAGTTTGAAAAGTGGTACAATTCATGTGTCTAGCATCACCAAGGCATTATGTAAGCACACAAGTAACCAAAGAAGACAAAGATCAAATGTAAAGTTGGTAAGATGAAATTGATAATGAGCACCCTAACACGTGTCAAGTCTAAAAGAGCACCATAACATACGTTATGTCTAAATCAGCACCGTAACATAAGTTACGTCTATATGTAAAGAGCACCATAACATAAGTTATGTCTAAATGTACGATTTTGTATGTAAGTTACGTTCATGTTCAAACATAAAGCACAAAGGTAAACAAGACACGTATATGAATTGTAAATGAAGAAAAATGTATGTGTAAATGAATGTGCAAGTTTTGTATACTTGTGCATGAGTCACCCCAAAAGTGTAAAAAACGAAAAAGGGGATAAGTAATACTCACCTTAGCAAGGTGTTAAATCTTGTGAAATTGAATAAGTGTAATCCAACGTTGCCAAGTATCACCCTATGTTTAAGGTAATAAATGAGTTTAAGTCTTTCTAGTCTACAAGTATTTCTAGGGTTTCGAATTGGGGATAAGTATTCGTTTGATTAATAAATAAAATGTTTAATAAATAAGAGAAATTTGCTAAATAAATAAACAAAAGTCTTTTTGTAAATTTTAGATTAAAGATGGTCACATCATAAAGTTTTAAGTATGAAAATAATTTTTATAAAATTATTTTCTTATAAATAGAATATTAAATCTATTTATTTCAAATTGTCAAAATATAACTTTAATATTTTAAAATATTAAAATTAAAGAATTTTTAAATTAAAAATTGTATTTCTTTTCTAAATAAATAGAAATAGTTTATATAAAATTTTGGTGCAAAAGTATTAAAAAATGAATTTATTATGATTTATTTATGATTAAAACTAACAAAAATTGATTAAAAGTATTAAATAAATGATTTTTTCAGAAATAAAAATCATTTCAGAAATGTTTAATGTTATATAAACTTAGAATAGTTTTTGTGGAAATTTATATATTCGTTTTGATATTTTTATAGAATTTTATAAATAAAATAGAATAAACTTGAAATATTTATTAAATAAATAATTTTTGGAAAACTAAAAATTGTATGTTAAACTTTTCTACTAGAATAACATAAAATAATTTTTGTAGAATTTATAAACCTCTTTTGATATTTTAAAAACCATTTTAAAGGATTAAAAAGTTAAATATATATATATAAAAGGTGTTAAAAAAAAAAAGATTTGTTGCTTGTGGGATTCGAACCCTGGCCGTAGGCCAGTTCACGGTTTTAAAGTGAAGTGTATCACCAGCTGATCTATAGATCGGTTGGTGATCATATTCAGTTTGCTTAAAATATGTATGATGACTGAGAAGTGTCATCTTCCCCATTTCGTAACCTATAAACCCTAGGTTTTTCAATACACTAATTCATCAACCAATAACCCTTGGATTCAAAGGGTTATTGGTCGGAATGTATCAATGATTAAAAACGCAGAACGGATTGATTCATACCAAGCAGATTTGAAGCAAGAACACGAGTCAAACAAAAAAGTCAATGAATCGTAAAATAGCATGAGAGAGCGAGCGAGAGTGAAATGTGATTGTGGGGTTATGTTTATCGGTTGTTACTGAACGAAATCCTATGCTCAATTTATAGTGTCGTGATTGAAAAGGAAAGATTTTAAATCTTGACCAAAGCTTGGTCAAGACACGGCATGTGATATGATTTGGAGAGGATTTAGGCGTATTTCATGGAATGTATGTAACATCGCGAAATTTTTTTCCCAAATTCTAAACGTACTTTATATATATATATATATATATATATATATATATATTTTATTTTATCGTTCATTATATAACGTGCCTAAGTTTTTCCTACCACACAACTTATATATATATATATGCATAGATAATAATAATAATAATAATAATAATAATAATAATAATGATAATAATATTATTATGACACAAAAATCAGTTTTCTTTTTTTTAGAGTTATGTTACAAATCAAAACCCAAACCCAACTTAACTAAATAATATTCCAGCCCAACCAGCCCAAGAATCCGGCCCAGAACCCGAGCCCACTAGCCATCAAGCCCACACACCCCCTTATCATCTTTATTTAAAAAAAAAAAGGAGTTTGTCTCTGCCGGGTATCGAACCCGTGCCACCCTCCACACAAACACACACCATCACCACTAGGCCACAGACGTGTTGTTGTTTTAATCCAAGCTTTAATTATATTTAACCCGCCTCTGTCTCTTCTTTCTTTCCTTCCTAAAACAGCGAACAAGCAGCAGCAGCAAAACATCCATCTTTGACCTATTAATTGGCACGATTAACGCATAATTATCACGGATTGACTCAACAGCTTGATTATCGGCCCCAATCAACTTTAATTACACGCTATTAACAATCAATCATTGACCAATTTCTAATATATACGCGTTTGACATTAACTCATTGGTCAAACTTGCCAATAATACGAACCAGATGCCATCACTATAAATTGGACCAACCCAGACCATCTCAACTCGCCACTAATCCTTTCTACATCTCCAATTTCTTCGTATAATCTGCTGTTCATGATGAACGATCGCATTCTTGACTTTTTTTGTTTGACCGATCAACCGAGCTCAAAACGCGTTTGTAAGTTGATATTTTTTATGGGTTTTGTTCATCGGCTCATACACAACAGAAACCCTAAGTTTAATTGGGTTAACCTTGTGTGATTGAATCAATTGAAATAGCTAGGGCACGATTGTTAATATTTGGGGAAGAACATGTAACCTGATATGATATTTATTTGTAATAAACTGAATCCAAACACAACCAGTGGCTTGGACCAGCTGGTTGTGTCTGGAGCCCCATATCAGAGCTACCCGGGTTCGATCCCCGGCTGTAGCGATTCTTTTCTTTCTTTTTTTTTTGTGTTTTACTTTAAAAACAAACAAGAATTAAACATACATATAATCTTATAAATTCATTTTAAATTATCAAAACTCTTTTATTTATTCTACAAAAATTATCTTGTGTTAATCTGATGTAATAGTTCAACTTACAATTTTTAGTTTACAAAAATTTATTTATTTAATATATATAATAAATAAATCAATTTTATTCTATTTTATTTATAAAAATCTATAAAAATATCAAAACGATCTTATTAATTTCCACAAAAATTATCCTAAGTTTTTATAACTTTAAACTTTTCAGAAATGATTTTTATTTCAGAAAAATCATGTATTTAATATTTTTAATCAATTTTTGTTAGTTTTAGTCATAATTAAATCATAATAAATTCAATTTTTAATATTTTTACACCAAAATTTTATACAAATTATTTCTGATCATTTAGAACAGAAATATAATTTTTAAACTGATAATTCTATAATTTTAGTAATTATTAATTATTTTTGTTAAAGTTGACAATTTGTAATAAATAGATTTAATAATCTATTTTAAAGAAAATAATTTTATAAAAATTATTTTTATACTTTAAACATATTCTTGTGACCATCTTGGATTTATAATTCATAAAAAGATTTTTGGTTAATTATTTACTAATATTCTCTCAATTATCAAACATTTTTAATAATAATCAAACAAGCATCTATCCCCAATTCGAAGCCCTAGAAACTTATACATTTTTAGATTTGATAGACTTAGACATATTTATTACCTTAATATAGGGTGATACTTGATACATTTGGTCAACACATTTCTCAACAGATATAACATTTTACCAAGGTGAGTTTTACATAGCCCCTTTTCTATTTATCACCATTTTTGGGGTGAAACATGTTACAACATCATTTTATGCAATTCAATCATCAATGTGTCTATGTGTTTTCTATGTTGCATTATGTCTTGAGCATGATTAGAGTAAGCACCATTCTAGCATAATCATTAACTCCGTACAAGCTGGCGGTATACATTGATAGATCTATTGGACTGACAATCCCACCCGGATACGTGCCTCCTACAAAGGTAGCGTGGGTGTTTGTTATCGTATAACATATTCAATTGGACCATGAGCGTATGGTATGTATCATATTATAACAGTCATCAGGGTTGATTATGCACTCGATTTATTTCTAGTATGTTCTCACATATGGGCTAGATTGACATGACACATGAATTGCACAACATTTTTATTCAATTATCAAAAACCTAAGTAATTCTCACCAACTTTTGTTGACCCAAAACATTTTTCAACTTAACATGTTTCAGGTTCTAATTGCTTGAAGATTTGAATTGATGCTTGAAGATATGTGTATAGTTTTATTCAATTTGATGTACAAATTCTAGAACTATTGTATGTAATTCATTTAAATTATTCAATGGAATTTATTATTCACCATGAGCTACTGAACAATCATCAATACGTGACATCCCGATGTTTCCGCCATCGGTTGGGGTGTTACAGATTGGTATCAGAGCCATGGTTATAGGGAATTAGGTTATTAGAAAAATAATCTAGTCTATAACCATAGGATTTAACAAGTACTTGCTTCTTTTGCTTGCTATTCTCTATCTCCCTCCTACTTCTTATCTCTACTTTCATCCTTACAAGAAGGCTGCTCTCCATCAGTGGATCTACTCTTAGACTAATAGGACAAATTCCTCAGGTTTAACCTGAACCCCCTTGTGATCTCGTCGAAGTTCTAGATTTTAATAACGAACACGTGCAATCTGGAAGGGTGAACGCCTGTATTCTGAGTCTTCTGTCTAGGTTGGCATTGCGCATATATCCCAATCAGACGAGGGACCCGGATGCCTACCTGGGAATTCTCGGGATGAGTGTTCACTTATAGGCTAAAGCATGTCTTCATATGTTATTAGAATCTGGAATCTTTGATAAGTCAACGTTTTCGTTTATTCGTTTTAATTAATGAATGAATGATTACATTCCGTATATATAACCTCATTCATTTCATTGTGTCTCCTACAGATCATGTCTCCACGTCACAACACTCGCATTAACAGTGGTGACAATCATGAAGAAGAGAGCAGCAACCACAATCCCAACCACAACACTAACAATGGAGGTGATGCCCAACTAGCTACGATTATTTCTCAACAATTGGCACAACAAATCACAACTCTGGTTTCTAACATGTTGGCTCAAGTCATCCCAATGAATGGGAACAACAATGGAAATGGAAATGGCGATCACATGAAGAACGGAACCCTAGTTCGGAAAAGCGAGAAAACAAGTATTGTGACCGCGGTAACTACCAAGAACCAGAAGCGTAAGACCAGGAATCCTAATGTAAACCTCACTACACAAGCCTCTAACAAGAAGCCTTATACAAGAAACTTTCCATTGTGTAACACATGCAACCGACATCATCCCACTGTTTCAGCATGTCGCGTGTGCACCAATTGTGGTAGGTATGGCCGTCTGGTCAACACATGTCGCGAGACCCCAAACCCTAATCAACCCACCAACCCTGCTCAGGCTGATAATCCTAATCGATACAACTATGGTCAATGCTATGAATGTGGGGACCCAAATCACTACCGTAACCGATGCCCTAAACTAAACCGAGATCAAGACCCTCCAGCTACTTAACAGCAAGTCCCACCATTTAAATGTTGTTTGCTTTCAATTCTATGTAATGGCGCTTTTGATTCAAGTAATAAATTCGAGTATTATCATAACATTTGTGTGCATGCTTGTTTGAATGTGAACCGATTGATATATCTATGATCATACGTGCTTACTTGTACAACAAATGGTTGACTACCAAACAATCTACTTAACGATTGGTAGAGGTCATCATGTCTTTCCAACAGTCGGGAGAGGCCCTACCACCTGCTCAACGACTGGTGGGGACTATCAGATCTGCTCAACAATCGGTAAAGTGATAAAAGGACGCAAAACCCTAATGTAAGGTAAATTGGTAATTACGGTCCGGAACGTAATCATGAATTTACAGGTACGTTAAGGTAGTGTGAAATTTTATTAAGGTATTCGGCAGTTGACCAATTGCAAACCTGGTGTTTCCTTTTAACTTCGGGACGAAGTTTCCAAAAGTAAGGGAGACTGTAACATCGCGAAATTTTTTTCCCAAATTCTAAACGTACTTTATATATATATATATATATATATATTTTATTTTATCGTTGATTATATAGCGTGCCTAAGTTTTTCCTACCACACAACTTATATATATATATATATATATGCATAGATAATAATAATAATAATAATAATAATAATAATAATAATAATAATAATAATAATAATGATAATAATATTATTATGACACAAAAATCAGTTTTCTTTTTTTTAGAGTTATGTTACAAATCAAAACCCAAACCCAACTTAACTAAATAATATTCCAGCCCAACCAGCCCAAGAATCCGGCCCAGAACCCGAGCCCACTAGCCATCAAGCCCACACACCCCCTTATCATCTTTATTTAAAAAAAAAAAGGAGTTTGTCTCTGCCGGGTATCGAACCCGTGCCACCCTCCACACAAACACACACCATCACCACTGGGCCACAGACGTGTTGTTGTTTTAATCCAAGCTTTAATTATATTTAACCCGCCTCTGTCTCTTCTTTCTTTCCTTCCTAAAACAGCGAACAAGCAGCAGCAGCAAAACATCCATCTTTGACCTATTAATTGGCACGATTAACGCATAATTATCACGGATTGACTCAACAGCTTGATTATCGGCCCCAATCAACTTTAATTACACGCTATTAACAATCAATCATTGACCAATTTCTAATATATACGCGTTTGACATTAACTCATTGGTCAAACTTGCCAATAATACGAACCAGATGCCATCACTATAAATTGGACCAACCCAGACCATCTCAACTCGCCACTAATCCTTTCTACATCTCCAATTTCTTCGTATAATCTGCTGTTCATGATGAACGATCGCATTCTTGACTTTTTTTGTTTGACCGATCAACCGAGCTCAAAACGCGTTTGTAAGTTGATATTTTTTATGGGTTTTGTTCATCGGCTCATACACAACAGAAACCCTAAGTTTAATTGGGTTAACCTTGTGTGATTGAATCAATTGAAATAGCTAGGGCACGATTGTTAATATTTGGGGAAGAACATGTAACCTGATATGATATTTATTTGTAATAAACTGAATCCAAACACAACCAGTGGCTTGGACCAGCTGGTTGTGTCTGGAGCCCCATATCAGAGCTACCCGGGTTCGATCCCCGGCTGTAGCGATTCTTTTCTTTCTTTTTTTTGTGTTTTACTTTAAAAACAAACAAGAATTAAACATACATATAATCTTATAAATTCATTTTAAATTATCAAAACTCTTTTATTTATTCTACAAAAATTATCTTGTGTTAATCTGATGTAATAGTTCAACTTACAATTTTTAGTTTACAAAAATTTATTTATTTAATATATATAATAAATAAATCAATTTTATTCTATTTTATTTATAAAAATCTATAAAAATATCAAAACGATCTTATTAATTTCCACAAAAATTATCCTAAGTTTTTATAACTTTAAACTTTTCAGAAATGATTTTTATTTCAGAAAAATCATGTATTTAATATTTTTAATCAATTTTTGTTAGTTTTAGTCATAATTAAATCATAATAAATTCAATTTTTAATATTTTTACACCAAAATTTTATACAAATTATTTCTGATCATTTAGAACAGAAATATAATTTTTAAACTGATAATTCTATAATTTTAGTAATTATTAATTATTTTTGTTAAAGTTGACAATTTGTAATAAATAGATTTAATAATCTATTTTAAAGAAAATAATTTTATAAAAATTATTTTTATACTTTAAACATATTCTTGTGACCATCTTGGATTTATAATTCATAAAAAGATTTTTGGTTAATTATTTACTAATATTCTCTCAATTATCAAACATTTTTAATAATAATCAAACAAGCATCTATCCCCAATTCGAAGCCCTAGAAACTTATACATTTTTAGATTTGATAGACTTAGACATATTTATTACCTTAATATAGGGTGATACTTGATACATTTGGTCAACACATTTCTCAACAGATATAACATTTTACCAAGGTGAGTTTTACATAGCCCCTTTTCTATTTATCACCATTTTTGGGGTGAAACATGTTACAACATCATTTTATGCAATTCAATCATCAATGTGTCTATGTGTTTTCTATGTTGCATTATGTCTTGAGCATGATTAGAGTAAGCACCATTCTAGCATAATCATTAACTCCGTACAAGCTGGCGGTATACATTGATAGATCTATTGGACTGACAATCCCACCCGGATACGTGCCTCCTACAAAGGTAGCGTGGGTGTTTGTTATCGTATAACATATTCAATTGGACCATGAGCGTATGGTATGTATCATATTATAACAGTCATCAGGGTTGATTATGCACTCGATTTATTTCTAGTATGTTCTCACATATGGGCTAGATTGACATGACACATGAATTGCACAACATTTTTATTCAATTATCAAAAACCTAAGTAATTCTCACCAACTTTTGTTGACCCAAAACATTTTTCAACTTAACATGTTTCAGGTTCTAATTGCTTAAAGATTTGAATTGATGCTTGAAGATATGTGTATAGTTTTATTCAATTTGATGTACAAATTCTAGAACTATTGTATGTAATTCATTTAAATTATTCAATGGAATTTATTATTCACCATGAGCTACTGAACAATCATCAATACGTGACATCCCGATGTTTCCGCCATCGGTTGGGGTGTTACAGATTGGTATCAGAGCCATGGTTATAGGGAATTAGGTTATTAGAAAAATAATCTAGTCTATAACCATAGGATTTAACAAGTACTTGCTTCTTTTGCTTGCTATTCTCTATCTCCCTCCTACTTCTTATCTCTACTTTCATCCTTACAAGAAGGCTGCTCTCCATCAGTGGATCTACTCTTAGACTAATAGGACAAATTCCTCAGGTTTAACCTGAACCCCCTTGTGATCTCGTCGAAGTTCTAGATTTTAATAACGAACACGTGCAATCTGGAAGGGTGAACGCCTGTATTCTGAGTCTTCTGTCTAGGTTGGCATTGCGCATATATCCCAATCAGACGAGGGACCCGGATGCCTACCTGGGAATTCTCGGGATGAGTGTTCACTTATAGGCTAAAGCATGTCTTCATATGTTATTAGAATCTGGAATCTTTGATAAGTCAACGTTTTCGTTTATTCGTTTTAATTAATGAATGAATGATTACATTCCGTATATATAACCTCATTCATTTCATTGTGTCTCCTACAGATCATGTCTCCACGTCACAACACTCGCATTAACAGTGGTGACAATCATGAAGAAGAGAGCAGCAACCACAATCCCAACCACAACACTAACAATGGAGGTGATGCCCAACTAGCTACGATTATTTCTCAACAATTGGCACAACAAATCACAACTCTGGTTTCTAACATGTTGGACCATGAGCGTATGGTATGTATCATATTATAACAGTCATCAGGGTTGATTATGCACTCGATTTATTTCTAGTATGTTCTCACATATGGGCTAGATTGACATGACACATGAATTGCACAACATTTTTATTCAATTATCAAAAACCTAAGTAATTCTCACCAACTTTTGTTGACCCAAAACATTTTTCAACTTAACATGTTTCAGGTTCTAATTGCTTGAAGATTTGAATTGATGCTTGAAGATATGTGTATAGTTTTATTCAATTTGATGTACAAATTCTAGAACTATTGTATGTAATTCATTTAAATTATTCAATGGAATTTATTATTCACCATGAGCTACTGAACAATCATCAATACGTGACATCCCGATGTTTCCGCCATCGGTTGGGGTGTTACAATGTAAATATAGGAGTATGTTTGTCGGTCAAAGGGGATGAAATTACTACCAAAAATGAGGCCAAAATTTCATGGAAAGTGGACTGGTTTGACTTCAGCTTCGGGTCGGGTCTGGGGGACGACCGGGTGAAGCAGAAAGGGAAACAGATAGGGGGTGTTTTATATAATATGGGTTGGGATTGAATCAGATGAGAGGTGTAGCTCAGATGGTTGTGGTGCGCGTGTGTTGTGCTGACCCGGCTCTGGTCACCGGTTCGAGTCCGGGTGTCAGCAGATAATTATTTTTTATTTTATTTTTTTTAAAACTGAAGGGAGGGGGATTGGGCCGCTGTTGTTGGGCTTCATGTCTTGGGCTCCGAAAATCCACAAAAGAAATGGTTGGGTTGGGCTTAGGTGGGGATAGGAAATTGGGTTTTTTGGTTTGGGTTAAGTTAATGGATTAGGATAAATGGCTTATTTAGTATAATGTCTAAAAACTATACTTTTTATTATTATTATTATTATTATTATTATTATTTATTATTATTATTATTTAAAAAGAAAAATAATTACGACAACGATGCGAGAAACTTGAATCCAAAGCTTCGAATTACAGGGGTTATAAATGTAAATAAATGAAAAGGGACTAAAATCGGACAAAAGGTAAAATGAAAGGTGACGGATGTCACATTGGTAGCCGATTATTTTGCCGACAAACCCTTGTACTCGGTAGCCTTATTTGGGCGTAGGTTCCAAATGAGTAAGAGACTGTTCTTATATATAGCTGATGACGTGTTGAATTTTCATCCATTTTTTACCTTACGATACGATGCTAGAAAGAAAAGGGGGTTCACCACCCTACAAAAATGCACAGCGGCTGTAACACCCCAACCGATGGCGGAAACATCGAGGTGTCACGTAGTGACGATTGTTCAATAGCACATGGACTAAATTGTAAATATTAATAGCAAACAATTTCCATTATTCACATTGAAATACAAAAGTCTTAATAGAAATCTCAAACATAGAAAATAAATGTTCAATCTTTTATTTAAGCACTAGGTCCAGCCTAAGCGTGAAAAGCAAGCAACATCAAACTTCACTTGAAACATGTACAAAATAATTTGTCAACACATATAATGTATTGGTGAGTACATCCATTTGATATATATATAGTAGTGAAAAGTTAGCAATTCATGTGTAATATAGTGTTTGAAAATATGTAATAAGTGGCATCCGGGTCAAAATCAACCCTAAGAAATGAAATGAAATATATATAGTATGCACTGGTAACAATAGTAATGAAACACATAGCAATGACCAAGGCCTCTCAACAGAGTCACAAGGGGTATATACCATAGTACTATTTATTGAAATGCTAGGCCGTAACGGTTAATGATTCGACAAGTCATAGATACACAAAATAGCATAAGCAAACACACATGAAAATTGCTATTTTATTAAAAGGAAATAGAAACTTGTTGTAAGTACATGAGTAGCCCCAAAAGTAAAACGAAAAAGGGGAAAGATATACTCACAGTTTCGCCAAGTATAAACTCCAAGAAAGTTCGTCGTAAAGGATTTAGAATTCCGAAAAAACTCAACCTACATATGATAGAATACTAATGAGGAAAATGACTTAAAAGTCTAAGGCAACCAAAATCTAAGGCATTAGGGTTTACTAGACTTGTGTAGGGAAGATAAAGTTTTTAAGTAACTTGAACAATAGTTTTGAAATAAATATATCACGATTTAGAATTAAATATGTGACTAAAACACTTTTGTCTCCCACACTTAGGAACATTTTCTATTTTATAGAAAAATATCCACAAAATAGATTTTATGATTTATATTTAACTTAAAACAATTTAATATATCTAATTAAATATAAATAGAATAAATAATTCAAGATATGATCCAAAAATGATATTCCTATGAAAAATAATTATTTTCTGAGGTGACATAGTGAAAATGTTATTTTCATAATTTCTCTCCATTCATTAGTATTTAAAACATATTTAATGAGTTTAAATAGTGTTTTAATGATTAAAAATAGTAAAAATAACAAAAATAATCATTTTATGAGAAATTAAATTTTATTCCAATTTATTATACATAGAAATAAATCTCCAGAAAATTTGAGGTTAAAATCATTTAAAATGAATTTTTAATCAATCAATTATGATTAAAACAATTTAAATCAAGAAAAATAGGAAAATAATGTATTTTCCAGAAAATAAAAATATGATAATTTTCCTTAGGGTGTCAAGATATTTCACCTAAATTTTCATAATTTTTGGAGTAAAAATGAATTTTCTAGGAATATTTTAAGATTATGACTAATATATATATATATATATATATATATATATATATATATGTGTGTGTGTGTGTGTGTGTGTGTGTATAAACTAGTAGGAAACTCGCGCAATGCAGCGACGGCAACAATTTGCATTGCGGTACCCGTTTTCTATTAGTTTATCAACCTTGTCGTGGTATATTGTATGGTACTTTTGTTAATTTTCTTATTCTTAGCCCCGGTCCTGGTTTATCTATGTCATGAGCCTTAGATATATATCAATTGTTAACACATAATATTATTTTAACTGGTACGATGCATGTAAAACTATGTGCAAATCCTTTGATAAAAATATATAAATAATGAAATGTCACACCCTCAAATTTCCACTGCGGAGTTTTACCGCGAGGTGCATGACAAACCAGGACCCATAGCCATAAGTATCATGAACGCCTCTAAATGCCCAAACCATTTAGTTCGTTTTTAAGAAAAAGTTTCAAAGTTTAACCAAGCAATTTAAAGTAATGCGGAAGCGTAAACAAAGTAAAACAATTGCAAAAGTCTGCGCAAGACAACGCGCCCAAAACCAAAGTTTAAAAGTACGAAATAATAAATATTCATAACCCAAGACACAAATGATGCATGCCCTAAAACGTGCTCCGTACCTAAGGACCTGCAAAGCATGCTAAAATTTGTCAACATAAAGTCGGTGAGTTCACAATATAAGTATGCGATGAAAATAAAAGCGTAGGTTCTCAAAACCCCAAAAGTCAAGTGTACAACGTTGGCCTCTCAGACCCTGTAAACAATGGCTAATTCAAATGTCAGGGGTAGCTAGCCCACTCATGATAACTAAAACCGGCGAATACCGAACTACTAATGAACAAGTTCCCATAACCGGGATAAAGATGCCTTGCATCATTGTCCATCGACAATGATTATGTTTGAAGCTAATAGTTCACATCCGTGCTCCCAGCACGATGTGAGGTTTGTTAGACCTAATAGCGCTATCAACTAATTAACCCGCTTGCCCAACCGGAAATTGATTCGGTATTTTGAAGGACTTAAAAGATGTGTTTGGTTTAGTTCATCAAGGACATATATATGAATTAGTAAAAATAGATTCACCACGTGAACCATGCACCCCAAACCCGGGATGTGTAAAAGAAAGTTGTCTCAAGATAGACTAGAAAACGTTACCAATGTAGTCTCAACCCGAGACGCATGCTTTGAGAAAAAGTAGTGAAACTCACCTTATCGCGTAAGCAAAGAATCCGAACAGCAAGTATTATATGCTACTGACACCCTAATAACAGTGTCACTACGTGAGTATAGGCGTAACATCATTACACCATATAACTCGTTTGTCCAAGGCGTTTTAATATTCAAAAGTGTGTATGCGACGCCTAGTGATTCTACATGCAATAGTAAACCCTACGGACTCGTTGGTGAATGAGTTGGTTATAATTAGTTTCTACAGCCCGTATGTGTCATAAACATGTGTACTTGCGTTATATGTCAATTTTAAATCACCTAAGACCTCAAGTAATCACATAAGCACATAATACACAATCTGTGTTTTCAGGACAGATTGTGCGCCATCAAAACGAATTTATTTAAAATAGTAAACCAGTGAGTTATCCTCCCAAATGTTTACTGAATTTTCTTTGGGATTCAATTGGCAATACCTATTTTTGTTTAGTCTTAACTCCTAACACAAAAATAATTAAAATTCGTCCAACTCAGCTATGTTCAGAAACACTCTTAACAGGTCAGTTTGGTAAATAATTTCCCAAAAATTGTGTATTCATCCAAACGGGATAAATCCACTTGGAAAACTTGCTACACTCCAATATTAACCTTCTGTAAAAATTTCAAGACTCAACTCTTTATAAAACATGAGTTATGATATTTCAAAGTTGACTCAATTTGACACCCGAAATTCTGATCTGACCTATTTTCAATGAAAATTCCAAAAACGACCCATCCGGCGTCCAAAACCCATGATTTTACCCATTATGAAAAGCTAAGACCAGGTGTGACCTAACCATGCCAAGAAAACACTAAAATCGTTATGTTAGAGCCGTGTTACAGCTCCTACAAATTTGACTAACCATTCTGTCCAGATTTTAGTTTCGCCTAAATCATACTTTAATCGCCTACCGTGTGCATAAAAACTATTAACAATCATCAATTATCCACACAAAACATTCCTAATACCTATTCCATCAGATTCTATGATTAAACATGTCAAGACCAAAGCTTTAAGAATCAAAACACCAATTACTTGCGCAACAAGTATCCTATGATGTTACTAAGCGTTTATGAGTATGTTTAATCCATTTAATCTTCAAAAGATTCATGCTTTAATGTTTTATAACCTCATTCAGACCTGGACAAACTTGTTATATGACTTTTATTAATGAAAACACAAGATAGAAGCATAAGAAATCGTAAAATATACCCTTAGCTCTCCCAATCGATCAATCGCGCGCCTTGGAGCCTCCCAATTGATGATCTTGAGCCTTAGCAGGGGTTGTTTGAGTGAAATATTCGTGTGGGGCAGTAAGGGGGCGATTAGGGTTGAGTATGAGGGTTGCATGGGAGTTAAGGATGCTTAAATATGAGTTTGAGGCGGTTTAGACCCGTCAGGTCAAATGGAGCGGCCGCTCGGTGCCTGTGAGCGGCCGCTCACAGGTCCGGGTGGCGCGCTTTTGCCTCGTTTCGCCTCCTGACGCGTTATCCTTCGACGTTTTCGTTATTTCGGACCATAACAAGTGTAACCCCATGCATTAAGACCCTAATCAACCTCATGCTCCACTTTTAATGATTTCTATTAACGTGTTCGGTTTAGGTTCACATAATCACGTATGGTTTTCACATAAGTTTGTCAGGTATCACCGAGACACATAAGTTTATTTTTCACCAACGTCCGAGGTTCACTAATCATGCAATCACACATTGACTCATAACCATGCACGTATGTCTTATCTAACTAACCCTAGTTAAGTATAATGCAAGGAATGTAACTAGAGTTTAGTTAAAGTGAGAACCTGAATTTTCGGGGTATCACATCATCGCCAAGTTGAAAAGAATTTCGTCCCGAAATTCAGCAAGTAAACAGTAAAGCCAGCTAAAAAAATGTATGCTTGGTTTCCGGATGTCACATCATCCCCAAGTTGAGAGGAATTTCGCCCCGAAATTCACTTTGAGCGAGCTGCTTTATGTTCGGCATTTGATCTATGCACAGGTTCAGGTTCAGAAAAGAGGTGTGGATATTTGAGCCGCATCTGATCACTGCGCTCCCACGTGTATTCCGGTCCTAGACGGGAATTCCACCGTACCTTCACGATAGGTATAGTGCTTTGCCTGAGTTTCTTGACGCCCTGCTCAAGAATCTCCACTGGTTCTTCCATGAACCGTAGCTGGTCGTCCACCTGGATCTCCTCCAGTGGCACTACCAGTGTCGTATCGGATAAGCATTTCTTCAAGTTTGAGACGTGGAATACATTATGCACTCCACTGAGTTCGTCTGGTAAATTCAGCTGATAAGCTACCGGACCAATCCTTTTAACAATCTCGAAAGGTCCAACATAACGGGGATTCAACTTCCCTCGTTTCCCAAAGCGTATCACTCCTTTCCAAGGTGACACCTTTAACAAAACCTTGTCCCGAACCTGGAACTCCAAAGGTTTTCTACGTTTGTCCGCGTAGCTTTTCTGTCGATCACGAGCAGCAGCCATCCTGTTTCTGATTTGCACTATCTTCTCAGAGGTTTCGTGCACGAGTTCGGGACCTGTTAGTTGGCTATCCCCAACCTCAGTCCAACAGATAGGAGACCTACACTTGCGCCCGTAAAGTGCCTTAAAAGGCGCACACTGAATCGAGGTGTGGTAACTATTGTTGTAAGAGAACTCGATTAAGGGCAAGTGCTTGTCCCAGTTATTACCAAAGTCCACCACGCACGCTCGTAGCAGATCCTCTAATGTTTGGATGGTACGTTCACTTTGTCCATCCGTCTGTGGGTGATAGGCTGTGCTCATATCGAGACGAGTTCCTAGAGCATCTTGGAGAGTAGTCCAGAATCGGGAAGTGAATCGCCCATCGCGATCAGATATAATGGAAGTAGGCACCCCATGCCTAGAGACTATCTCCTTGATGTATAGGTTCGCCAGCTTCTCTAACGAGTCCGTTTCTTTTATTGCCAGGAAGTGGGCCGATTTGGTTAAACGGTCCACGATAACCCAAATCATGTTATGGCCCGCTGTTGTTCTCGGAAGCTTCGTAATGAAGTCCATGGAAATCCCATCCCATTTCCACATCGGTATCTCTGGTTGTTGAAGTAGGCCTGAAGGTTTCTGATATTCAATCTTAACCTTCGCACAAGTCAAGCACTTACTAACATAAGTGGCTATCTCTGCTTTCATGTTTGGCCACCAGTAGAGAGTTTTGAGGTCCTGGTACATTTTGTCCGAACCGGGATGTACCGAATAACGAGATGTGTGAGCCTCATCGAGCACTAGTTGTCTAAGATCCCCTGAACGTGGAATCCAGACTCGATCCATAAAGTACTGAAGCCCATCCGACTTCAGTTCTAGGTGTTTGTCAGTACCATGCAATGTTTCCAACCCGATGTTTTCCTTTTTCAAGGCCTCGCCTTGGGCTTCACGTATTTTATCAGGCAGGTTAGAGTGTATGGTAAGTTGTAAGGCTCGCACACGTTTGGGTTTCGTTTCCTTACGGCTCAGGGCATCAGCTACTACGTTAGCTTTCCCTGGATGGTACTTGATAGCACAGTCATAATCATTCAAGAGTTCGACCCATCGTCGTTGCCGTATGTTTAGGACCTTCTGATCAAATATGTGCTGAAGACTCTTATGATCTGTGAAGATTGTGCACTTTGTTCCGTAGAGGTAGTGCCTCCAAATTTTGAGAGCGAAGACAACCGCTCCCAGTTCCAAGTCGTGAGTGGGATAATTCTTCTCGTGAACTTTTAGTTGTCGTGAAGCATAAGCGATCACCTTCTCGCGTTGCATCAAAACACACCCTAGTCCTTGTATAGATGCATCACAGTATACCACAAAGTCCTCCGTACCCTCAGGTAGTGATAATATTGGAGCACTGCAAAGTTTAGTCTTTAGTAATTGAAAAGCAGCTTCTTGGGCATCTTCCCACTTGTAGGTAATCCCCTTCTGTGTCAAAGCAGTGAGGGGTTGAGCGATTTTTGAGAATCCCTGAATGAATCTGCGATAATAACCTGCAAGGCCAAGGAATTGTCGGACCTCCGTGGGAGTTTTAGGGGCCTCCCATCTTTTAATCGCATCAATCTTAGCGGGATCGACCTGTATTTCGGCCTCGTTCACCACATGACCCAAGAATTGGACCTCACGAATCCAGAAGTCGCACTTGGAGAATTTTGCATATAACTGCTCACTTTTCAGAAGTTCCAAGATCAGTCGTAGGTGTTGCTCGTGCTCTCCCCTACTCTTGGAATAGATTAGAATGTCGTCTATGAACACTATGACAAATTTGTCTAGATAGGGTTTGCACACCCGGTTCATGAGGTCCATGAACACAGCTGGTGCATTGGTCAGCCCGAAGGGCATTACCAAAAATTCATAGTGCCCATAACGAGTTCGAAAGGCTGTCTTTGGCACATCCTCCTCTCGGACTCTCAGTTGGTGATACCCCGACCTTAAGTCAATCTTGGAATAGAAACTCGACCCCTGAAGCTGGTCGAATAGATCATCAATACGAGGTAAAGGGTAGCGGTTTTTAATTGTCACCTTATTTAATTCCCGGTAATCGATGCACATACGGAAACTCCCATCCTTCTTCTTCACGAATAAGACTGGGGCTCCCCACGGTGAAGAGCTAGGTCTGATGAAACCCCTATCCAATAGCTCTTGGAGTTGGGTAGATAGTTCTTGAAGTTCGCCTGGTGCAAGGCGGTATGGTGCACGCGCAACTGGGGCGGCGCCTGGTGCAAGGTCAATTTGGAACTCCACTTGGCGAACCGGTGGAAGTCCTGGCAGTTCCTCTGGGAAAACATCTGGAAAATCTCGGACCACCGGGATGTCCTCGATTTTTGTTTCGACTTCAGCTCGAGTGTCAGAAATGTTAGCCAATATGGCTGGATAGCCCTTCCGTATGCACTTCTGGGCCTTCAAGTAAGAGATGATGCCCACCATGGCACCACCGCGATCACCCTGGACAGATAAGAGTTCTCCACTGGGGAGGGGGATACGAACTACTTTCTCCTTGCAGAGAATTTCGGCGTGGTGCTTGGACAACCAGTCCATGCCAACCACAAGATCAAAGCTTCCTAGGGTGATAGGTAAAAGGTCGATGGCAAACAACTGTCCATCTAGTTTGAGCCCACAGTCACGAAGAATGTGGGTTACCTCAACAGGTTTCCCATCAGCTAGTTCTATAGAGTACGGGGTCTCGAGTAATGTAGGAACTATCCCTAGTTGTCTGCTAAGTTTTGATGACACAAAACTATAGTCTGCACCAGTATCATATAAAACAGAAGCGAGAGTGTCGTTCAAGGAACACGTACCCGTCACGACGTTGTTATCATTCCTCGCTTCCCTAGAGCCAATCACGAATGATCTACCACGCGCCCCATAGTTGTTTCCGTTGTTGTTGTTGTTATTACCAGTGTTGGTGTTGTTGTTATTTCCCCCATTGTTTCCATTACCGTCCAGCTGGGGACAATTCTTTCTAAAATGGTTCTCGCTACCACACTGGTAACACGCCTTTCCACCCTTCTGTTGCTGACCCTGCGGGGGTGGGTTACCCTGAAGGTTGACTCTACAGTCTTTCTGCACATGCCCCAGCTTACCACAACGATCGCACTTAATCCTGTTACATGGCCCAGAGTGGTGATAGTTGCACTTAGCGCACTTGGGCCGATTTCCGTGATAACCACCTTGAGTCTGAGTACGGTTGTTGTTGTTGTTGTTGTGGTTGTCGTGTTTCTTGTTCGGGTGCTGCTGCTGTTGATTACCATTACCTGGGGGTTTGCCAGACGCATTCTCCTACTTTCTCTTATTATCATTAGTGCCAGAGGATGAAGCACCTCGAGGGGGCAGTAGTCCCTCCTCTACTTTCTGGTCAGTCAGCTGGTGTGCCATACGAATCACCTGCTGAAGATTGTTGAAGTTGGCAGCAGTAACCATGCCCTTGATCTGCGGCACCAAACCCTTGATGTACAGTTCAATCCGCTTGTAGAGCGGGGTTGAGTAGTTAGGGCACATAGTGGCTAGCTCATGTGACCTAGTGGTGTAGGCTTCAATATCCGACCCCACCATTTTCAGATTCAGGTACTTAGTTTCCAGCTTCTGGATTTCATCCCGAGGGCAGTACTCCTCCCTCATCATCTCCTTGAAAGCATCCCAAGGCGTTGCATTTGCCACATCCACACCCAGTATTTGTTTCTGAGAGTTCCACCAGGATAACGCCGCGTTCTCAAGTGTACCAGCGGCATATTTGACCCGGTCGGCTGGTGGACAGTTGCACATAGCAAAGCATGACTCCACCCTTTCGAACCACCTAAGTAGTCCAACTGCACCTTCAGATCCCCCAAAGTTTTGAGGCTTGCAGTCCATGAAGGTTTTGTAGGTGCAGGCTGGAGGGTGGTGTGGAGGTTGACCTACGTGCAAACACGGGAGTCATATGAGTAATAGAGTTTAACGCTGGAGTTCGTAGAAGGAGTAAAATAAGACGAATTAGTGTTACCAGCTTGGAGAGCTGCGAGGGCTGCAACCACCCTGTCGTTGACAAGTGCAGTCAGCTCAGCTTGTGTTAGGTTGATGTGTCCACGTCCATGACCTCTTCCTGCCATAGTAGTTCTACAAATATACTATACCCATGAGAATACAATCGTTTGCACATCACAGTGTACTAGTAAATCACGCACGTATAAATAATAAAATAAAAGTTCAATAAATAATAAAATACCAACGTTCTAAAACAATCCAAAAGATCATCCAGTCGCACGAGATTAAATAAAAGTCATAACATACTAGGAATAAAATAAATAACTAAATAAATAATAATAAATAAAATCAATCGTCGTCCGTAGAGATGACTGATCCTTCATCCTCACTTTCCTCCGGTAACTCCTTAGGTTCTTCCTCCTCTTCCTCTTCTATGAGAGCTGCATCGAGTGCCGCTCCCAAAGCATCAAACTCATCCTCCATGGGTTCCTCCTCGGGGTTCTCTTCCCCAATTGGTTCCAAAGCTTCCATAAGCCGGTTGCGAACCATGGCTAACTCCTCTCGAGTACGCGCCAACTCTTGTTTGGTAGCAGTAGCATCCTGTTTTGCTTCCTCAGCCTCTTTCTTAACTTTCCTTAGTTCGCTGAGTAAGTAGTCAATCTGTCCCGCCACATGTGTCAATGTCTCGTCAGCATTTCTTCTCCAGAACTGAAACTCCTTAATACCAGTGTAAGCATTATCCAACTCAGTGTGTACATGCCTCACCATTCCTGCAAGTGTCCTCTCCCACGAGTCCACAATGGGAGGTACTCTAGCTGGCACCCCATAACTCACGACCCACGAGTGCAAAATGTCCGTGAACCAACGCCAACGATTAGTGGCTTCACATGGCTCGAGTGACGAAGATGGGGCCTCATAAGGGTCATACATGGGGCGTCGTCGCCCGTCATGAGCACGGTAAGAGTAATTTCGGTGAGCGGGGTTAACAATAATTACCTGCAATATGTTAGGTTAGTGTTCGAAGTCGAGAATAATAAGCGTGCACTGAAGACGATGAGTGTACTAATACTTATGCTATAATGATTATAGTCTAGAATGCAATGCAATTCCTAGTTCACTATAACCAATGGCTCTGATACCAATCTGTCACACCCTCAAATTTCCACTGCGGAGTTTTACCGCGAGGTGCATGACAAACCAGGACCCATAGCCATAAGTATCATGAACGCCTCTAAATGCCCAAACCATTTAGTTCGTTTTTAAGAAAAAGTTTCAAAGTTTAACCAAGCAATTTAAAGTAATGCGGAAGCGTAAACAAAGTAAAACAATTGCAAAAGTCTGCGCAAGACAACGCGCCCAAAACCAAAGTTTAAAAGTACGAAATAATAAATATTCATAACCCAAGACACAAATGATGCATGCCCTAAAACGTGCTCCGTACCTAAGGACCTGCAAAGCATGCTAAAATGTGTCAACATAAAGTCGGTGAGTTCACAATATAAGTAAGCGATGAAAATAAAAGCGTAGGTTCTCAAAACCCCAAAAGTCAAGTGTACAACGTTGGCCTCTCAGACCCTGTAAACAATGGCTAATTCAAATGTCAGGGGTAGCTAGCCCACTCATGATAACTAAAACCGGCGAATACCGAACTACTAATGAACAAGTTCCCATAACCGGGATAAAGATGCCTTGCATCATTGTCCATCGACAATGATTATGTTTGAAGCTAATAGTTCACATCCGTGCTCCCAGCACGATGTGAGGTTTGTTAGACCTAATAGCGCTATCAACTAATTAACCCGCTTGCCCAACCGGAAATTGAT
This sequence comes from Ambrosia trifida, assembly GCA_028751855.1. NCBI lineage: Eukaryota > Viridiplantae > Streptophyta > Magnoliopsida > Asterales > Asteraceae > Ambrosia > Ambrosia trifida. The sequence goes on from CM054131.1 coordinate 64,168,331, forward strand.
TCGGTATTTTGAAGGACTTAAAAGATGTGTTTGGTTTAGTTCATCAAGGACATATATATGAATTAGTAAAAATAGATTCACCATGTGAACCATGCACCCCAAACCCGGGATGTGTAAAAGAAAGTTGTCTCAAGATAGACTAGAAAACGTTACCAATGTAGTCTCAACCCGAGACGCATGCTTTGAGAAAAGTAGTGAAACTCACCTTATCGCGTAAGCAAAGAATCCGAACAGCAAGTATTATATGCTACTGACACCCTAATAACAGTGTCACTACGTGAGTATAGGCGTAACATCATTACACCATATAACTCGTTTGTCCAAGGCGTTTTAATATTCAAAAGTGTGTATGCGACGCCTAGTGATTCTACATGCAATAGTAAACCCTACGGACTCGTTGGTGAATGAGTTGGTTATAATTAGTTTCTACAGCCCGTATGTGTCATAAACATGTGTACTTCCGTTATATGTCAATTTTAAATCACCTAAGACCTCAAGTAATCACATAAGCACATAATACACAATCTGTGTTTTCAGGACAGATTGTGCGCCATCAAAACAAATTTATTTAAAATAGTAAACCAGTGAGTTATCCTCCCAAATTTTTACTGAATTTTCTTTGGGATTCACTTGGCAATACCTATTTTTGTTTAGTCTTAACTCCTAACACAAAAATAATTAAAATTCGTCCAACTCAGCTATGTTCAGAAACACTCTTAACAGGTCAGTTTGGTAAATAATTTTCCAAAAATTGTGTATTCATCCAAACGGGATAAATCCACTTGGAAAACTTGCTACACTCCAATATTAACCTTCTGTAAAAATTTCAAGACTCAACTCTTTATAAAACATGAGTTATGATATTTCAAAGTTGACTCAATTTGACACCCGAAATTCTGATCTGACCTATTTTCAATGAAAATTCCAAAAACGACCCATCCGGCGTCCAAAACCCATGATTTTACCCATTATGAAAAGCTAAGACCAGGTGTGACCTAACCATGCCAAGAAAACACTAAAATCGTTATGTTAGAGCCGTGTTACAGCTCCTACAAATTTGACTAACCATTCTGTCCAGATTTTAGTTTCGCCTAAATCATACTTTAATCGCCTACCGTGTGCATAAAAACTATTAACAATCATCAATTATCCACACAAAACATTCCTAATACCTATTCCATCAGATTCTATGATTAAACATGTCAAGACCAAAGCTTTAAGAATCAAAACACCAATTACTTGCGCAACAAGTATCCTATGATGTTACTAAGCGTTTATGAGTATGTTTAATCCATTTAATCTTCAAAAGATTCATGCTTTAATGTTTTATAACCTCATTCAGACCTGGACAAACTTGTTATATGACTTTTATTAATGAAAACACAAGATAGAAGCATAAGAAATCGTAAAATATACCCTTAGCTCTCCCAATCGATCAATCGCGCGCCTTGGAGCCTCCCAATTGATGATCTTGAGCCTTAGCAGGGGTTGTTTGAGTGAAATATTCGTGTGGGGCAGTAAGGGGGCTATTAGGGTTGAGTATGAGGGTTGCATGGGAGTTAAGGATGCTTAAATATGAGTTTGAGGCGGTTTAGACCCGTCAGGTCAAATGGAGCGGCCGCTCGGTGCCTGTGAGCGGCCGCTCACAGGTCCGGGTGGCGCGCTTTTGCCTCGTTTCGCCTCCTGACGCGTTATCCTTCGACGTTTTCGTTATTTCGGACCATAACAAGTGTAACCCCATGCATTAAGACCCTAATCAACCTCATGCTCCACTTTTAATGATTTCTATTAACGTGTTCGGTTTAGGTTCACATAATCACGTATGGTTTTCACATAAGTTTGTCAGGTATCACCGAGACACATAAGTTTATTTTTCACCAACGTCCGAGGTTCACTAATCATGCAATCACACATTGACTCATAACCATGCACGTATGTCTTATCTAACTAACCCTAGTTAAGTATAATGCAAGGAATGTAACTAGAGTTTAGTTAAAGTGAGAACCTGAATTTTCGGGGTATCACATGAAAGGCTTAATAATCGCATTTCCTTGGATTGTGTCAAGTTAATATATAGTAGAAGGAATTCGTCCAAATATCACGTAACTGATGACCCCCGCCATGCACTAGTTAGGGTCCAAAGTCATACCCCATTCATAGATCAGCATTAGATGTGTTAATTCAACAGGTAACCATGATGCACAATTTTGAAAACAGAACTCACCCAACTAAGTTTAACATGCTGTCAGTTTTATTTTCATGCAACACACCCCTCACAGTTGTTCACTCCCCTCGGTTTAATATATGGACTAGCGTGTAATGTGCTAGTATAAATCACTCAAAGCAAAACCGAATATGAAACTCTGTACTCATAAGCTTGTAAGACAATCAAACCTTCACTGTAATACATAGACTTTGCACATATCAAAAGGACTTACAGGTTTTGGGCTGAGGCTAAAGGTGGTGAATGTTTAGGTTTATAAAGTGGCTAAAAAAACAAAGAAACTACCAACCTATGACAATCTTTTATTCATGCGGAACACAATAACTAAAACTACGAGTTATTTTTGACCCGTATTAAACAATACTAACATATGTTTTTTTTATCAATTTTTTTTATAACAATATAAAACTAAACACATAGATCGTCAAATAAAGCTGATACAAAACGGGCCAGTCTAGACCGGGATTCGGGTAAACAAACGAAAAGGTGAAAGGCTCAATATAGTCTACTAAGGGTAAATATTTTTTTTCCGGTTAGATGGGTAAACAAAGGTGTAAAACGAAAAAGGGATTCCTAATTTGCCTTTATCATATATGTGCATAAATCAAGTCGACAGTCTTGGCATGTATCAAATCAGACAAGTTCTAAAACAGAGCAACATATGGCCTACACTCAACAAATGAATATATATCAGATCAACTAACAATCTAGTAGGCTCAAGATCTCACAAAAATGGGGAAAATAGGGTTACCGATGTGTGCATGCATTTATTACCGACAGCTCGTTACACCTAATCAAGCAAATTCTAAACATTTTCTCAAAAATACCTGCTGAAAACGATTCATATGTCTGTTCTAAAGAATTGGACCATGATTAAGGACCCACACACCACAAACAGAGACAGAGTGAAAGCACTGAAACAATCGCCTTCATTCCCGATCAGACCGCTTTTAGGACTCTTTTTTTTTTAGACTCAAACCTAACTAAAGCAAATGAAAATGAAAGTTTCCCCACCCCCACACTTAAACGACACATTGTCCTCAATGTGAGCTAGGAATAAAATAAAGCAAATAAAAAAAATAAAATACAACAGTAGAAGGAACAGACTCCCGTGGATAAGCAATACGCATATTAGTCCGTTCAATTCCTTCCAATGTTGGCCGTATAGCATTTCATTCGCAGCCGATAACAAACCTGGAACAAAGAAACACGAAAGAAAAAAAAACAAAACAAACAAATCGGGATTCCTGCAAACATTAGTGATTTCCAAATCGTCCTCACCCGAATGGAGATTGAGTACGGGCGGGACAATCTATTCTTGCAATTCAAATCAAAACAAGCAATCCCATGACTCCAACAAAATAAAACTGATTCAAGCACACTTAAAAATAAAAATTAAAAAAAAAGTTAAATAAAACAAATAAATATACAAAATATACAACAATCATACCTGATTCTCATTCATGGTGGTCTCAAAGAACATTTGCCTATCGAGTTTCCAATGTATGCTCTGTAATTTACATGTCGTGTCCAAAGATGCTTGACTAGTATCGGCATGTAAAGATCATATGTTTTGCGAGTCCGCTTCAAAATAACTTGCCCAAAATCGTGCAAGCCAACCTTCCTAACCTTAGGCACCAAACTCACTAGCTCTTCTTGAGGAACCATTTCTTCAGCAAGGTTTAAACATTCATTTTCTTGTGTAGGAAGACTTGGAACCTCTTCTTTAGCCATGGTGGATTCAATCTTTAAATCTTCAACCACATGAGGGATTGGTGCGGTATTCATCTCCACAACCTCCTCTTCAACTTGTGACAAAATCCACTCTTGTTTTGCTTGACATTTTTCATGAGGTGATAAGGCGATATAAGCCTTATCCTTTCTTCTTTCGTAGCTTAGAATGTCGTACTTATAACTCAGCCATTTTAGCCGACATTCTCGTGATTGATGAGGTTTTGCTAATTCTCGTTCGACTTTAGAAAGTTGCACTTTACTCGTAATCTTGTCAAGTCTGCTTTGATCTGCCTGAAGTTGCCGCTTATGTTCGGCGTTCACTAGTGTTTGGTAGTGTTGAAAGGTTGGAGGAGGGGCAAGCTCTTCATAGTACAAGACCGGGGTGTTCTCCCATATTTCATAAGCAATTAAATACCTTCTTGCTGCCTCCTTTTTCAATGCAAGCTTTAGACAATATTCAAAAGTGTGGCGCGGATCCCCACAAACCGCACATGTATCGCGATATGCATACATGGTCAAAACTTAAGCTTCTTTTACCTGCGAAAGAAAGATCCTGCACAGACAACTAGGAAACCCAAAGTGAAATCTAATAAAATTAAAAAAAAAAACTAAAAATAAAAACAATTTTTTTTTTTTTGAATTTTAAAACTAAATATACACACAAACAAACACGCAATGCAACACTAAGCGCACTAGCTCCCCGGCAGCGGCACCATTTGATGACCTCTGTCGTCACGGGTCATACAAAACCTAAATAACCTAGGTAGCTAGGGTAAGTAGGGTATCGAATCCAAGGAGCATGTGGTTAGCATCACACTAGTTGTTTGTTTGTCTAAGTTAGTTACAAATAAATATAAAAATATAATTATGAAGTTTGCTAGTTTTATCTTTTTGTTTGTTTTATAAAAATGTTGAAATGATAACAAAATAATCTAAATAAATAATAAAGATAAATGTAGCTTCCACCCGGGATCCTATTTGTATAATCTTGCAACCTATTCGACTTAACTACAAGAACACCACATAGACATGGCCTTGGCTATCCTGTCACAATAACTATTCAGATTGAAATAATAACTAAGGACAGTTTACTCAATGGTAATCAATTTAGTTATCCTGTCACAATACTAAAGATGATCTTTGATAGTAACCGAACAATCTAGTTATCCTGTCACAATAACTAAAGCCGATTTCTAACACCAACCGTGCAACCTAATTATCCCTATACAAATATCAACCAACCTCCCTATGATGCCAGAAATCACAGTTAATAGATAAATTGATTCAAATATAAGCAAGGTTTATTCAATCCAACACAAGTAGTAAAAATACTAGTTCATACATAATCAAAACGAGTTCAGAATACAAAATCAATACAAAGATTCACCCGGGGGAAAGCTACAAAAGATTTAACTGTGCATCTTGTTCACGCGACTTCTTCTTTTCTGTGTGACCTCCCTCTCGGTATGCGTGACCTAATCAGCAGCCAAGAAGGCTGCCCTCCGATTAATAATATTGTCTTCCTCCCAGTCACGTTTTTATCAAGTCCCATCGAGTCTTTGGTCAAACTCCACATCAAAGCACTTGAATAATTATTTCCTAAATTTTATCCTCATCCCTTTGACTGTGTCGCTTTTCTTTTAATTTAGTCACTCTTCTTTTGAAACCCCCATTTTCTATTAATTATGGGTTTTGACTTTTGGGCCGTGACATAAGTTACAGGTCTTTTGTTTTATTATTTTTTATTTATTAATATTATGATATATTGTTATTATTATTATTATTAATAGTAGAAGATTCCATGCATGTTCCTTGTTGCTCGGGTCTCGAATATATTTCTAATTTTTTCGCCCTGCTACACACGAGCACCTACCAAAATTATAAAATAAATAAATTAATAGTAAAAGCAACTAAAAAGTAATAAAATATATACAATACTAAAATAATAGAGTACATACATAAAACTAATAAAAAATACTATCTAATCGACTCAAAAATATACAAAAGTGACAAATAACACATCAGTAACTTATGGTTTATGTATTATAACCCGACTAACAATGATATGGGTAAAAAAGATGCGTGATTACAAAGTCGATATCTTATGATTGAATATAAATTTATTTGAATAACTATATAGATAACTTGATAAAATTTTGTAAAAATTCTCACGATGCTGCGGAAGACGACAATTTGAAATGCAATACTGTTGGGATCAGTTTGCTCTTTTTGCTAAGTAAGAACTTGCTATCTTGACACTTAAGTGTTTAGCAAGCCCTTGTAAATCAGATTATAAGCACAACGGAATGTATAAGTTAAAGCAACACTTTTTATACTAAGGAAGAGTTATTACTCCCCCTTGATGATTGAAACTAATAAATGACAAGTATTTATTATGAATCCAAGCAGTAAATGAGAATTAGATACTTAGACAGATTCACAATAAATACAGAAATGGAATAGAACAGTTGAGAGTGTTTGAAGGATTTTTCTATTAAAATCAATGTCTAAAATAGAAGGTTGAAGCCTCCTATTTATAGACGTTTACATACATGTATCTTGCCCAAAAAGCAAGTACAGAAACAACAGAAACAAGTTGCACAAGTTGCAACATTGAAACTAACAAATACAGCTAAAAGTAATAATAAACAATAAACTACTGATGCAAAAAGGCGGTGGAAAATATCTGATGCTAAGTGCTGATAAATGACAAACTACTGATGAGTAGTTTGTCTTCAGTACTTCTAAAGTGAACTTGTCTGGTTTGGACTTCAGAACTTCTGATGAAGTTTCTTCTTCAGTACTTCTCTTATCTTCTCTTCAGCAGTTCTTTGTTTTCTTTTCAGTACTTCTATACTTAGCCAAAATGACAGAAGTGAATTAGACTAAGGTTTCCAAAAGTGGTTTCACCAATCCTCTTTGTCCTAACAATCTCCCCCTGGATTGATGAAGCCAAAACCTTACTAATTCCTTATGTTTTTCTTCTGTCTTGAACAATCTTCCATATCTCTTTGTACATGGTGTTCTTGAGCTGGTTTAACTGACCATCAGATAGAGATCCTCTCTGTGGTTCTAGATGTTGAATTGTGAGCAGGTCTTGTGTTGACAGTTTCTTCAGATCACTGATCTTCTTGTAAGCCCTGCTTGAGAGGTCTCTTCTTGTCAACAATACTGAGTTGTTATCAGTAAGTGACCATCTGATGATAGGTATCTTTGACTTGTTAAAGTCAGAAGAATAGGGAACCAGACTTGTCCCTTGGGTTGATGGTCCTGAGTGCTGGATGCTTTCAGTTTCAGTTAGCCTCAGGTGGGATTCTCTTCCTTGTTGTTGTTGCATATCAGGCATCTGAACAGTTGGGAGATGGTGTTCAGTCACTACTCTGGTATGCAACTTTTCTTTGATGGTCTTTTGTATTTGGTAGGCAAAAGTGGAAGGATCCCTGAATTGTGTTAACAGAGGTTTCTCCTCAATGTCAAAATCTGAATGGACTATTGAACTTCCTTCAAGTAGTACCATTTTGAAGTCAGTTTTGACATTGTCCTCTGCCTTCTTTCTCTGAGTAGCAGTTCTTCTTGATACACCAGAAGTTCTAACTACTGATCTTGAAGGATCAGCAGTTTGAAACTTCTCTGGATTTGCAGCCTTGGCAGCCAAGTATTTCTTGTAAGTATCCATTAGTCTTTCTTCTTTCCATCTGGATACTGAGGCTTTTGAACCATAGCCTTCTGCTACTAATTCTTCTATTATTTGGGCTCTCTTGGCCTTTCCTTCTTTGCTTGTGGCCAGTTTATCTGCAAGCAGTTGTGCCCTTCTTGTCAGCTCTTGCACAGAGAGTCTTTTGAGTGTATAGGCTTTAGTCTTGCTGTTCTTGGTAATGTAAGACACCAGTTGTTGTCTTTTATCTTGTTCAGCAATCTCATCAAGGCTAGCCTGCCTTTGTAGTTCAGCTTCATAAGCCTGAAGTTTTTCTTCATGGCTTAAATCTAGATCATCCCTTTCTTCCAGAGATTTCCAAATCAGATCTTCTCTGGCCTTCTTGTTGGCTGCAACTAAGCTCTTCTCTAATAATTCAGCTGATTGAGAGATAGGAGAAGGGTTTAGTACAGTCATTGTTGTAACAGTTGTAGGCCTGATGGGATCAGATGTTGGTTGAATGGGAGCAGTGGTTCTGGAAGGTTCAGTTGTTTGAGGTTTGGAAGTGTTAACCTCTGATGGGTTGACAACTGCTGATGGTTTGTCAACTACTGAAGGATTGTCTTCAGTACTTTCTGATTTATCAGAACTTTTGCCATCAAAAGTTTCTTCATTGTGCCTTAGGGATTCTTCAGATGTTTGGGTCTCATCTTCTTTCTCTGCTGCTTCAATCTCTTCTATTGAGACACCAAACTGTTTGGCCAGTTTTTCTTTCCTAGCCTGATCTTTTTGATCTCTTTCAAGGATGGCCACTCTTGCCCTTATCCTGGCTTGGAATGACTCCTTAGGTTCCCTGATCTTCTCCCCCTTTTTGGATTCATCAATTTTAACCCTTGAAGCTGAGGGTTGGGAGAATTGTCCTTGAAGATGAGCAATCTGTTTGCTGTTGAAGTCTATTTTGTTGGACAGATCATTCATCTTGGTCTTGATCACTCCAAATTGATTCTTGATAGACAGCTCCAAGTTAGCTGTGTATGTTTGGAAGTGATTTCTGATGAGGGTATTCATCATGTGGTACAGGGGACCCTCTGGGCTGCATAGCTGGTTCAGGTCTATGCTTGTTTGCCCAGGGAATTGGGTAGGCATTTGTTGTGAAGGGGGTGTTTTTGGGAGATCCTCATGTTGTACAGAGGATGCCACTCTAGGGGTTTTAGGGATTGAGTGGGCTTTAACCTGTGCAGGGGTGACTGGCTTCTTGAGCCTGGATACCCCTGAAACAGGACCTTCAGAAAGTGCCGTCAATTCAGTAGTTTGTGTTTTTGAAACATCATCCAAATTAATGGAATCATCTGAATCCCTGATGTTGCCCTCAATGAGGACTGTCTCAGTTAAATCATGAGCTGAGCCCAACTCAGTTCTCTCATGAACCTCTTGTTCTTGGTTCTGAGGATTTCCTACTTCAGGCATTAAGCCTTCATCAGTAGTTGCCACATCTGAGGTCTTAGCTATGTTACTTCTATCCTCAGATCCACCACTGGGTGGTAACTGAGTAGTAGCAGCCTCAGATGCCCCAAGAGTCTCTAAAATTGGGCTTAAAGACTCTGGTCCACCCTCATCTCTTGGGATAGGGCTAGAGATGTCCACATCCATGTCTGATGTAGTGGTTATGTCCCCTGTTTGTTGTGGTTGTAGGGGACTGACATGATCAGATGGGACCTTCTCTTTTAGCCCAGAGAGAAGTTTGGCAATTTCTATTGCCTCTTGTTCAGAAATTTGTGGGGTTGGTTCAGTAGTTTGGGCAATAGGTGAAAGTTGTTGTTCAGCAGTTTCAAAAGAAGAGTGTGTTTCATATGTTTTTCTAAGTTTTTTTCTTTTGAATAAAATGGTTATGGGTGCTCTTGGTGGGGTTTGAGATGGATGAGACTGAGAGGGTATTTCAGTCTCACCTATTTGAAGAGCAGACTGCTCATGAGCATGTTCAGGCATCTCAACCTCCTGAACAGCTTTTCTTTTGGGTTGGTGGGTTTTTGTCTTTGTTGGCTTGGGCTTTTTGGCTTTTGGTGGTGTGAGTTTGGAAGATGTGGGCTTCAGGGGGACTTGTTGTTGTTCTCCCTGATCATCTTCTGGCCAGGCAGCCGGTTTGTTATGCCTTGAGTATGCTTGTGATGTTAAAGGATTTAAAGTTGAAATTTTTCCCACAAGCACCTCATTACCCAGTTCCCCTATTATGCATTGCATAATGAACCTTGGGTACAACAAAAACTTTTTCTTGGTATTATTGTGATGTAACACTAACTCATTGAAAAATAGTTTTGATGCCCTGAATTTAGTTTCATTCACAATGGAATGAAATATTGGTTGAAAAGTGGAGGGCATCTGGTCATAAGACCCTGTTTTTGGACTCAAACACATAATAATATAATGAAACAAAAGCTTGTATTTTGGTTCAAAATATTTTTTGAAGATTGTAGCATGGGAGAGAGTACCTTGATAACCACACTCAGTCATGGTTAGGTGAATATCAGAATTAGCAACATGGTCAGGGGCAGTTACATCATCCAGACCCAGTCTTGTTGCCAGTGTGGCCGGTGTGATGGTCAGTGGTTTCCCTTTTATTCTTGAGTTGAGTGAAATGACCTCATCATCCGTTGTCACCGTCTCAGCATTTGCCCAGAACTCATTCAGAGTTTCAGTGTGAATTGGAGGGTTTATTGTGAGAGCAGTAAAATATTGGGATTTTACGACAAGATCAATGATCTCATCGTATTGGGACCAGCCTTCTTGTTTTTCAAGAAAGGCCCTTTGATTGTGTCCCTGCTTTAGAACTAGAGCCATGTGGTTTGGGTTTTGATCGAACAGTGGATTTGCAGGTTTAGGTTATTGAGAGAGTTTTTGAGAGAGAAGGAGGGATATTTTGAGTTTGAAAGGATAAGTGTGTAGAAAAGGTATTTATCAGAAGTTTTAACCGCTTGAATCTTCTTTTTTTAGAAGTTTTTAAACTGCCTTAGGTTAAAAATCTTTTTATCAGAGGTTTTAAACTGATTAGGTCAAACCTCTGATGATGGGAAAAGTCAGATTTGCCCTTTTGACTTAAACTGCTGATGAAGGATTACTTCATCAGTAGTTCCCATTTCCTCTTCAGTAGTTTTAACAGCTGATGAGAAATGTTTTAATAAATACTTTTATTCATAACTTCTGAAGGTTATTTTATCAGAAGTTACACACTTTTTAGAAAATTATCCCCATACTGATGTTTGTTCATCAGTAGTTTCTCTCTTTTCAGAAGTTTTGTTCCAGACTTTTGTCTGTTTTGTAAGTGAAAAATGAAAAATTGCAGAATAATAAAATAAACACTTACAAATTTAGCATCCCAAGCATGGATACTAACTTCTGAAATGTTGATGTGTCAAGGGGTTTTGTGAAGATGTCAGCTATTTGATTAGCTGTTGCTACATGCTTCACCTCAATCTTGCCTTTTTCATAGCAATCTCTTATGAAATGGTACCTGATCTCAATGTGTTTGGTTTTTGAGAACTGTACCGGATTTTGAATGATGCTAATGGCAGATTTGCTGTCTACAAACAAAGGTGTCTTGGTCTCTTTGATTCCATAATCAAGAAGTTGATATTGGAGCCATTGTATCTGTGATGTACAACTTGCAGCTGCAATGTATTCAGCTTCAGCAGTTGAAGTTGCAACAGATGTTTGCTTCTTTGATTGCCATGACACTAGACAGTTACCCAGGAATTGACAACCACCAGATGTTGACTTTCTTGTCATCTTACACCCTGCATAGTCACTATCTGAAAAAGCTGATAACTTGGTATTGCTTTAAGCAGGATACCAAATTCCAAGTGTTGGAGTTCCTTTCAGATATCTGAAAATTCTTTTGACTGCTATAAGGTGTGATTCCCTTGGTGCTGATTGATATCTAGCACAGACACATGTTGAAAACATAATATCTGGTCTAGAAGCAGTTAAGTATAAAAGGGAACCTATCATGCATCTGTACATGGTTTGATCAACCTGTTTTCCTTGATCATCAGGTTCAACTTGTGTGATTGGTGTCATGGGAGTGGAACATGATTTACAGTCATTTAAAGAAAATTTGTTCAATAATTCTTTAACATATTTTGATTGGTGTATAAAAGTTCCATTTGTTTGTTGCTTGATCTGCAGTCCTAGAAAGTACTGCAGTTCTCCCATGGTACTCATCTCAAATTTTGATTGCATGAGTTTCTTAAAATCATCACACAGTTTTGTGTTTGTTGAACCAAAAATGATATCATCAACATAAATTTGAACAAGTAAGACATGATTTCCAACATGTTTAATGAAAAGAGTTTTATCAATGGCACCTCTTGTAAAGTTATTTTTGAGTAAAAAGGTGGAGAGTGTATCATACCAGGCTCTTGGAGCCTGTTTGAGCCCATAAAGAGCTTTGTCCAGTCTGTACACCCACTCAGGATGAGAAGGATCCTCAAACCCAGGTGGCTGACAGACATACACCTCCTCTTTTATTTTTCCATACAAAAATGCACTTTTCACATCCATTTGATAAACTTTAATTTTGTTGGAAATGGCATAGGCCAGAAATAACCTGATGGCCTCAAGCCTTGCAACTGGAGCAAAGGTTTCATCATATTCAATTCCCTCTTCTTGAGAGTACCCTTGAACTACCAGTCTTGCCTTGTTCTTGATTATCATACCAGCTTCATCTTGTTTGTTCCTGAAAACCCATCTTGTGCCAATTGGTTGCTTGTTTGAAGGAAAGGGACAGATTTCCCAGACCTGTTGCTTGTTGAACTGAAGCAGTTCATCTTGCATAGCTTGCACCCAATTATTGTCTTTGAGGGCTTCCTGGTACTTCTTTGGTTCCAACTGTGAAATAAAGGCTGAAAATAGGCAAAAGTTGGAGAGCTGGTTTCTGGTAAGAACACCTGAAGCTATATCACCCATGACTTGATCAAGTGGATGATCTCTGTGTTCAATCAGTTGTTGTAAACCACTGACAGGTGTAGGTGGCTCTTGTTCTTCAAACAAACTACTGAGGTCTATAATATCTGGTTCAGCAGTTTTAGCTTCTTCAGTAGTTGCAGGTGCTGAAGCAGATGTTTGAGTTTGGCCTTCAGTATTTGTTGGATCAGAAGTTTGTGAAACTTCTGATGGTGTTGAAGTTGACTTAATGACTGTTTGAGGAGTCCATGGTGTAGGATCCTCATCTTCAAACCTTTGATCACCATAATAAGTAGGTTTGGAAGAAGTAACAGTCTTTTCAGGTCCAAAGTGAAAGTTGTCAAGGTCAAAGAGTTCAGCAGGATGTGCTGGAATAAGAGTGTGTTTTGACTCATTGAACTTGACATTCAATGTTTCTTCTACTATCCTGGTGTGAGAATTAAAAACCTTGTAGGCTTTTCTAGTTGAAGAGTAACCAAGAAAGTAACCTGAGTCAACTTTGGCAGCAAACTTTGAAATAGATTCCTTGATGTTCAAGATGAAACATTGACACCCAAAAGCCCTGAAAAAGGAGATAAGGGGCTTCATGCCATGAAGAACTTCATAGGCAGTTTTGGAGTGTCTCTTGACCACAAGAACTCTATTCTGAACATAACATGATGTGTTAACTGCTTCTGCCCAAAAGTACAAGGGCAGTCCAGAATTAGCTAACATTGTTCTTGCTCCTTCTATTAATGTTCTATTCTTCCTTTCTACTACACCATTTTGTTCAGGAGTTCTGGGAACACTGTATTGTCTAATAATCACTTTAGACAAACAGAATTCATCCAGAGTTTTGTTCCTGAACTCTGTCCCATTGTCACTTCTAATGGTTTTGACAGATAGAGAATATTGTTTCTCTACTTGTAGAATGAAGAACTTGATGATTTCAGCACCCTCATCCTTGGAGAATAAGAAGAATACCCATGTGAATCTTGAGTAGTCATCAATGATGACTAAGCAGTACTTCTTCTTACCAAGGCTCATAATCTTGACAGGTCCAAATAAGTCCATATGGAGTAGTTGAAGACATGCAGTTGTTTTTTATTCTTCAATAGACTTATAGGAGGACTTATGCTGTTTTCCGTTTAAACAGGATACACAGTGTTCTTAACACTGGTATACTTTCAAGGGTAGACCTCTGACCAAGCCCATTTTTGTGACTTTATTTATGGTTTTAAAGTTCACATGGCCAAGTCTCCTGTGCCAGAGATCTGTTTCTGAAGTTGATGCCCTTGAGAAGAAACAGGCAGTGTTGTTCAATACTTTGTCTTTCTCAATGTCCACTGCATAGACATTGCCACATCTTTTGGCAATCAGCAAAGTATGATCTTCAATGATCTTCTCTATCAACTTCTGGCCTTCTGGTGAGATGATCTTGCATGCTGTCTTTGTGAAAAAGGAAGAATATCCTTTATCACACATTTGTGACACACTCAGCAAGTTGTATTCAAGGTTTTCCACCAGATTGACCTTGTCAAACTGTATTTTGCCAGAGGAGACATTGCCATGTCCTAGCACATATCCCTTAGCATTGTTCCCAAAGGATACAGATCCTTCTCTTTGGCTGATAAAGTTGTTTATCAGGTATCTGCATCCAGTCATGTGCATAGAGCCTCCACTATCAACATACCATATGCTGTTTAAGCCCCTGGAAACTCTCTGCACATAAAAGCAAATTAGTTAGATCTAGGAACCCAAGCCTGTTTGGCTTTGGGTTTGCTCTTGAGAACAGTTACAGTTTGTTCTTGACCAGGTTGAGAAATCCATGTCTTTTTGGCAATGGATTCTTCATTAAGAACCATGGTGGTATCCCTTTTAGGACCACCATCAACCTTGGTCATCAGTAGTTGTACCATGTTCATTAGATTTTGTATCTCAGCAGTTTGTGAAACTGCTGATGATTCAGGTCTAACTACTGACAAAGAATTTTGAGAAAAAGATTTTGGTTGAGATCTTATCTTTTTCTGAGAAAAGGTGTTTTCAGGTTGTTGTTTCTTGGGTTTAAAGATTCTTTCATAATCATTTCTGATTTGATTTCCCACAACCTGTTGTTTAAATTTTTGATTGAACTGAATTCCTTTTCTGTATCTACAAAATTCAGTTTTGTGGTTGAACAGACCACAAATTTCACACTCTTTTGCCTTTTGTTTTTGATCTAAAGGCAAATTTCTGATATTAGTGTAAAGATTTTGCTCATCAGTAGTTTTCAGGGTCTCAACTCCTGATGTAGATGAAACTACTGATGGCTCATTGTCAGATTTTGTTAACACTTCTGAAGTACTTTCTTTAAAAATGCCAGGATTTCTGTTTAGAAAGTTTTCATGGAAAGATGTGCAGTCTTTCCCTTCAGAAGTTTCATTTGAAACAATTCTTCTCCCATCTTCAGTAGTTTTGGGAGAGAAATCTGTTGGTGTTTCAACATGATGGTATCCTATGCCAAACTTAACATTTGAAGCACTTTGTTTGTTTAGCAGTAATTGATACCCCTTACAAGATTCCACCCATTTTTCACATGTGATCCTGGTGTCAGCAAGCTCTTGTCTGACATCTCCCAGGTCATTTAGCATGATTTTAATTTGTGCTTGGGTTTCAATAGCTGAGTCAGTTAATTTAGAAACTTCTTTTGTTTTGGCACACAGTTTTCTTTCTAAATCACATTTTATCTGTGTGTATTTTCTTTCTAAATCATTGGCTTTACCTTGTAAGTGCACATTTGTCTCTCTTATGAGAGCAAAAGTTTCTTTGCAAGAATTTGAGCAAAGTTTTGTCAAAGATTCTTTTGATACCTGTGACAATGCAGATTTTGAAGTACAGCCTTCAAATGCCATTAAGGCAAAGTTCTTTCTGCCATTGTCTGGTTCTCCCCAGTTGATGTCAAACACTTTGTTGTCTGCATCAGGATTGCACTCTGTGGTGTCAAAAGGGAGACTGCTCCAGTCAACATACCCTGAGGTAAAAAGACTTTGTTGAGAGGGTTGTTGAGGCTGTGGAGGATGTTGAGCAGCTGGAAAGGGAGGGATTGATTGTTGGCTCTGCATCTGTTGAGCAGGCACTTGAACATATTGTACTTGTGGCATGTATTGCTGTTGAGGAGCTTGTGCCTGTACAAAATGAGCACTCCCTTGAGTTCCATTATTCCTATTATAATTGGGGTTATAGTTATTTCCAGATTGTGATTGGTTAAAGCTAGAGCTTCTACACTCTCTAGCAAAGTGTCCCAACTTCTGACACTTGTGACATCTTAATTTAGATTTGTCAAAACCAATTTTTGTATTACTGGTCAATCCTGGAAATTTCCTTCCTGACCTTTTATAAAACTTGTTAGTTTTAATGCTTAGCATGGCCAGTTGGTGTAATATGTCCATTTCTTCTAAGTCATCACTGCTAAAGTTTTTCAAATCATCCATGATAAAACATAGATTATCAGCAGTTTGACTTTGGTCATTATTGTCATAACCTGGGAAAGATCTTTCTGATGAGATCCCAGTGGTTATGTCAATATTGTCATAAGATCCATAGGAACAAGTTGGTGAATCTTGTCCCAAAAGAGCTGTACTACCTGGTAGGTAGTCATCAGCAGTTTTACCAGATGATTGTAATTTCTTCTTTTGATCAATTTCTCTCTCAAAAGTAAGTAATCTCCCATGGAGTTTTGTAAGAGTGAGGGAGCTAAAATCTGGTGAGGATCTTAAAACAATGGAGTATGTTTCCCATTTGTCAGGTAAAGACCTTAAAAATCTATGTAGCATAGACACTGTTGTATAGGTCTGACCATTTAACTTTAACTCAGATATTAATGAGGAGAATCTTTCAAATTGTTGAGTTAAAGTTTCCCCATTAATATGAGCAAATGTCTCATATTGTTGAGCTAAAATCTCTCTGGTGTTGGCAATCACCTCTTCAGTTCCTCCAAACTGTTCTTTAAGACAATCCCAGAGTTCTTTGGCACTTTCACAATGTAAAAGGCCAGAGTATATCTCATTTGGGAGAGCCATTGCCAACATAGAAAATGCTTTTGCATCTAGCTCAAGTTTTAGGAAATCATCATCTGTATATTCTTTAGGGTCCTTAGGGACCTTAACATTAGTTTCAAGATTAACATTTACTGGTTTGTGAGGACCATATATCACAGATCTCCAACAACCTGTGTTGGTTTGTGACAAGGTATGTGCCATTCTCTTTTGCCATATGTTGTATTCATTTCTCACAAGCATGGCAGGTTTAGTGGCAGAACCAGTATTATGTGGATCCATTTTAAAGAGTATAGATTTGTCAGATGACTCTTTTAAGTGATGGATGTTGATAAAAAGTGAACTTTTGATCTTTTTATTGAGTATCAATAAGAGCTTTGTGTCTGATTCTCAATTTGTTAGATTGATATGTGATCAGATAAACCAATGCTCTGATACCAATTGTTGGGATCAGTTTGCTCTTTTTGCTAAGTAAGAACTTGCTATCTTGACACTTAAGTGTTTAGCAAGCCCTTGTAAATCAGATTATAAGCATAGCGGAATGTATAAGTTAAAGCAACACTTTTTATACTAAGGAAGAGTTATTACTCCCCCTTGATGATTGAAACTAATAAATGACAAGTATTTATTATGAATCCAAGCAGTAAATGAGAATTAGATACTTAGACAGATTCACAATAAATACAGAAATGGAATAGAACAGTTGAGAGTGTTTGAAGGATTTTTCTATTAAAATCAATGTCTAAAATAGAAGGTTGAAGCCTCCTATTTATAGACGTTTACATACATGTATCTTGCCCAAAAAGCAAGTACAGAAACAACAGAAACAAGTTGCACAAGTTGCAACATTGAAACTAACAAATACAGCTAAAAGTAATAATAAACAATAAACTACTGATGCAAAAAGGCGGTGGAAAATATCTGATGCTAAGTGCTGATGAATGACAAACTACTGATGAGTAGTTTGTCTTCAGTACTTCTGAAGTGAACTTGTCTGGTTTGGACTTCAGAACTTCTGATGAAGTTTCTTCTTCAGCACTTCTCTTATCTTCTCTTCAGCAGTTCTTTGTTTTCTTTTCAGTACTTCTATACTTAGCCAAAATGACAGAAGTGAATTAGACTAAGGTTTCCAAAAGTGGTTTCACCAATCCTCTTTGTCCTAACAAATACTCGTTTCTGTTAGTTTATCAACCCTCCTGTGATATTTTGTATATTACTTCTTTTATTTTCTCTTCATTGCATTCGAGAGATTCATCTATGCCATTAGCATTATAGAGCTCAATTAAGTAAATAGTCATAAACATGAATAAAAAAATACAAGTCACAAACATGTAGTCCATTCATCCCGTAATGCTTCCCCATAGAAAACATTTGAGGTACCCCATCTTTAGGGCATGTGTAGTGAAGGGGCGTTATGAGAAATAAAATATTATAAAGTAATACAAGGGGCTTTATGGGGCGTTATGAGAAAAGATGGTGTAGTGAGTGAGGGCGTTATGGGGATTAAAATATTATTATTTGATTGGATGTGTTATTATTTGATTGGGTGTAGAAGGAGGTATGAAAACTGATTAAAAAATAATATAAATTTTTTTTCATTGACAACGCACGTCATGTACATAAAGTCTCTCCCTCATAATGCCCCTTAACGCCCAAAGGGGCGGTGTAGGAGGCGTTATAATCATAATGACCACCCTATAACGCTTCCACACTTAAAATGGATGGTCCAACCTGTCAAAGTTGGGGAGTCCAAGAAAATTTTGTGAGGTCAAGTCAAAGCTAAACATTGTAAAGGTAAATAGTGTGTGTTTTGGTGAACAGGTTTAAAGGTGAAAACTTGTTTTGACTTCTCCTTAGCTTCTAGCTAGGGGTTGTTTTAAGTATATTTTGGCCAATAGTGATAGTGACTGCACATTT
Source organism: Ambrosia trifida (assembly GCA_028751855.1). Taxonomy (NCBI): domain Eukaryota; kingdom Viridiplantae; phylum Streptophyta; class Magnoliopsida; order Asterales; family Asteraceae; genus Ambrosia; species Ambrosia trifida. Next base: position 64,186,809 of record CM054131.1, read on the forward strand.
GCTATATTACTTTTGATTTGAATAAAGCCTGAGCACAGCAGATTGTAGCAGCCAGTAGCTTGATATGCATCACTCTGCACCAAAATATGATCAAAAAGGTACAAATTCAAATGCATGAATGAGATACAACTCTAAAACACAAACATAATTAGTGTGAACTATATATGCGACACAGACATGTTAGCTAAGTCTTACACTCTTACTTTCCATGAGCTCTTAGTTAAATGATATAACCTATTCCTTAACTATAGAAAAAAAAACTAAAATCATGAACAGATGCTTCGTGGTGAAGTGCATACCTTCAGCCTTATTTCCCCAGCTATACTGATAGACTCTGCATATGCAACATAGGATTAACAAGAAGAAGAGAGTTAAAACAACATTAAATAACCAATTAACAAAGCAACTAAACTAACCATCTCAAACAATAGATTTCGTGAAAAACATTTAGCTTCATTTATGTCGATTTCAGCAAAAGAAATAACAACGAAAAAGAAGATTACTACAACGTGAAACAAACAACAGCAAGGCGATTCTTTTCTGGTCGGATCTGAACAACATTGAAGCATTTGTCCCCGCCACTTGCAACCGTTACCAATGAAAATATAATGATTAATTTAACATTTTACAAATAATTAGTCTATTTTATTAACCATTCGGTTTTCGGTTCATTAGTTTGGTTTATTGGTTGGATTGACGGCATTTTGTTTGATTCGTTTAATTTCAGTTGAAAGGAAAAAACTTAGATGTATAAATACATGAAATAAAAGTATAAAATATGAAATACATAAGTTGAAGATGTAAAACCTAGAAATATATGAAATACATAATAATAATAATAAAATAAATAAATAAAAATTTAATAATAATTCACTTATAGAAATCAACTTTTAGTTCATGTTTGACTTTTATCACTCAAACACAAACAAAGTTCAAACTAACAATTCTTTTGAATTCTAAAACCCAGTAACCATAGGAGATGTTGTACATTGGTTCTAGTCCTAGATCATAGACCCTATTGTTTGGACTTATTACAACTATAGAGATTTCACTTTGTAAGAGATGTTGTACCAAAGCACTATTAAAGTGAGCAGTGTATGCAGACCATTTCGTATTCTGCAGCTTATCACCATTTTGGCAAATCAGTTTGGGCAGACAAATTTTGAAGCTGCAGTCTTTCACCATTTTGTACTATTTGCACTCTTTCACCATTTCCCATTTTGAAACAGACCAAATAGCTAACTGGCTTTCCAGGTAACCCAAATGCATGAACCTTTTTCACATTCTCTCCCGATTTATATTTGAATTCTGCAAAATGTAAAGAGGCTCTCCAGGCCTAAATAGTAACTTGCATCAAAGATAAATCACAAACAAAAAAGTTAAAACAATGATAAAAGCTAAAAACTACCACAATTCAATCAATGATTTTAATGAGTTTCCCTTTTATTGATTTGGGTTGTTGATGAGTTTGTTGAAGAAAGAAACAAATCGATAAATTTTAAGTTCTGACCCGTACCCATTTAGACCCGAACCAATCCTGACCTAGAATAATTAATTAGTTACCCATGTAAAATAATTGTGAAGAATGGGATAAAAGTTATAACCTAGTGGCAGCAAACGCGTGCCCAACTTCATGTATGGATACAGATATGATTGAAGATACACACATATATCCAACATCTGCAAGTGACATGTTGTATTTTAAAACCTGAATAACAAAAGGATTTAGCCTCAATTTATATTCTTTTGTTATGTCAGCATTTTTCAAATTAACTTTAAATAATTGAAAACATAGTGTCAACTAAAATTTCCAGATGCCTACCAAAGAGTAGAATCCAATGATATATCCGTCCTGAATATAGTTTAGCCAAGGGATCCTATTACATAGATTCAAAGATGTAGCCGATTCCAATAACATAATCCGGGGAACCCATAAATTGAAGTAAAGCATCATATTTCTAGTTCAGAAAGTAATTTAGTGATAATATGACTTTCATACCTTCATGCCAGTGTAACTCCAATTAAAGTGGTCAGCCAGAAATCCATCCAAATAGAAAACCATATCCTCAACCACCTACAAGTAAGCAACTAAGTTTAGGCTTCGACCTACAATAATAAGTGCGGTGTCAGACTACAGTTATCACATATTAGAAACTATGTATTCACTGGTCTATCAAGCTGTTTTATATTTCCTTTATGAAAAGAAAATGTGGTATATTTTTATTTCATTTTGATGAAAACAGCACCAGGTACAACTCTAACAATACTCAATTTACTTTCAAGAAATATAAAGACTTCAACTATACAACAAATTTGTTCACAAATAGGAAAAAAATAATATTTTAGTTTATATAAATACAGAGACCAAAATTTGTATAGAATAAATACGTTCTAAAGTCAGCTCAAGTCTATAAAATGGGCTTAAATTTTGGAATAAACATGGCCTTAAGATTTTCAATAATATTAGATAGAGTCAGCTCTAAGTTTAACTCAACTAAAAAAAAGGAATGCTCATGAGTAGATTTTGGAATCAGAATTGCAAACCATATATTTACTTAGCAACAATGGTGGATTGGTGGGAGATAATAAAAAATAATAACAATTTGGAACAGACCTGAAATGTTTGGTCCGAAATGGAAGAGGGGTTCGGCGAAGATACGCATTTTAAAGTTGCAATACCTGAGAAAAAAAACATCAATTAATAGAACAAAAAACACACGAATAACAACATGATGTTGATGTATATTAGCAGGAAATGGAGTTGGAGATTTGAGAAAAAAAGGTGTGTAACGAATCGACTTCAAATCGATTACATGACAGATGTAAACCAATCGGAAGCTAAACAACACCATGTTGGCATCAAATCAAGCAGTTAACATACTTTGAAAGTCAGGATCTTGACAAATCGACTTCAAGTTCGTTGCATAACAAATAAAATAAAAAATGTTGCATACCTGTGTGAAACGGGAGAGTGCATCACCACATAAATCGGATTGTGTTGTTCATCCTCTTTGATTTAAGGTTGAATCGAGAGACAGAGAGAACACAGATCCAGAGAATTTGAGAGAGGGAGTAGGGAGAGAGAGAAAGGGGTTTGAAATGATATGAGATTAGGGTTTTGTGCCCCCTATTTGTTTGCTTTTTTTTTTCTCCTTGAAGAGAGGATTCACGGGAACGACTTAAGAAACTTTCAACAAGTTGGTGCTTTAAAGGGTTGTACAAAGTGCTTTAAAAGCTTGTACATGTTGAAAATGATGTAAAATGACCTTTTTACGCATCTAATATGCTTTATAATATAGTACATATATATATATATATATATATATAGTTAATGAAAATAAAAAAAAATAACCAAGTAAAGATGGAAAAAGAACAAAAAAATTCATGGCTTCTAGGGGACTCGAATATGAGCCTCTCTCTTGACAACTACCACAACAACCACTAGCCCACAGCCTTGCCTTGTTATTTTCTTTGAAAATGAAATATTTTTAACTATAACTTAAAGGCATCATCTTCCCCAAATTTACAAGCATAAACCCTAACCCTAATCCCTATATCAATCAACCCCGATTCAACAAGATTAAGCATCTGAATCATAGGGCTTTTGTATAGGGATGAATGAGGAACAAAACGGCATATAAAAGTAGGACTCGTAAGGTGTAACTTGGTCGCAAATTAGGCTTTAAGAGCCGAACACAATTTCGCAAATTGGAAGCTTTCTGGATGATTTTACTTGGGACTTTTTGGTGGGTTTTGAAGGGAATGAGCACATGAATCTAACCCTATGCTTGATTTATATAGTGGTCTTGGAAAAATGGCGTTTTACAAGGTTTCAAGTATTCTGGTCGATTACATGTCACCTACGGTTTCTAGTTTGCAATTAAACGCGACTTTTGACCTTTTAAGTGAGGGAACTCAAAGGATTTCACTGAAGAAACGTAAACCCACAATTAATCCGAGTTAAAACGTCCAAAAAACATCAAAAACGACTTCGCCGGAGGGGAGCTTTCTGGCCGCCGGAAAAGCGGCCGGCGCTACAGTGTTCAGCAGAATCTATTTTTTTTAACTTTGAAATATGGCAAGTTTAGTCCCTCTAGTTAGTTTGGTTAATTTAAACACTTGTTTTCTTATATAAAATTTAACCGAAGTTAAGTAATTCTAACCAAAAACTTTTTAAATCTTTTAAACTATATTTTCGTTCCATTTTTTTTAAACTTTACATAATATCTTAAGGTTTTAGCCTCTTTCCATCGTAAAACTTTGACGTTTTCCAACATCCCTCGATACGTTTATTAAGAGTTTAACAATAATACATATATAACAAGGATTTAACTATTAATACAACATAAGTTTTATTAGAAATTTCAAAAGATCGAACACGAGGTCTGAAATGCAAATACGATACAGTTATAAAACACGCAAATGTTACAGCGGCACTTCGGCAACTAGCGTACGGGACTATGGCGGATGCGTGGGACGAGTATTTAAAGATGTCGGAAAGAACTACACGATAATGTATGTGCAAGTTTAGCAAGTGTGTGGTGAAGCTTTACAGCAAGAGATATTTGCGAAAACCAAACTCCAGTGAGGTCCAACAATTGTATCAGTTCCACCACCAAAGACATGGTTTTCCAGGAATGCTCGGAAGCATTGATTGCATACATTGGCTTTGGAGAAACTACCTGAATGCATGGCGCGGAATGTTCACACGAGAGGATCAAGGACATCCATCAATAATCTTGGAGGTTGTGTGTTTACAAGATCTATGGGTTTGGCATGTTTTCTTTGGCATTCCTAGATCGAACAATGACATTAATGTCATTAACCAATCAGAGGTTTTTGACGATGTCATAAAAGGAACCGGTCCGGATACTAGGTTTACAGTATCGGGGGTAGAATAAAGGCGCGGGTATTGTCTTGCTGATGGAAGCACACGTACGACGAAAAAAGAAAGAAATTTGTCAAGTTTCAAGATGCGGCAATAAAGGACATTGAACGGTTATTTGGGGTTCTACAAGCAAGATGGCACATCATTGAAAACCCAGCATGTATGTTCACCCCCAAAAAGTTGCGTTACTGTATGTATGCTTGTATCTTGTTGCATAACATGATACTCGAAGACGAAGGCTCAGCCATCTGTGAGTATGAGGAGAATGCCCCGGCGGAGAATGATGTGCCTGTTGACCCACATCAACAAGATTTAAACGTGTTCTCATTACATAACGAGTTCACGCATCAAAATCTTCAAGCGGACTTGGTTGAATATATTTGGAACAACGGACAAGAGTAGATCATTTGTAATTTTTTTATGTCGAATAGTTTAATTTAATTTTAGTTGTGTTTTTTTAGTAATGTTTTTTAATGTAATATTACCATTCGATTTAGGGTAAAAAAAATCAGTGTTACCTCCTAAAAAATTTGTCCTCAAAATTGAATAAAAAGAATACTTACTAACGTAGTTAAGAAATAAATGGATAAAACAACCTAAGTTATTCTCCGGTACATAAACCACCGCAATTTTTTTTTTATTTTTTTTAGTCTATAGAGTAGGCAATTAACCATTCTTAAATATGCAACTTGTTCTCAAAGAAACATAAAATCTTTATAAACAATGACAACTTGGGCCCCTTTCTACCTATAATCAAGTTCTAAGCACTAAACTCATTAATGCACCCACTTGTTAAGAACCGGGTAACCGTTTTCATCTAAATAAGTGTCTAGTGATTTTTCAGGGTATTACAGCAACCTACCACACTACCAAGAACCTTAAAATGTATCCTATTATATATATATCCCCTTGTCTTGATCTTTTGCAATATCTAAGTCAACAAAACCTTCCACACAATTATCCACTTTGTCATCCATACTCCCAAAGGTTAAACCAACCTTTTTTTATGCCATTTAAGTATCTAAATGTCCACTTTACAAAATCCTAGTGATTTCTTCTACGATTTGAAATGCACCTAATAACCATACTTACTGCATAAGCTATGTCTTGCCTAGTACAACCCATAAGATACATCAAGCTCCTCACTGCAATTGCATATGGCACATTAAGCATGGCAGTAACTTCATCTTCTGTTTGTGGTGAATCTTTACAAGTGTAATACCCTAACCGATGGTGGAAACATCACAATGCCACATAGTGACAATTGTTCAATAGCTCATGATACTAAAATGTAAATATTTGTTTATTAAATATCACATTAATTATTTTACAAGATGTAAAAAAAGTTACAACGAAAAAATTTAGAATGTTGATTGGTTTAATCTAGGTCCAAGTCCTATGTGAAACATCAAGCAAGCTTTTCCTCAAACATGCACAAAAATATTTTTTGTCAACAAAACATATTGGTGAGTATTACCCAGGTTTGTACATATAGTATAAGTTTTAAAGAGGTACAATTCATGTGTCTAGCGTAACCAACCCTTGTGTCAGTTATATATGGGCCATAGTTTGTGCACATGACAATTATTGCTTGATTTATGTGTACATTGTAAAATGTATGTTTTCGGGAACTACGGGCGTTTTGTTGTACAACTACCTTGATTGTTAACAACCCGGGCCCCACATGTCGTCATGAGTCATGTAATATTTCCCAATATACATGTGTGGTGAAATTATGGGTAAAACAAGTGTTCCAATGTAATAGTGCCAATGCAAGGATTTAACATATGTTTAGGCCATATTAACATGTGTTATTCATAGTAGCCGAAGCTTGCCATAACATCTTTGATCCAAATCTGATATATATGAACCGAAATCACCCTTTAGAAACTCATTTATGGTGGTAAAAGTCGGCCTCGCACACGTGATTTCATAACATTACACGTAGTCGCGTACCTTTTTGTATAAAAGAGAGGTTATTCCCAAGTTTATATAAACATCATGTTTTTGTTTTTAAAAACTGGATTTCTCTTAATAACTCATGGGATTCATACATATATGGATCGGTATCGTGTGGATGTTTATAGGCATTGGTCGAAGGCCACATAGATATGTTGAGCATGTGTGGATGTGTATGCACATATATTACAAATCTTTGAACAACTATTAGTTATTAAGCTTGTTACTTAGAAAAATCATTGTTGTAATTATGAACTAATTCGGTTAACTATGAACAAGGGTCGGGGTCGGGTAATTGATGTGGGCCGAAAGAAAAGAAGCTTAAGAGGCGTGCGATTACATACCAACAAGAGGTGAGAATGGCGAGTGGTTTGGATGATCAAAAGCTTCTCTAGTGTCGTGATTCCTCAATGTTGCTTTGGTTTCCCTCGTGACTCTTCGTGTGGGTGTGTACCAAAGTTAAAAAACTCGTGGGTGTGTGATGATGTGATCAGCCGAATGCTCCAAGAAATAAAGGGAGATTGAGAGGTTTGTGTGTGAAATGGAAATGACCACAAGCCCCCTTTATATAGTGGTAGACTTCTGGTGAGGACAAAAGATAAAAGAAAAGGTTAATCACCTTGGTTGGGGCATTGATCAAGACTTTCAATCACTTGTTTGTACAAGATGTGGAGATATGATGGCATGCCTTCACCCTTGATCCTAGCCGATTGATGCATGATTTGGTATCCAAGGATTGTTGACTTGCATAAGAGGTTAGTCATGTTTTGTTTTGTTGCTAAAAATGGTGTAAACTTGTGACAACCTGCACCCTTCACTTTTCATAAATGTGCATAATTGGTCCCTTAACTATTTCAAAATTTTCATTTTTAACCCTAGTATTTTAATAGGACAAAAAGTCACAATTTAATAAAACTTATAATTTTTATAAGTAAAAGTATGCACGTTTTATACTCACATCTACACCCGAGCACGTATGTTTTAGACCTTGATACTCGAAACCCTTAATTTTCGGTCCTAAAACAACTTAGAAACCGAAGGAAACAAGTCCGGAACTTAAAATTGATTAAATTAGAAAATCAATTTTTTTTGCTCTCGCAGTCCGCGGAGACAGTCAAACAGTCAAAGTCCCAGTCAAACATGTCACTTTTAGTCCATGGTCAAATCTGGCCTTTATTTCGAGTCAAAACTCATCTTTATGATGAAGACTAAAGACCATAAGTTTCACTAGTGGTCAATTCTCCATTTAATGGCTTTTATGTCAAGAATTCATCACAAACTAGTATAAAACCCACTTATGTGACCCTTTATCATTGCGCCTCTAAATCGATCATTCTACTTTGATTAAACACCATCACCCCCTCTCCTCTATTAGTCTATCACCTATGCACAAGAAGCCCCAATTTTCATCTCATATCCAAGTTGAATTAGAAACTTATTTTCTTGATATTTTTTGATTTTTATTTCATCATTTAGGGATATCAAATTAATGAATTTTTCTAATTCCTTTTGCATTTTGATTCATTATTATCAGTAGAACAATAGCCCTCTACTTGTTATATCGATTATAGTCTCTAAGGGCTTCGATTGGATTCTAAGGTGTTAGGATGTATTTGGGTATTTTTCAATTAAAACCTTGTAAACTTTAAAAAAATTAATAACTCGTTGGTTATTGATCCAAAAATCATGAAATTTGGTATGATTGCTTATATGATCATTTAGAAATTTTAGACTCAGTTTTGGGATTTTTAGCCACCGATTAATATTTTTAATTATTTTATGATGATTTAATCTTAGTTAATTCATAATAAATTATTGGTAGCACTTTTGGTTATGAAAATTTGTAGAAAAATGCTTCATTATTCTAAGATAATTATCATGATATTTTCCACCAGTTTTGACACGGATTCCTTTGTTGTTTCATTTTTATTTGTTAAATAGATTTTATATAAATAATATTTATACTAAATCTATTTTAATCTCAAAAATCCTATAAAATTTATTTTTAGGTTTCTAAGTCTGTAGGATTGAGATTTCACAAAAGTTTTTATTTTTAAAAGTGATATATATTTAATTATTAATTATGTCATTTTTAATCATGATTAATTCATATAAAACTGTAAATAAATAATTTTGACATCAAAACTGGTGGAAATGTATATAAATATGTTAGGATAATTATCATATCAAATTACTTTTGTTTTAAAACATTTTTGTATTTTAAATAAATTTTATTTGTTGATTTAGTTTTATACAATTAAGATTCTTAAATTTATTTTATATATTTTCTGAATAAAATATATTATTTCAACCTTGGAAAATATTTGTGATCGAGAAACTAAACTCATGATATTATTTTCATAAGACGTGGTAGCAACCGTAATAGTTTGTATTTTTCGCCATTATTATTATTACTTAAAAATCCCAAATATATTCGTAACATCCTAAGTGCCTTAGAATAAGAACCCTATACTTTATTAAGCTTACATACTTATTTTGGGATACTTGAAATATTAGGTTGAGTCTTTGGATTGCTCACATTTTCACGCTCGCTTAGTCATCTAGTTATTTGGCGAAAGTGAGTATATATTTCCCCTTTTTCATGTTTTACTCTTTTGGGGCTATTCATGTACACTATGAGTAAATGTTATTCTTTCACTAAATGCAATTCTCATGTGTGTTTGCTTTATGTTAATTTGTGTGTCTATGACTTGTCAAAATCATTAACCTTTGAGGGCCTAGCATTTCAATGAATATTACTATGGTATATACCCCCTTGTTGACTTACGTGTTCGAGTTAAGTCCTTGGTCATTGTTATGTGATTCATTATACTCAAAAATGGTTTTCAAAGTGGTTGTTTTATTCTTGATTCTTGATACTTGATTCTTAGGGTTGATTTTGAACGGATATTACTTATTACATAATTGCAAATGGTACCGCACATGAATTGCTAAACACTTTTATTACTATATATTTATTCAGATCAAGGTATACTCACGAATACATTATATGTGTTGACAAAATTATTTTGTACATGTTTTAGGTTATTTTGAGACATTTCTTTTAAGCATTTGGATTTATATTTATGCTTGTCTTCATTGTATTTCAATTAGACTTTATACTTTAACATCATTGTATCTTCATATTTCATTTCAATGTAATAAACTATTTATTCAATATATCAATATTTGCACTTTAGTACCATGAGCTATTGAAGAATCGTCATTACTTGGCACCTCGATGATTCTGCCATAAGTCGGGGTGTTACAATAATAACAACTAGCACAAGTCCATTTGCCCTTTGGGGTCTTCGGCCGTGTATAGGACAAAGCAAAAATTTGGCATCTATCTTGGTGATAGTGATGTGTGATCCTTGTTCTTCCTAGATCCGATTGGTGCATAGATTATTGGGGAAGGTTCTATCTCATTGATATTGTACTTGTGAGGGTGGTCTTGATCCATATTAATGCAAAGTTTGGACACACCTAATGAAAGTGACAAGTGATCAAGTGTTTCAAGTGTTTCCTTCTTGTGGTTTTCGGCCGAGAGTAAGACAAAGAAGAATCAAGACTTCTTTGGTAAACCATCAAAGTTGGGAATTGAACATGGTAAGATCAAGGACCCAAATTATTATAATAAGGTTGTCATGATGAGCTAATGATAGTGACTTGTGGTGATTGTCCTTGTCTTGTGTTTCTTTTCGACTAGTGAGGTGTCAAGGGAAGAAGATTTGTCATGTGTTGGTACAAAATCTTACTAGAATCATGGGTGTCATAGATTGAAAAGAACTTGAGGTGTTGTCTTGATGTTTCAGCCAAAAAGAAAGAGGACAAGCGAAGGATTATTCTAATTTTGGATTGTGAGTTAGTTATTGTAGTTATGGAAAGGTTAGGGTTGTTGAACCTTGTGTCATGTGTTTGTCCATTAACTATTCTAATGTAAGTTAGAAACAAACAAAATGTTGATCTAAGGTCGATTGAAAGCAACAAGGGCAATGACATGGGTGGCATCTATTTATATACATATATTATACATACATACATACATGTATGAGATGGTGTTTCTATGTTTAGTCACTTTCAATGATAAGGTCACTTGGTTATTTAGGTATGGATTATCTCACTTATCACCATGTGTGCTTATGGATATTGTGGATATGAAGCCAATTACATATATATGTTCATGTGTGTTGGATCAGAAAGCTTGTTTACCAAACTGTTTATCACAGATTCTTCTATGAACACTTGTAAATACTTATCAAAGTATTTGCACAGCGGAATGTAATAAATGTTCTAAGTTAAAGTATCACTTTTAACAGGAGTTATTACTCCTCCTTGAATGTAGAAACTAAAGCAGTTAATGAGAATCTAAGCAGTTAATGAATAAAATAGTAATAAGTTGCTTTGAAATGATTCTCAATTATTTTAGACAAGCTTTTGCAGCAACATTTCTAATATAATTGAGAATCATTTCAAAACAACTTATTACTATTTTATTCATTAACTGCTTGATTCTCATTAACTGCTTTAGTTTCTACATTCAAGGGGGAGTAATAACTTCTGTTAAAAGTGATAGTTTAACTTAGAACACTTATTACATTCCATTGTGCAAATACTTTGATAAATATTTACAAGTGTTTATAGAAGAATCTGTGATAAACAGTTTGGTAAACAAGCTTTCTGATCCAACAATTGGTATCTGATGTGTTGTAAAACACATCTAATTTCCTATGTATTTTGTATTTTATTTGGTCAAGTTTGTATTCGTTTCGTGTCATTTTTATTAGGTATTTATTTATTTTATTATTTTATAGGTGTTCGTGGGAAATTGGCTCAAAACGAAAGAATTTTAATGAGACACGAACACTAGAGAGTAGAGAGCATGTGTTCATAGACGTTGGAGCTAAACGAGAAACTTTGGTCGAGCCAAGAACAACCGAGCCATAAACATGGAGTATATAATAATAATACTAGTAATATAATAATAATAATTAAAAAATATATATATAAAACAAGAAGGCCGACTTGGGCTCGGCCCAAAATAAGTCGGTCAACACAATTACACAAATACGGATATATGGACGACAAACAAAGAATTTCATTCATTCTACAATTCCTAAAATCGCACAGAATCACACGAAGACAAAAGCGACCGGTCAAGAACGGTGACGAGCGGAAGGGCACGGAAGGAGAAAAGGCCACGGGCACGGTAAAGATCAAGAGCCAACGAGCCTTGGGTTAGGTTTGGTTTTCATTTATTTTCTCTATAGACATGGTTAAAGCTATATTTATTTATTTTGTGAAGATGTTTTTAAATATTATTGGCTAGACCTTTATTGGTAACTTGGGATGATGAACTAGATTATGGGTTTTAATTAAAGACTTATGTTTTCCGTTTTGGATGTGTTGGGTTACATGATTTAATTTTTATGTTTGATTTTGAATATTTGTGTGCTGGCGCTTTTTGATTTGATTACTTGTTTGTTGGTTTTGATGTTCTAGGTATATAGGAATATCCCCTAGATCTAGAAATCATTCTAGTTTGATTAACTTTTGTTGTCGAGCTAGTTCTTGCAGTTAGGAATAGCGCAAGTTTAACAGGTTTTTAAAATCAATTAGCTAAGGTGTGCAATCCCTTCCCGAAGGTTAGGAATATAATTCGGGATTGCTAGGTTGACTAACTAGGCATTGTTTGGTAGCTTGGTTATCGCTGGGGCGAGACCGGTTACTTATTCGTGTTTAGAGTTTTCCTAGGATTTCATTCGTACTAGTTAAGTCTGCTTCACAGTTTGGGAGTTTTCGATCCAAGAGTGGTCGATTAAAGGATTACTGTGGGATTTGGTTTCGCTGGGGCGATCCACTTTCATTTTAGCATCTCAATACTTGTCCCGCCTTGAGTCTAGTCAGCTATCCTTGACAGGAGGTTTATTAGATGAGAACAGGGTCTCCAACCGGATTACATAAGTCAGCTTTTATAACCAGAGTCTAGGGATTCTACCCATGTTACCAGTTTTCTCCTCATTAGAGTTCCAACCCAGTTCGTCAGTTTTCGTTTATTTTCAGTTTCTTAGTTTAATTTAGTAATTTAGTTTTAATTAGTTTATTTTAATTTCAGTTTAAACCCCCCAATCAATCAATCCATTTAATAATAATAATAATAATAATATATCAGGTAATTCATTAAAAGTGATTTCAAAAGTGTTAGATAAAGTCCTTAGGTTTGATACCTGGTCTTGCCTACTTGCTACTTGCGATCGGTACACTTGCCGATAGTGTGTGGTTTTAGAAAAGTCTAGGATTTTAACTTGATCAATTTATTTATATACTTAATTGCACACATCAGTATCAGAGCCCTGGTTCATCTGATAACATATCAATCTAACACATTGAGAATTAGACACAGGATCTTATTGATATTCAATCAAGGATAAAAGTTCACTTTATAAAAACATCCATTACTTTAAGAAACCATTGATCAATCAAACTTCTTAAAAATGGACCCTCATAATACTAGACCTGCTAACAAGCCTCCCATGTTAGTCAGAAATGAATATAATATCTGGCAAAGAAGGATGACACATACTTTGTCACAGCAAAATACTGGCTGTTGGAGGTCTGTCATGTATGGACCCCATAAACCAGTAACAACAGATCTAGAAACTAAAGTTTAAAAGGCAAAAGAATCAAAAGACTATACTATTGAAGATTTCCTAAAACTTGAGCTAGATGCTAAGGCTTTTTCAATATTGGCAATGGCTCTCCCAAATGAAATATATGTTGGGCTCTTACATTGTGAGAGTGCCAATGGCTCTCCCATAGTAATATTCATTAAAATGTTAGGTCGTAACGGTTAAGATTTGACAAGTCATAGATATACAAAGTAACACAAAGCAACCACACATGAGAATTGCTCTTAGTGAAAAGAAATAGTAATTTGATATAAAGTACATTAGTAACCCCAAAAATAAAAATGAAAAAGGGGAAAGATATACTCACATTGGTCGTGATGAACTTGCAAGAAAGTCAACGAGAATTAATGAATTATACTTGAACCTTAATTGTGAATTACAATAACCGTTAAAATTCCAAGGCGTGTTATCAAATATCATGAAACTTTAGCATGATCGTAGAGTCGTTATTCAACAAACATAATAAGAAGACCGAAGACGGTTGTGCGGCTCTTTAGAAAACGATAGGGAAAAACGAATACAAAATACAAATGACGATAAAAAAAATGCTGAATTTTATTTTTGTTTTCTTTAGCATAAGTTATCATGTACCTTATTTATAGTAAAACACATGGAGTTTGTCCTTTGACTACTAAGTTTGAAACGGTAGAAAGCATTAGCACTATTTAAATGGCTCATCAATCCCATTTTAACTCAAGTTTAAAATTCATTTAAGAGAATTTAATTTAAAATAAAATGTAATACTAGTAATTGATAATTGGTTTTGACTAGGGGTGTACAAAAAGCTCGCGGCTCGAGCCTCGCTCGAAAAAAGCTCGCTCGAAAAGGCTCATTTTGTTTTCGAGCCGAGCCGAGCTGGCTCGTTTTGTAATCGAGCCGAGCTCGGTCCAGGGGTGTTCAGCTCGTGGCTCGGCTCGTGGCTCGGCTCGATGGCTCGACTCGTGGCTCGGCTCGATGGCTCGAGATATGGCTCGACTCAGGCTTGTGTATGTGTAATTAATATATAGATGAAAGTAATATATTTTGTCTCCAAACCCTATTTTAAAATTCTAATTTTGAAAGTCCCACTCATACTACCTATCTACCTCACTCCTTCATAATCTAATAAACCCTAACTTAGAAAAATAAAAAATATACATGTATCTGTGTAATTTTTTTTTTGTTTTTTATTTTATAAATCTTTGTAAGAAAATAAAAAAATAAAAAAACATAAAAAAATAAATGAAAAAATAACGAGCTGGCTCGAGCTCGGCTCGAACATTTACGAGCCGAGCTCAAGCTCGAGTTTTCAGCTCGACCAGAAAAACGAGCCGAGCCGAGATGGCTCGTTTAATTTTGAGCTCGAGCTCGAGCTCAGCCTGGCTCGGCTCGACTCGGCTCGACTCGGCTCGTTTACATCCCTAGTTTTGACAGTGTTTTTTTTAAGGAATCATATAACTTGAAACAATCTAAATTTTATTTAACAAATAAAAATATTTATTTGTTTAATTTATTGCAAATATCATTTAACGTTTTGAAAATTCGGGATGTTACGATTCTTATCATTTTAAATTTTAGGTCCCAAAAGTTATAATTAATTTATTAGAAATTTGCAAATGTTGCAGTCTCCCCTACTTTAGAAAATTTCGTCCCGAAATTTCTTTCAAGTGGAGGTTTCTTTGAAACAAAAGGCGTTGTAAAAATCAAGTAGTTTTTTTTTTTTAAAAAAAAATTGCATCAGTCATGTTTTGACAGTTGACCCGAGGTTAGGAAGTTGAGAGTTTACAATGTGAAAAGTTTGGGAAGGTATGTAACTGGTGAGGGCAAAGGTACTGATATAGTAGTCTCCCCTATTTTAGAAAGGTTACTGATTGAACTTTATTAGGGTATGTAACAAGATTTCAAATAGCCGAGCGTGTGAGTGTATATAGGAATTAAGCTTTTTGTGTGGGGTCAAAAGAAAGTTTCCAAGGAAGACGAATTGAAGCTTCTGTAAAAAAAAACCAAGATCCCTCCACCTCAAACCTATCATTGTCTTAAAGTTATTACATGCCAAAATAAGATTGTTCGAAATTGTTCACAAACTACTACCATATACCACCACAAAAGATTCTAAAAAAGTGGGCTCCGGCCTAGTCATCATATCCCTCATCGCCCACTTGTAGTTCCTTCACCACCTCAGCCACCTTAGCTTCGGCCTCCTTGATCTCAGCATCCTTAGACCCCTCTGGTGCATCCTCAAGATGTGCAGGAGAAACAAGCTCATGAACCACTTCCTTCCCGTTCAGGCTCTTGAGCTTTTTCTGCCAGCCATCAACATCCCACTCCTTGTGATCAAAAGTGGGATCTTCAGCTTGCAGGGCAATCTTTATCCTTGCTTGCAGAACGAAAATAGTGGCAGACTTCATCAAACCTTGCTTATACTCCTCCATCTTCTTGTCATGATCCAACAACATCTGGACCTGTTTGGATTTGATCTGCTTCAGTTCAGCCTCCACTTCACCTAGCTTCTTCTCAAAATATTTGCCCTTATCATGAGCATTCCTTCTCATATCTTCAAGCATAGACTGGGTGTGGTTAAGCTCCTTCTTGACTCCTTCCATGGACTTAAGAAGATGTTCATGCCCCTAAAAAGGAACAGATAAGAATCCCAACTTTACCATTTACTTTACAATTATTTTTTACCATTCGCAGGATAGCAAGGTACCTTGAGAGTAAATTAAGAAATCTTGCTAGGAACATCCTCAAAGCTAAGATCCTCAAAAGGAGTAGTTTCATGGGCAGAAGTAGGAGCAGCAGTGGTCTTCCTCTTCTTAGAGGAGGCAGTAATCTTTTGTGATACCCCGCAATTTCATGTTCTCACTTTAACTGAACTCTAGTTACATTCTATGCATTCTACTTAACTAGGATTAGCTAGTTAAGTCACACGTCGTATATTATAGGTTAATAACTGCATGAAGTGGTAATTCGAGGAATTACCAGACTATATACATGAGTAGTGAACCTCGGACATTGGTGAACGGTGAAATTAGATAATTGTGAATTAATTGATGGAGATTGATTGCAATTATGTGCTTCTATGATACTCAGTGAAACTATGTGCAAACCGTATGTGATTACGTGAACTTAAGCCGAATACGTTAATAAAAATCATAATAGGTGGACCATTAGGATGGCTGGGGTCTTAATACGTGGGGTTACACTTATTATGGTCTAAAATAGCGAAAACATCGATAAATTCACGCTGTACGACGAAACAGGCCACCCAACGTAGGCCGAAAAGGAGTGAGCGGCCGCTCACTGCCTCCAAGCGGCCACGCGCGGGTGACAGACATCACCAAACCGACTTAAAACCTTATTTAAGCAACCTTAAGCCTCTTGTATCCCCTAAACTCAAACCCTAATCGCCCCCTATTGCCCTATTACGAAAATATCATCCCCTAACACCTGCTAAGGCTCAAGAACATCGATCGGAAAGCTTGGAGAGCATTCGGTTGATAGTTTTGAAGTGCTTGCGGTATAACATTCAATCTCTTGTGTTTTAATCTTCTTTAATATGTTATTAAAACCTTATAACCATGTTTGTCCAGGTCTGAAACACTTTTGTAAAAGTTAAAACTTGATGCTTATAGAGCTTAAAAGAATTAATCATGTTGTTATGTAATGGATAGTATGTGTTTTGCATGATTATGCATGTTCTTGATGTTTTAGACTTCTAGGGTTTATGAATGATGATGTTTATGATGTATCATTAGGGTTTTGATCAGATGTGACTCTTATTAATGTTGTATGATGATTGTTAGGTGTTATTGATTGATAATATGCAACTAGGGTTTGATATAATTGATGATATTGCATGATTAAAATCTGGACAGAATCTGAATGTCGACTTGTAGGGTCTGTTTTGTGGCTTGAAAGTAATTGTTTTGATCTATTCTTTGCATGAATGGATTGTACATGGTCTTAGAGTTTTAGAATGGGCAAAATCATCTGATTTGGATGTCGTTTGATATGTTTATAGAATTTTCTTTAATTAAAGGTCATATCAGATTTTCGGATTAAGAAACTGGGTCAACTTTAAACAATCATAACTAGAGTTTTACAAAGAATTAAGTGATGAAATTTGGACAATAGGTTAAAATTGGAATAACTTGGCTTTTCCAAGTGGATTCATCCCGTTTGGATGAATACACGATTTTTGGGAATTTTTCTACTAAGCTGATCTGTTATGTGTATTTTTTGAACGTAGCTGTGTTGCCTGATTTTTCATAATTTTTGTGCAAGGTTTTATCACAAACTAAAAATATGAATTTGTCCAGTAGACCCCCTAGAATATTTAGTAAATTTTGGGAGTCTGACTCACTAGATAAGTATTTTTTAACAAATTAGTTTTCACGGCGCATAATCTATCCTAAAAACGCAGATTGTGTAATGTATGTTTATGTGACTATTTGGAGTCTTATGTGGTATATATTTGACATGAACTTGAATGGACACTTATATATATGATGCATATGAAGTGTAAAACTGATGATAATCAACATATTCACCAACGGGTCCATAGGGTTTACTTATGCATGTAAAATAGTTAGGTGTCACTTACACGGTTTTGAACTTTTAAACCTCTTGGACAAACGGGTTATATGGTGTAATGATATTAAACATATACTCACTTAGTAACACATGTAATAGGGAGCCGGTAGCACACCCTACTTTGGAAGTTTGGATTAATTGCTTGCATACCAAGGTGAGTTTCACTACTCTTTTCTCAAAAGCATGCGTCTCGGGTTTGAGACAACTTACTTACTTTTCTAGTCCAGATTTGGGACTACTATTTTTATCACAGAAGTCTTTCACTATTTACCGAATGATTTGTCGGGTGGCAAGCGGGTTACTAGTTGATAGTGCTATTAGGTTTGACAAACCTCACACCGTTCTGGGAGCCGGGCGTGAACTACGACCTTAGATTTTATCATTGTTGATAGGCAATGATGGGAGGCAAAAACCAGCTCGCGGGGCGAGTGCAACGTTTGAGTAGCAATTCGGTATATCATTGTTTAGTTATCATAAATGGGTTAGCTACCCTTGGCATGTGAATTAGCTGTTACGAGGTCTTGGAGGCCTACGCTTTTACTTGTTGTTATGTAGTCTTGGAGACCTACGCTTTTACTTTCGGGTTTGGGAAACCTACACTTTTACTTACCTTACTTTGTGAACTCGCCGACTTTATGTTGACACACGCTAGCATGCTTTTGCAGGTCTCTAGGTTCGGAGCACGATAGGTCATGCATCATTGTGTCATGGGTTGTGAACATTACTTAACTTATACTTTGCTTTAGATTTAACGGATTTATTTTGGGCGCGTTGCTTTGCATATGAACTTAAACGGTTATGTTTGATTTATGCTTCCGCAACTTAATTAAACTTTTTGGTAAACGCTAAACTTGATTTTCAATAACGAACAAAATGGTTTGGGCATTTAAAGTCGTTCTTATGACTTATCGTTATGGGATCCTGGTATGTCACGCGTCTCGCGGTATAAACCCCGCAGTGGAAATTTAAGGGTGTGACATCTTTGACTTGGGGAGATTAGGTGGAGGGCTAATCATTTTGGAGCTGGACGGTGAAGTGATCTTGGTAACCTTGACATCATGGCTATCAATATCATCCATATCAAACGAAGCAGACTTTTTTGCTACAAAAAGAAAAATACAGGGTTAGACAATAATAAATAATAAAGACATCCTCAGGATGTAACAGACAACACTCACCAGACATATCGGTGGCTTGGCTGGGTGTACGACTCTCCCCTGCTTCAAAAGTTCTAGCAGAAATAGGTAAGTTAAGAACAACTTGATATTTAAGGTAAGCGTCGTTCAAGGGAGAAGCAAGTTTTGCAAAAGAAGCACCTGTAAAACATAAAAGTTTTCAAAATATCAGTAATATCCTCAGGATATGACTATAGAAATTTTCCATAAAACGATAACATCCTATAAAAACCTTTACCACTCTTTAACCAAGACATAGGGATCTCATCCCCAAAGGGAATGGAATCCCTCTTTACAAAGAAAAATTTAGACTTCCAGGATCTGTCAGATTTGATAACATTGAACAGGAATGGAAGGTCTTTATGTATAAGTTGAAGAACATAATAGCTGGAAGCGTGAGTTTTCAGCTTATAAATATAAGACAGGTCATCAATCTGGAGATTGATGCCATGGTTCTCAATGATCTTATTACAGACCATTAGGATCCTCCATATTTCAGGCATGGCTTGGGCGTATGCTATCCCAGTTACATCATAGAATTCTTTGATGAAAGGAGGGAATGAATACTTTAGGCCAAGAAGAAAAGGCAGGTATAGAAAGCAAACCCATATTGAGGATGCAAAATCAGATTTTGCACCTAGGTCATAGGGACGAAAATCTGCATAACTGGGAAAGGCCCTTGAGTCCTTCATAATTTGTATATCCCTATCAGTAAAGGAACAGATCTCTTGTTCTGGATTACTTAGCAGGTTTTGAGATGTGAAGGACGAAAGATAGGCCATGTGGCGCACCCATTGGGACTAAAATTCTAACCAGCTTCACGGATGGGGAGTTAGCCTTCGAGTACCAGTGCGAGAACCAACCATTGAACACGGTGCAACATTACAGGCGAGGGAGGAAGGTTACTAGGAGGAACGAGAAGGACGTTAGTACTACACGCGAATAACTCTAGATAACACTTACACTACTAGAGGAGGAAGAGGAATTAGAGAAGGAACCTGAACCCATAAAACTCGAAGAGATTGAACATGGAGACTCTATCATTTTAATTGAGCACAGAGACGATGGATTCCTATCTTCATTCACTTGATCTTTCTTTCTTTTATTCTAGACCCAGTCGAGACTGAGTTATTCTCTTGAAGTTTGTTCTTTATTCCGGTTCGCCTACACTACGTGTGAACGGTCGTATGGCCCGCATAGTTTTATGTCTCATGAGCTTAGGGTGAATGTAGGATCACTATGGCTGGACGTGAACATGGGCGGGGAAACATCAACATGGCACAGGCAGAACTGAACACAATGATTAACGAAAGGGTAGTTGCAGCCCTTGCAGCTTTTCAAACTGTCCAACCTACTTGTAACCCACCTGTGGACTCGGATCGGATAAGCCCGCTCTTCAGACGCTTTGAACTCCATATAGAGGGGTTTACTCCCCAGGTCATGAGCACGGGCACACCAATAAACTTGGGCAACATTCAGCAGACCATCCGCCTAGCTCATGAGCTGACAAATAAAAAAGGCGAAGAAGGGGCAGTACCTTCACATGAGACGCCATCATCTAGTGCTGGTAACAACAAAAGAAGGCGGGAAGAAGTCGCAGATAAGATCCCAAGTGGTAGAAACATCAAGATGCATTACGACAAAAACCAGCACCAGCACCACTATAAGGGGAAACACCCGAAGTGTAATCGGTGCAAGCACCATCACTCCGGTATTTGTGAGGTGGAACTATGCGAGCGTTGTGGAAAAGCTGGTCATGTAGCTAAAGACTGTTGTGCCAAGCTCCCAAGGAATTTTCAACGTCAACAAGGATGGCCACAACATAAGGGTACTGAAAAGGGGTGCTTTAAGTGTGGAAGTGAGACCCACTACAAAAGGGACTGTCCCCAGCTCAACGGTGACAACAACAATGGGAACAATGATGACCACAACGCATGACGTGTAACAACTTGATTTTTTATATATAAAATATTTGGGTTTATATTCCAAATAGTGGTAAATGAGTAAGTAACAGACACTCATTAGAGAAACGAGTACGAGTACACTCAATTATAGAAGCGAGTAGGCAAGCCATAAAACTAAGTTTTAGGCATACTTCTAAATATTTATGTTTTGAAGATATTGCGGACCGACACCATTTACCTTGATGTAAATAGTTATAAATAAGAGAAATATAAAGCTTATATTGTCAAGCGAATAAGTTGTGAGTAATATGGCTAATTAAACTGAGTAGTATCTAGATGAGTAATTAGTATTATAAAATACCATATATATATGTATACAGAAATCCGGCGTTACGTATAAATAAAATAGGATTTATTACATATATCCCCCTATTTCAAACTCTAATTACATATTTACCTAACCAAAAATTTAAATTACATATTTCCCTTGTTATAGGAAAATGACACAATTACCCTTTCAATCATAAAAAAACAAATCCCACCTGCAAACCACCCATCCTAACTCCACCGGCGAACCAACAACAGTAGATCCACTGACGAACCACCAATCGTAGCTCCACGGACGAACCACTAACAGACACCAGTGGCGAAACCTCATTCCCAACTCCAACGGCGAACCACCAAATCTATCTCCACCGGCGATAAGATCCGGAGATGAGAAGTGAACCAGGCAACACATCATGTGTTTAGAATGCATGATCGTAACCGAAGAAGAAAATTGTTTTTTTTTTATAAATATTCTATCTGTGTTCGTATACAATGGATCAAAAGGTGGACGTCTCGTAGAACGTAATCTCAAACCAAATGTTTACTGCCTTAAACTAAAAGAGTAATATTTCTCAATTATAGCTTTGTATTAACTGGCGTAAACATGTGTAAGAACCAGACAAAAATGGTTTGATTCATCGGAAAATAATGATGCAAAAAGATAGATTTGATTTTCTTATGTTTTAGCAACAAAAAAAAAAGGTAAAATGGTCAATCTTTAGTATTTTTTTTAATGAAATGGGTATATTTGATATTTTTAATTTTTAGGAAGGGGAAATTTGTAATTTAATTTTTGGCTTGGGTAAATATGTAATTTATGAAGTTTGTAGGGGGTATATGTAATTGCCCCAATAAAATATTAGTTGATTAGTTACAATATTCAAAGTATCTCTAAACGACCATTTAATAGGTTATCATTTGAATTGTGAAATGATTCAATGGCCGGTTATGCTTATTCAATATCGCTTAAGGTGTAAGACAAATATGCGACGAACTATACCCGAACAATACATTTACGTATATAGTTGTTACACATGTGATAAATATTTACTCAGCTTAATATGTAATTATATTTTATTATATGAATGGTATCACATCAGACGTAGCAACCTTAATTAGTTGGTTTTCTTATGTATATGTAGTTCTAGATTATATATCTGCCTAAAGTTTTGTGTTTTGATTTAAATTGGATTATAATATCACGTAAGGTAAATTATAGATGCTAACATTAGTTGTTGAACATATATAGATATATATATATGTGTGTGTAATGGGGAGGGATAATTGAAAACCCTCCCCACTTAAGAAAACCCCTTAAATCCACATCTTAGCCACTCATTCCATTTGATCTAAGGTTGTTATTGTTTCAACTTTTTCATCCAAAGTAAAGATTGTCTTTTAGTGTTGAGAGGGTAGTTTAATCCATGTACAATTTAAGTGTTCTCTCTCTTCTCTACTTGTAAGTGACATCTTTATCTCTCTTTGTCTCTTTCTTTCCTCTCTCCTCTCTCTTTCAATAACAAATATTTCTATAACTATTATAAACCAAATCAACAAAAACATATGATAAGTTATAACTCAAACACAAAAACATAAGATAAATTATAAACCAAACAACAAAAACATATGATAAATTATACCCAAACAACAAAAACATGTGATAAGTTATAACACAAACAACAAAACATATGTTTTAAAATGAAAAAAAAAAACAAAACTTTGATGGAAAAAAAAATACCAGCTACATAACTTCAACAAAACAAATGTTTTTAAAACAAAAGATATAACAAAACAAATGTGTTTCAAAGAAACAAGATTAGAACATTCACATTCCGGGCATCAAATATATGTGAGTGTGTCCATCAAATTATATGGGGTGAGTGTAAGTGGTTGTGAGTGGAGGATATAGAGAATATTTGGTGGAAGCACTTTTACCCCTAAATATGAAAAGTTACTGTTCACCTCTAAACATATTTTAATATTTTTAGAAGTGGTTGTGAGTGAGGAGAGAGAAAATATAATGATAAAAGTATGAAAAAGTATTATTATTTTAATTAGGAGAGAGAAGATTTAGGAGTGGAGTAGTGATTTTTAGTGTAATTTGATGGATAGGATTTGGTGGATGGGATAAGAATGCTCTAAACCATTATCACCTAGAACCCACCATCACAGTTCACCATAACTTAAAACAATCACCAGTTACATCCTCATTGCAACTTAAAACGCCACTGCTAAACTGGACAACCACCACTCTATTTCCCATCTTCGAGATCCAACCACCACTATCATCAAGATCCATCATCATCGACCCACTTACCGGCCACCACCATCAATCATCATTATCTTCCCCGGATCTCCTCTCTCCCCATCAATTTCTCTCCCTCTCTCTACGTATGCCTCTTTCTCTGTCTCAACTCACTCTCTCTAGGTCAAAATAATATGGATTATACCAACTAAAGAAATGAAAACTTGGAGATGATGGAGAAAAGTAACTGAACATAAGTAAAAACTTGGAGATAATGGTGAGAAAGATAATTATGTCTAGAAAGAATGATGATGACTTTTGTGGATTATGAAGCATTTTGAATTTTGAGTCAAATGAAATAGATAAAGAACAAGAGAGAGATGGTGTCAGATTTAAAAGTAGAAGGAGAGATAATTAAAATAATATGATTTTCGAAAATACCATTTTGGGTTTGTAGAAAATATATGATGTGGCAAGTTCTAAACCATAAAATCGGGTTTTCTTGTTTGCTCATCTAAGATAGGTTTTCTAATTATAATTGGTCTGTGTGTAATATATTAGTTAACGTTATATGTATACGCAGATGTATATGAACTATTATACTGCCACCTATTTTCTCAATTGCCACGTATATTTTTATTAAGGGGCACATGCAGGGGCGGATTTAGGCTCTTCGTATGGGTTCCCGGGAACCCATTCGGTTTGTAATTTATAATGTTAATATATATGAAAAACTGAAAAGGAACCCATAAGAAAATAATTTAGAAACCCATTAGTAAAGCTTGGCAATGCTCTAGTGGTTGAAACCCCCCATTTTACATACAAGGCTCTGGGTTCGATCCTTGCGTCAATAACTTTTTGTGTGCTTTCTATTTTCCCCCCTTTTTAAATTCAAACCTAAAGTTCACCCAAAGTCCCAAACCCAACTCCTCCCCATCCAAACAAACTTACACTAGAGCAATTATCGCCCACCTCCTCCTCCTTACCTGTTGATCCCTCCTCCTCCTGATCTCCTCTCCAAACCATTGGTTTTGCTCAAGTAGTGAACTCACTCTTCATTCTGTTTCTTTGTGTGTGTTTTTTTTCTTTTGTAGATATATGAAATGATAGGGGTGAATGATTATGTATGTTGTTATTAGGGTTTTTATTTTTATTTTTTATGTTAAGTGTAATGATAAACTAAACTGTTGTTTTTATGGTTTAAAAAAAATAAAACATTAGTTATCCACGCAATTCCAAAATGTTTATTTTAAAGTTTTGGGTCTGTTGGTAACTTGGCATATTGACATTGAGATATTAATAGCAGTCTTAATCCGTGTCTAATTTGATATTATTATGGCTTTACCCTTATAAGTTTCACAATTCTTAAAACTTCCTAGTAGAAGAAAAGATATATGTACAGATATTTTAGTAAAATTGTGATTTAATGGTGATGCATATGCTTTAACATTCTCGAAACATTTGAATGGCCGGCTGCTAACATTTTTTTTATTTAAAGACAATCGTGTTTATATTATGTGTTTTAAATTTCTAATGCTAATGCTTTTTCATTATTATATGGTATATTTATCATGCGATGACTTTATCCGACCCGAACCATCAAACCGATATGTACCCTTGAACCGACCCGAAATTTTTATGTTTAATCATATGAATTTGAAACACCTAAAAAGGGAACCCAGTGAAAAAAAAATTCTGGATCCACCACTGGACACATGGCATGTTGTCAACCTTCTATTTTACTTAGACATGAAGCTTTATAAATTAACCTTTACAATATATATTTCATGGGGATATAACAAAGGCTCAGAGTGGTGATAGACATTATAAAAAAATAATAAAGCACGTATACTAGGCCAGGAAGTTCGATAAAAAATAAACAATAAGTTACGATGGAACCACGGATATGTACGGTGATCAGTTAGTAAAAAAAATTTTGGTCGGGCAATGAACATTGATCAAAGAGGTGTTAAAAGTTCTAAGCTAGCAACTGAATATCAACAAATCAGGTGAATACGTTTAACTCTTTTACAAATTTTTAAAGTATTTTACTTTATGAAAATGGCATGAGCTTGTGTTAAATATATTTTGCATATGGTATTCTATGGATAGCATTCAGAACATAAGTGCACATATAGTTTGATCAAACTGTAGACGTGATACAAAACCGTAAAACCGGGCTGGGAGTTCGGTAGGAAATATACGTAAAACCGAGCTGGGAGTTCGGTAGTAATACGGGCTGGGAGCTCGCTGGATGTGTAGATTACTAGTATGTTTTAAATAGCTTTAATACTACTTATGCTGGAAATGGTTTATTGTCTGTTAAATGTTATTCACCAGCTTTCCGCTGACGTATCATTTTCAAAACGTTTTCAGGTAATCATGAATGATTGTATCTAGCAAGGGTAGATGCTGAAGGGATTCCGACTCCTTAGGCACGATAAAAACTTTGTGGCAAAAATTTTGTAAAACTGTCAGGAAACAGGAAATGATGTATAGATTACCTTTTGAAAAAGAAACGTTTTGTACAAAACAAGGGATATTAAAATCCCAGTTATGAAAGAATATTTTATTCAACCTACGAGTTGTTTAATACAAAATACAGAAAAGTATTTTCCGCTGCGTATTTATCAAACAGGTACCAACCAACGGTTCGTACGTCCAGGGTGTCAAAAATCCGGGGTGTGACATGACGGGTACGTTCTTTATGAATAAGTAATTTGCTAAAGTCCTATTTGAATCTGATGTTGGTTGAGCACGTGCCTTTGGACTTTAGTGCAACTCTAGGGTTAGACCAAACTCTCTTTAAATTCAACCACACCATAGAACTAGCTGATGGTAAGCTTATCAAAGTTACCTAGCTCTATTACAAGTAGAAACTCGTACGGTTTAACTAACCATTAGGAATCAATATTATCATCCCAACTATCTTTCATAGCTCTGACATCATCATGGGCGTGGACGGGTTGCCCAGCCATGAACTTAAATCCTTGGGACAAGATAGTGATTGGAGTCCCTCGTTCTGGTGGGGGGAAATCTTATCTGGCCAGCGACATCGAAACAACGCTAGCGTTGGCACCTCTCTTTAAGGAGAACTCAGAGCACGTAACCAAAAACTTGAACTGAATTTCGGGACTAAATTCTTTTCAACTAAGGGATGATGTGACACCCAGAAATTTTTTTGGAATTTTCTCTCACTTGACACTCACTTGACGCCAACTTCACTGTTTACTTACTGAATTTCGAGACGAAATTCTTTTCAACTTGGGGATGATGTGATACCCCGCAATTTCATGTTCTTACTTTAACCGAACTCTAGTTACATTCTATGCATTCTACTTAACTAGGATTAGCTAGTTAAGTCACACGTTGCATAGTTATAGGTTAATAACTGCGTGAAGTGGTAATTCGGAGAATTACCAGACTATATACATGAGTAGTGAACCTCGGACGTTGGTGAACGGTGAAATTAGATAATTGTGAATTAATTGATGGAGATTGATTACAATTATGTGGTTCTATGATACTATGTGAAACTATGTGCAAACCATATGTGATTACGTGAACTTAAGCCGAATACATTAATAAAAATCATAATCGGTGGACCATTAGGATGGTTGGGGTCTTAACACGTGGGGTTACACTTATTATGGTCTAAAATAGCGAAAAAAATCGATAAATACACGCTGTACGACGAAGCAGGCCACCCAACGCGGGCCGAAAAGGAGTGAGCGGCCGCTCACTACCTCCGAGCGGCCGCGCGCGGGTGCCAGACATCACCAAACTGACTTAAAACCTTATTTAAGCAACCTTAAGCCTCTTGTATCCCCTAAACTCAAACCCTAATCGCCCCCTGCTGCCCTATTACGAAAATATCATCCCCTAACACCTGCTAAGGCTCAAGAACATCGACCGGGAAGTTTGGAGAGCATTCGGTTGATAGTTTTGAAGTGCTTGCGGTATAACATTCAATCTCTTGTGTTTTAATCTTTTTTAATATGTTATTAAAACCTTATAACCATGTTTGTCCAGGCTTGAAACACTTTTGTAAAAGTTAAAACTTGATGCTTATAGAGATTAAAAGAATTAATCATGTTGTTATGTAATGGATAGTATGTGTTTTGCATGATTATGCATGTTCTTGATGTTTTAGACTTCTAGGGTTTATGAATGATGATGTTTATGATGTATCATTAGGGTTTTGATCAGATGTGACTCTTATTAATGTTGTATGATTATTGTTAGGTGTTATTGATTGATAATATGCAACTAGGGTTTGATATAATTGATGATATTGCATGATTAAAATCTGGACAGAATCTGAATGTCGACTTGTAGGGTCTGTTACGTGGCTTGAAATTAATTGTTTTGATCGATTCTTTGCATGAATGGATTGTACATGGTCTTAGCTTTTATCATTGTTGGGAGCCGGGCGTGAACTACGACCTTAGATTTTATCATTGTTGATAGGCAATGATGGGAGGCAAAAACCAGCTCGCGGGGCGAGTGCAACGTTTGAGTAGCAATTCGGTATATCATTGTTTAGTTATCATAAATGGGTTAGCTACCCTTGGCATGTGAATTAGCTGTTACGAGGTCTTGGAGGCCTACGCTTTTACTTGTTGTTATGTAGTCTTGGAGACCTACGCTTTTACTTTCGGGTTTGGGAAACCTACACTTTTACTTACCTTACTTTGTGAACTCGCCGACTTTATGTTGACACACGCTAGCATGCTTTTGCAGGTCTCTAGGTTCAGAGCACGATAGGTCATGCATCATTGTGTCATGGGTTGTGAACATTACTTAACCTATACTTTGCTTTACATTTAACGGTTTTATTTTAGTGCGTTGTTTTGCGCATTAACTTAAACGGTTATAGGGACGAAATTCTGCAGAACTGGGAAAGGCCCCTGAGTCCTTCAGAATTTGTGTTTGTGCGTGAAAGGATCGTATAACAACAAAGAATGATCAAACAAGTTAGTTTTAGGTGCGGAAACCCTAAAACTATCACAAAATAATAGTCAAACAGATTAAAACACACAGATCATCATTTTCAAATGTTTTTCATTAATTAACAACTCGATTACACGTTGAAATATGGTTACAATCAAGGTATGAACGATAAAAGAGTTAAACAAAAACTAGAGAGAGTTTCAGAAAGTGGAGGGAATAATAATGACCAAAAGTTACATTCAAAAATCAAACTTGTCTATTTATAGACTGCACATTCGCCCAAATTGATTGTGCGAATGTGCAGGTTCGCCCAAATCATCTGGTCGAACCAAGTTCTACAATAAAGTAAATTCTCATTCGTCCATGTCTTCTACCTTCGCACCTTTTATCTTCCTTCGCACCTACAAAAAGCTTCCTTCGCACCAACGAATTCTCTCCTTCGCACCAACGACATTCACCAAAACATATGTATTGTTCAATCCGAAGCATTAGTCGCACTTTTGCATCTACAAACTCCCCCTCGACTATTGCTTGGATTGTTGTCGTCGTTCTTCGTCCATTCTAATGTTCATCAGTCTGATGTGTCGTTGAATCTTCTGTTCTTTTGTCATCACCGGTTCCTGAAATTGATTTTGCTTCTTCGTTTTCAGTTTAGGCACCTTTTGCTTTTCAACAAACTTTCCCAGCTTCTCACCATAGTCACACCCAGCATTGATATCATACGCAAAGCATAGAAATACCACACGTTGGTACTTTCCTGCTTGCTCAGCATCTTTCGCATCTGAATAAATCGGATTGTAGAACAACATGATAATATCCTCATGTGAACAGTTTATTAACCACATGGGATCAAAGATGTGTACTTTCTTGTAGTTCATCTCTCCGTCTTTCAACACAAGCACGGCCTCTTCAATTTTCCAATCATAATACCACTAGATGAAATCTTTGGCGAAGTGTTGTGGGATAGGCAACAAAGGAATCTTTTTCAACACTCGCGGTGGTTTGTACTTTAACGTCACCTTGGGCATACCAGTAATCTGATCAATATCCTTCTTATGAACAATTCGTTTAGGATATTGTGGTGTAAACAAATCCCATTTGGTTCGGCTTTCTCTAGTCATTTTCTCAGCAAAGTAGGTAATCTGACTATTTGACGCTCCCGTTAAACGGTGACGACAAATATCACGGATTGCCCAATAGGGAAGAGTCTTCAAGTGATGAAACTTGTCGAAATACAAGATCCCCTTCTCCCACTTTACTGCAAAACATCTCAATTCTTTAACAAACTTCCAGGCCAATGCACGACCTTTGAAAATACCATTATGAAGTTTGTAAAAGCTTCCTTGAATATCAGCTTTCGGACGATTGTTTTCTTTTTCTTTCAATTTCTTCAAGAATTCTTTCAAACTCTCCGACTGCTCGAACCGTGGTTTGTCATGCCCTCTAAAGATTTCGTCTTCAAACGCTTTGCTCTTCTCTTTCGCTAGTTTCTCGGCATGGTTTAGCAATTCATCTGAGAAGGAAAATCCATAATCTTGATTAGTCTTGAAGTATTGTGGATACTCTTCGCTTGTAATATCTTCCATTTCAACTTCTTCAAACGCAGGAACGTCACGGTCATCAGAATGATTCCCGGCTTCCTTCTCAGGTATCTTAGGAATGAAGTTGTCAGCAAGTAATTCTTCCAAAGTCTTGCCTACTTGCTTTGCTAAACCCTCAAGTATCTCTTTTGAAATTGCCGCAGAAACATCCCCATCTTCAAGATCAGGGTCATCAAACTCCAACTCGAATAGTTTATTGTTCGATTCAAATATCTCCGGAAATCTACTACTCATATCGATCGTCCAGACTCGATCAGTGAGCATCTGGCGATACTTGTTCTTATCGTCTTCAGACAATGACTGCAATTTCTCGTTCCAGAAGATATCTGTAACCTCACGAATTTTCCCATTTATTTTGCATTAAAGTATTTCCCAATCCATGATATAAAGTCTAATTTATTTCTAAGTATTCTTATCTTTATCCGTGCACTCTATTTTTCTAAGTTCCTTTTATCATTGTACTAAAAAAAAAAATCTTTAATCATGACATATGTCCTATCCTAATTCTATTTATAAAATCGTCATTTTATAAGACAGTGTTTTTATTTTCTAATTTTTTTATTTCTTATTTTTTTTCCAATTACATTTATAATTTCAAACAAGGAAGATATAAATTCATTTCAAAATAAAGCCTTGAGTCAAGAGTCAAAGTCTTGACAACATAATTCTTGGAGTCAAAGTCTTAGTCATAGTCAAAGTCTTAGTCCTAGTCAAAGTCTTAGTCAAATAGTCAATTCATCATAAAACCTTACTTTATGGTGTTGACCAATCTTAATGGCTAATTGAATCCAAAACTAGTATAAAAACCCACCTATGACCCATTACACTTTGCACCTCTAAATCGATTATTTCAATTCGATTAAACTCTCCCTCATACCTTTCTTCTAGAGTATATTACTTCTACATTTGAAGCTTTGATTATAAGCACTCGCAATTGGCGAATTGGAAGCTTGATATTCTTTCTTTTTCGTTTTTTTTTATTTCTTCAATTTGGACTAGCTACGTTGTTGAGTCTTTGGGATTCGCCTCGCATACATTCACAACACTTAGGGGATAATTTGCCTTAGCCAATGTGAGTTTGCGTAACCATGTTATTGCGATTCTTTATACTTGCAACATTTTACTTAAGCAATTCTACATGCATGTCTAGTTGTAAACTTTAATGCCTCATGAATTAGACAACAACAACAGTTTCAACGAGTTTCAACATTACATAATCATTAGCTATGGCCAAGCCGGCGATACTCAATAATAGATCTATTGGATTGACAATCCCACCCGGATACGTGTACCTCCTACATAGGTAGCGTGGATGATTGTTATCGTTCCAACATATTACTAAGGTGAACCGTGGATGACGGGATGGACCTAAACTAGTCGGAGGTTTGATTATGTCGATTCAACATATTATGTTTATTCATGTAGACTTAAACTTACGATAGACATATGAATTGCTAAACTTTTATACTTAAACTATTTGCTTGACATGGCTTATGTATTCTCACCAACTTCTAGTTGACCCCCCCCCCCCCCCCATTTTTACAACTCAACAGGAAATAATGATGCATGAAGACTAGAGTATTTACATGAGAAGGCAAACTGAAGTCTATGCTTGTTTGGTTTTTGTGATGTATTAGATTTCCACTTAAAACTCATTATGTATTTCCATTTTTGGATATTTGCACTTTAAATTAATTTCAATTAAAATTTGGTTACCATGTGCTACTGTATACTCATTCTTACGTGACACCTCGATGTTTCCGCCATCGGTTGGGGTGTTACAGATTGGTATCAGAGCCATGGTTATAGGGAATTAGGTTATTAGAAAAAAAAATCTAGTCTATAACCATAGGATTTTAATCAGTACTTGCTCCTTTTACTTGCAACCTTACTTGTTTATATTCTCTATTTTACTTCTTATCCTTACTTTAGTCCCTACAAGAAGAGTGCTATCCATCACAAGATCTACTCTTAGACTAATAGGACAAATCCTCAGGTTTAGCCTGAACCACCTTGAAAATCTCGTCGAAGTTCTAGATTTTAATAACGGACACGTGCAATCTGGAAGGGTGAATGCCTGTATTCTGAGTTTTCTGTCTAGGACTGGCATTGCGCATATATCCCAATCAGACGAGGGACCCGGATGCCTACCTGGGAATTCTCGGGATGAGTGTTCACTTATAGGATAAAGCATGTCTTCACTATGTTATTAGAATCTAGAAGCTTTCATAAGTCAACGTTTTCATTTATTCGTTTTAATTAATGAATAGATGATTACACTCACTTCCCTTAAAACTAAGCTCTAAAATCTCAAAATTTTACAGCTTAATCATATATGGATTTCACAATCACACTTCATCTTACCATCTTAGCCAATTGTTTGATTATTTTTCAACACCCTACCCAAATCATATTATTGTTTTTATCAGCACGTTACATATTTTTAAAACTGTAATCTCATAACCTGAGTATACCCTAGCACAAAACTAAAGATTTCTAAATCCTGTTGTATTTTCATTACCTAGTAACTTTACAAAGTACATATTTTTGTCAAATGATGTCCTCGAACTTAAATTCAATTGTTTATTTATTGAGGTAACAAACAATTTTCTATATAATGCTTTAAACTATTAAAAATCACTTAATAGAACCTTGATCTTCAAAACCTAATGTCATGTTTGAAATCTCCAACTAACGGGAATATTTTAATCAAAGCCTACTTAGCTTGTACTATTTAACAACTTTTGCTTTATGTACAAAACCAATTTTGAAAATAAATTTTTTTTTTCATAGGAATAATATCTAGTCTCTAGATTCTCCATCGACACTCACTCATTTTCAACTTGTTCAAATTTTTACAATATTTGGCATATACCACAATCATGTTTTCTTATACACTTGATTATAACCTTTGATCCAAACCCCAAAATTTACACCGCTACATAATCTCCGTACTATAAAATAAACTCTTTATCAACTATCTTCACATTTACTATCTCTCACAACCTTGATTCTGCTTCAAGATTTTTCATCATCCTCTCAAGACCTAAATTCATATCCTTCACCTTCTCAAACATGAACTAGTTACCATAATAACCAAACTATTGAAACTTGGTTGTGTGTTGCATCAAACTTAATCCTTAGTTATACACGAGGATTCGATTATCTACCATATTTAAACATTTGATACTAGAAATCATGGAATATAAACTATTTGCTATAGACACACCTAGAGTCATTAACCTTGTCTAGGACAACACTATTACAACTCGCATGCTATGCTTGATACTTGATTGTTTATATGTACATATTATCAATTTGCAATTTATGTGTGAAATAATTGGTACACTTAATCAAACAACTGGTAGAGGATGAAGTACTTGCTCAACAGTTAGTTGAGTACCAAATAACCTACTCAACGATTGGTAGAGGTCATCATGCCTGCTCAACAGTCGGTAGAGGCCCTACAACCTACTCAACGACTGGTAGAGGCTATCGCACCTGCTCAACAATCGGTAGAGGTTCTTACTCACTGACTGGTAGAAGTCTTTTTCCTACTCAACAGTTGGACTCATTTTTGGATACATTGTAAACGATTCAATCACAAGGTTATTTTGCATTACTTACATGTGTGTTTAGAGTCATAGAAGGACACAAAACCCTAATGTAAGGTAAATTGGTGATTACGGTCCGGAACGTAATCATGAATTTACAGGTACGTTAAGGTAGTGTGAAATTCTATCAAGGTTTTAGGTAGATAACCAATTATAAACTCTAGTTACCTGTTTAGTATTTCTATAGTCAATTAACTCGTGCATTTCTTTTTAAGATTCCTAAAACTGAAAGTTTAGTGTTTTGCTAGATTCTTATTCTTCTTGCTATTTTAGACGAACCTCATCCAACCCTTAAAACCCACACCTATAAAACCTCTTACCAAATTATTCGAAATAGTTTATTCTGTTACCTATAAATTCATGTCATGTCTTAACACAAATTTTCCAAACCACAGTTGCCCTAATTTCTACCCAATCACTGTCAACCCGGTGTTTTTTTTTATAACTTCGGGACGAAGTTTCTAAAAGTAGGGGAGACTGTAACCTCACGAATTTTCCCATTTATTTTGCATTAAAGTATTTCCCAATCCATGATATAAAGTCTAATTTATTTCTAAGTATTCTTATCTTTATCCGTGCACTCTATTTTTCTAAGTTCCTTTTATCATTGTACTAAAAAAAAAATCTTTAATCATGACATATGTCCTATCCTAATTCTATTTATAAAATCGTCATTTTATAAGACAGTGTTTTTATTTTCTAATTTTTTTATTTCTTATTTTTTTTCCAATTACATTTATAATTTCAAACAAGGAAGATATAAATTCATTTCAAAATAAAGCCTTGAGTCAAGAGTCAAAGTCTTGACAACATAATTCTTGGAGTCAAAGTCTTAGTCATAGTCAAAGTCTTAGTCCTAGTCAAAGTCTTAGTCAAATAGTCAATTCATCATAAAACCTTACTTTATGGTGTTGACCAATCTTAATGGCTAATTGAATCCAAAACTAGTATAAAAACCCACCTATAATCCATTACACTTTGCACCTCTAAATCGATTATTTCAATTCGATTAAACTCTCCCTCATACGTTTCTTCTAGAGTATATTACTTCTACATTTGAAGCTTTGATTATAAGCTCTCGCAATTGGCGAATTGGAAGCTTGATATTCTTTCTTTTTCGTTTTTTTTTTGTATTTCTTCAATTTGGACTAGCTACATTGTTGAGTCTTTGGGATTCGCCTCGCATACATTCACAACACTTAGGGGATAATTTGCCTTAGCCAATGTGAGTTTGCGTAACCATGTTATTGCGATTCTTTATACTTGCAACATTTTACTTAAGCAATTCTACATGCATGTCTAGTTGTAAACTTTAATGCCTCATGAATTAGACAACAACAACAGTTTCAACGAGTTTCAACATTACATAATCATTAGCTATGGCCAAGCCGGCGATACTCAATAATAGATCTATTGGATTGACAATCCCACCCGGATACGTGTACCTCCTACATAGGTAGCGTGGGTGATTGTTATCGTTCCAACATATTACTAAGGTGAACCGTGGATGACGGGATGGACCTAAACTAGTCGGAGGTTTGATTATGTCGATTCAACATATTATGTTTATTCATGTAGACTTAAACTTATGATAGACATATGAATTGCTAAACTTTTATACTTAAACTATTTGCTTGACATGGCTTATGTATTCTCACCAACTTCTAGTTGACCCCCCCCCCCCCATTTTTACAACTCAACAGGAAATAATGATGCATGAAGACTAGTGTATTTACATGAGAAGGCAAAGTGAAGTCTATGCTTGTTTGGTTTTTGTGATGTATTAGATTTCCACTTAAAACTCATTATGTATTTCCATTTTTGGATATTTGCACTTTAAATTAATTTCAATTAAAATTTGGTTACCATGTGCTACTGTATACTCATTCTTACGTGACACCTCGATGTTTCCGCCATCGGTTGGGGTGTTACAGATTGGTATCAGAGCCATAGTTATAGGGAATTAGGTTATTAGAAAAAAAAATAATCTAGTCTATAACCATAGGATTTTAATCAGTACTTGCTCCTTTTACTTGCAACCTTACTTGTTTATATTCTCTATTTTACTTCTTATCCTTACTTTAGTCCCTATAAGAAGAGTGCTATCCATCACAAGATCTACTCTTAGACTAATAGGACAAATCCTCAGGTTTAGCTGAACCACCTTGAAGATCTCGTCGAAGTTCTAGATTTTAATAACGAACACGTGCAATCTGGAAGGGTGAATGCCTGTATTCTGAGTTTTCTGTCTAGGACTGGCATTGCGCATATATCCCAATCAGATGAGGGACCCGGATACCTACCTAGGAATTCTCGGGATGAGTGTTCACTTATAGGATAAAGCATGTCTTCACTATGTTATTAGAATCTAGAAGCTTTCATAAGTCAACGTTTTCATTTATTCGTTTTAATTAATGAATAGATGATTACACTCACTTCCCTTAAAACTAAGCTCTAAAATCTCAAAATTTTACAGCTTAATCATATATGGATTTCACAATCACACTTCATCTTACCATCTTAGCCAATTGTTTGATTATTTTTCAACACCCTACCCAAATCATATTATTGTTTTTATCAGCACGTTACATATTTTTAAAACTGTAATCTCATAACCTGAGTATACCCTAGCACAAAACTAAAGATTTCTAAATCCTTTTGTATTTTCATTACCTAGTAACTTTACAAAGTACATATTTTTGTCAAAAGATGTCCTCGAACTTAAATTCAATTGTTTATTTATTGAGGTAACAAACAATTTTCTATATAATGCTTTAAACTATTAAAAATCACTTAATAGAACCTTGATCTTCAAAACCTAATGTCATGTTTGAAATCTCCAACTAACGGAAATATTTTAATCAAAGCCTACTTAGCTTGTACTATTTAACAACTTTTGCTTTATGTACAAAACCAATTTTGAAAATAAAATTTTTTTTTCATAGGAATAATATCTAGTCTCTAGATTCTCCATCGACACTCACTCATTTTCAACTTGTTCAAATTTTTACAATATTTGGCATATACCACAATCATGTTTTCTTATACACTTGATTATAACCTTTGATCCAAACCCCAAAATTTACACCGCTACATAATCTCCGTACTATAAAATAAACTCTTTATCAACTATCTTCACATTTACTATCTCTCACAACCTTGATTCTGCTTCAAGATTTTTCATCATCCTCTCAAGACCTAAATTCATATCCTTCACCTTCTCAAACATGAACTAGTTACCATAATAACCAAACTATTGAAACTTGGTTGTGTGTTGCATCAAACTTAATCCTTAGTTATACACGAGGATTCGATTATCTACCATATTTAAACATTTGATACTAGAAATCATGGAATATAAACTATTTGCTATAGACACACCTAGAGTCATTAACCTTGTCTAGGACAACACTATTACAACTCGCATGCTATGCTTGATACTTGATTGTTTATATGTACATATTATCAATTTGCAATTTATGTGTGAAATAATTGGTACACTTAATCAAACAACTGGTAGAGGATGAAGTACTTGCTCAACAGTTAGTTGAGTACCAAATAACCTACTCAACGATTGGTAGAGGTCATCATGCCTGCTCAACAGTCGGTAGAGGCCCTACAACCTACTCAACGACTGGTAGAGGCTATCGCACCTGCTCAACAATCGGTAGAGGTTCTTACTCACTGACTGGTAGAAGTCTTTTTCCTACTCAACAGTTGGACTCATTTTTGGATACATTGTAAACGATTCAATCACAAGGTTATTTTGCATTACTTACATGTGTGTTTAGAGTCATAGAAGGACACAAAACCCTAATGTAAGGTAAATTGGTGATTACGGTCTGGAACGTAATCATGAATTTACAGGTACGTTAAGGTAGTGTGAAATTCTATCAAGGTTTTAGGTAGATAACCAATTATAAACTCTAGTTACCTGTTTAGTATTTCTATAGTCAATTAACTCGTGCATTTCTTTTTAAGATTCCTAAAACTGAAAGTTTAGTGTTTTGCTAGATTCTTATTCTTCTTGATATTTTAGATGAACCTCATCCAACCCTTAAAACCCGGCGATACTCAATAATAGATCTATTGGATTGACAATCCCACCCGGATACGTGTACCTCCTACATAGGTAGCGTGGGTGATTGCTATCGTTCCAACATATTACTAAGGTGAACCGTGGATGACGGGATGGACCTAAACTAGTCGGAGGTTTGATTATGTCGATTCAACATATTATGTTTATTCATGTAGACTTAAACTTACGATAGACATATGAATTGCTAAACTTTTATACTTAAACTATTTGCTTGACATGGCTTATGTATTCTCACCAACTTCTGGTTGACCCCCCCCCCCCCCCATTTTTACAACTCAACAGGAAATAATGATGCATGAAGACTAGAGTATTTACATGAGAAGGCAAACTGAAGTCTATGCTTGTTTGGTTTTTGTGATGTATTAGATTTCCACTTAAAACTCATTATGTATTTCCATTTTGGATATTTGCACTTTAAATTAATTTCAATTAAAATTTGGTTACCATGTGCTACTGTATACTCATTCTTACGTGACACCTCGATGTTTCCGCCATCGGTTGGGGTGTTACAATATCATCATCCACATTCTCTCCAGGAGCCTTAGAGCTCGACTCACCACCCTTATCTGAGTCACGCTTCTCATATGTAAACTTATCAGCGTCATCATCATCATCATCACTACTATCTTCAAAAGCAGAGCCGTTTCCATCACT
Source organism: Ambrosia trifida (assembly GCA_028751855.1). Lineage (NCBI taxonomy): Eukaryota > Viridiplantae > Streptophyta > Magnoliopsida > Asterales > Asteraceae > Ambrosia > Ambrosia trifida. The sequence continues at coordinate 64,225,489 of CM054131.1, forward strand.
CGAACCATCATCTGAACCTCCATCATCCTTATCATCTTTCTTCTTCTTCTTTGTATCGTTTCCTGCATCTTCATCAAGTTCATCATCTTCTTCTTCATCAAATAGTTCGTAATCAACCTGTTCTTCTTCTCTTTCCTTATCAACTTCACCAGCTTGAAGTTGAAGAGCTTGAGAGTACAAGTTCTTGATCAAATCATCCATATGCTTGTTACTCTTCTTCAACTGTTTGTTCTCCTCCTTCAAGCCAATGATTCTCCTGGTGTTTCGTTGCTCGTGCTTCAGCATCTTCTTATTTTCTCTCTTTAATCTCTTGATCGTTTTCTTCAAAGCTTCATTATCATCTGCTGATGTGACTACAACCTCCAACATCTTCTTATCATTAGACCTTAACTGCTCAATCTCAGTTTGTTGTTTGTTGAGAAGATTCATCATCTCTGACAATCTCTGATTCACAGCACTCATAATGTCACTGTCCACCGAAACTTTCGTCTTCTTTGGTGGTTCAACAACATCAGGCAGTTTGCCTTTTCTGATCTTCTTAAGCACGTTATCCAATGCCTCATTAACCTCATCCATAGGCATTTCTTCAGTCTGTGGTGTGCTCGATGTTGTCGCAGTCTTTTGCTTCTTTTGAGCTGGTGCAGTAACCGGTGATTTAGAACTAGTAGCCGGTGGTAGTTTCTTACCAGCTATCAAAGATTCAATCTCTTTCTTCCTCTTGATGCTCGGCTTCTCCTGTTTCTTCTTATCTTTCCTAGCAGCTTGCACAGGAGAACCAATAAACGTCTCATCTACATTTATACCCAACTCTTCTTCATCAAAAGGAATAGGACTTTTGTTCCCTTGATCTTCAACATTCTGGCTAGCAGACGCACCAGCCTCAGTGGCCTTGGGCATGGTTGTCTCTACCGTTTCAGCATCTGAATTCCAACGTTCATCCTCTAACGTCTCTTCTGAATCAATAGACGCTTCATCAACTAAATGTAATCCCTTTTTCGCCATCGTCGTGTTTCTTCTTTGCGTGCTTTTCTTCTTCTCAGGTTCAGAAACCTCTAACCTTATCTCCTGTTTCTTTGTCTTCCCACTCTTTGCGCCGACATTCACAACTTGTCTTTTGTGTTTAGCATCAGGATCAACATGATGTAACGGATTACCAGGATCAGAATCACTGTTTACATTCCTCACAAGCCCTTCACCCGGATCTGTATAATCAACTCTAGCTAGATGTCCAAATAAACGTCTTACTGAAGGACGTTCATCAACAGACAATCCCTTATACGCTTTCATCCTAGCGAGTGTATTCAGCGACATATGTTCCTGAACAACAATGTGCTTAGGATCTCTTTTCAACTCCTTATACTTGTTGTCAAACACCATCTGAAGGAAACGAGGATAAAGTAGAAACTTAAGATTCCTCTTGCCGTTCACAGGCTCCAGTAAATGAGACATCAGCATGCCTGAGACATTGAATGGTTTGTTCAACACTAAAGCAACCATCATAGAACTGATGCTCTTCCTCATCAAATCATATCCTCCAGCTGCAGATCCGAATACGTGAATCAAAACGTGTGCCAGATATTTGAATTGTGGGCACAGTTTTCCCTTATGCAATGAACCGTCAGTGATTGGTCCATTGTATTTCATTCTGAGGAAGCACTTTCGCTGATCCATAAAAGTAAACTCCTTTGGATCTGTCGGCTCATCATTCAAGTTCAACGCTTCTCTCAGATCTTCTTCACAAACAATGACTCTCTGTCCTTGAATCTTGCTTGTCAAACACGATTCGCACTTCCAGAAGTCAAGCTTAGCATTCGACCAAAATTGTTGTATCATATCCCTGTAGATAACCGTCGGCGTAGCAATGGCATCTATCACCCTGCATCTCTTCAGAAAATCAATAATGCCAACAAATTCTGTATGCTTCTTTACGTCTCCGAGATACGCACAACAGTTATGCGCATTTTCAAAGTCTAACTGTTTGGCAGGCTGTGATGATGATCCAGCTTGTTCCGTTGTCTTCTCTTGTTCAGACATCGTTAAATCTGCAAAACAAACAAAAACACACGTTAAAAATCGACAAAATTTCAAATTGAAAAGTTTTGGTAACAAACTTTCTCTTTCGCCCAAACAGGGGTACGAAAGAGTTTTTGCATGGTACGAATGTGAAATATAAATGGTACGAATGTATGAATTTTGAATAAAAGTTTCATTCGCCCACTTATTCTTCATTCGACCGTTTTAACTTCTCCTTCGCCCATTCGTACTGGTCGAAGGAGTCTGTTCATAATTTTGAAATTTCAATTTTGAATTTGAGTGATTCTGAACATGTCCATTTGATTGAAACAAAACCTAATGATGCCGATTAACAATCCTAAACTAGCAGATTCATTGATTATGTATTGTATTTGTGTTTTCACTTAAAAACTAGGGTTTAAACACAGATTGATCAAACAGTCGAGTTTTAAACCAATGTTTTTGTTATATCTCCCCCTAAAACACACATACAATAAACCCCAATCAACAATTGTTATAATTATGGTGATTTTAAGCAGATGTGAACAGTTAGGGCTCGGAATGTAAAACAGTGATTAAATCCTTAAATCCTTGATGATAACCTGTGAATAAGATGGCAAAATGATCAGTATGATGTGGCGAACACAATGGAATGATTTAAAATAAACGAGCAACAAGGTGAGTTTATGGTGAAAATCTGAAAAATATATGGAATGGGTTCGAATGAGCAGATGGGGTATTTATAGGCACACTCCTTCGCCCATTCTATACATACGAAGGAGAAACTTTTGTCTCCTTCGACCCTAGTGAAAGGGTACGAATGAGGCAAAAGGGTTCGAATGAGATAATGTTCATGAACACTCTCCTTCGCCCATATAAAACATACGAAGGAACATGTAAAATCCCATATTCGACCAACCGAATGGGCGAATGAGAAATGGGATTTTTGAAAATTTTCCAAATCTCAAAAACGAGTCCCGGTCCAATTATTTTCCAACTTTTAAGCATCCAACAATCATGTTTTCACATTTTAAAAGTTACAAAGCTCAAATGGTGTATCAAGGTTTAGAAAATCGACATCAACCACCATCAGTTATCAAAAATAAGATGAAAAAGAAAAATCTTTGGATTTTCTAAAGTTTATGCTAAAACACACCTAAAATCATTTTGAGTTTTGTAATTTTTGACGATAAAATAAAATGCAGAAATGTAAATATTTTTGGGATTTCCGGTAAAGGGATCATATCAGTTTTTGAGAAATCTGATCACACCGTTGATCTTTTTGAAATTATTATCATTAAAGACAATGTGTGATCTGGCAATTGCTGATATTGTGATCCACATAAACTCACATGCAGACTTTTGTGCAGTGCTTTATACTGATACTGATATTTATAGTATAAACACAATTGTCTGTGGTTCCCACGCACACGACATACTCCCGTATCAAGAAGTAAATGCACAAAGACTCATTGTAAAGCGTGATTATGCTTTCGTCGTCTATAATTGTACAAGATATAATGCATAAAGGTATACAGGTCAGCAAATTAATGCAGTAGAGTAACATATGCACTATACCAGGTTGAGGACTGATATTAATCATGATTTGCATCAATGATCAATACGATGTAATAGATAATCTTAGATCATCATATAACATGGAAAGTTCCTCAATTCGGTAACTTTAGGATTTGGCATATAGCTCTTTTATAAAGACACCCTGTCTGATCTAGGTCCGTAATGACTTACAGCAGAAGATCAGAGAGGCTATCCCCAGACAACTAATAACATAACGACCCTAAACCTCCAAGTTTTGTACAAATACCCTATCAAACGAAATTACGGTACTAAGACCATATGCCCATGAGGAGTTCATCCACACAACAATTCGTTTGATATGTATGTATCAGGCACGCAGTAATAGGTCTACGAAGCCTATCAGCACATCGCACAGACTCAGACACACGCCTTATATAGCATTACATTATTTAGAATGTGTCAGATCCCCACTGATGTACTATCATTTCCCTATATACTCCAGGAAATCATTTTAGATTTTTTTGATTTTTTATAGATTTCGAATTTACTGTTCCCAAGGATAAGCTGGAGCATTTCAAATATGTGACTGCCCAGATATCGTTTGTTCATAGAAATCTGACGGCATTAATCTAAGGGAAGAAGATATAGCAGTCAGCAAAGAAATTTTCTAATTTTTTATGGATTTTGAAATTTTTCAATGTTTTTGTATTTTTCAAAATTTTTCTGAAAAGCAGTAAAAAATTAAACTAAAAAGTGATAGACTGAGGTGGTGATCAGTCCTGTTTTTCTTTAATACCATTAGCTTTTAAAAGATAATCAAATCTGGATTTGTCAAAAGCTTTGGTAAAAAGATCTGCGCGTTGGTAATCAGTGTGGATTTTGACCATATCGATCAACTCTTTAGCATAACAATCACGAATAAAATGATATTTAATCCGGATATGTTTAGCCTTTGAGTGATTTACTAAGTCTTTTGTTAATGCGATTGCGGCCTCATTATCACAGTAAATAGGGGTTTTAAGAAATTGCAAACCGTAATCCACCATCTGCTGTTGGATCCAAAGAACCTGTGAGCAGCAGCTCGATGCTGAAACGTATTCTGCTTCACATGTGGATAGTGCAACTGCGGTTTGTTTCTTGCATTGCCAGGTCACGAGCCTGCTCCCCATAAACTGACATCCAGTCGTTGTGGATTTGTTGTCTTTGTCACAGCCGCCCCAATCTGCATCACTAAAAGCGATTAGGTCAAAATTATCATCATGAGGGTACCAAAGTCCTTTCGATGGACAACCCTTCAGATATCTAAGGATACGCTTGACAGCTGCAAGATGACTCTGTTTCGGCTTCGATTGATATCGCGCACAAAGACATGTCGCAAACATTATATCAGGTCATGACGCTGTGAGATACATCAGAGATCCGACGATTGCTCTGTATGTAAATGGATCAGTCAGCTCCCCCTTAAGGTCAACTCCAATCCCGTGATTGGGCTGTATAGGGGTATCCATCGGCTTCGAATCATCCATCTGGAATCGGCTCAAGACTTCAGAAACGTATTTCGTCTGGTGAATAAAGATCCCCATTGGTCTTTGTTCCACCTGCAAGCCTAGGAAAAACTGCATTTCTCCCCTTGCGCTCATTTCGAACTTTTCCTGCATAACTTGTTCAAATTCCTGCACAGAAGTTCGTTAGTTGACCCGAAAATAATATCATCAACATAAATTTATACAAGAAGCAAATCATCTCCTGCTCGTTTCGTGAACAGTGTGCAGTCTACCAGTCCGCGTTTGAATCCTTTCGAGAGAAGATACGTGCTCAGCTCCTCATACCATTGTCTCGGAGCCTGGTGCAACCCGTAGAGAGCTTTGTTTAACACATAAACCTTATCCCGGTGAACAGGGTCCTCAAAGCCTGGCGGTTGACCTACGTAAACTTCCTCTTTGACCACACCATAAAGAAAAGCGCTCTTTACATCCATCTGATACACCTTAAATTTCTTCCATGATGCAAACGCTAGGAACATTCGGATAGCTTCCAAGCGTGCAACCGGTGCATAGATTTCATTGTAGTCGATTCCCTCAACCTGATGAAAACCTTGAACGACCAAACGAGCTTTGTTTCGCACTATGACTCCTCTGTCATCCTTCTTGCACTTAAACACCCATTTGGTTCCAATTTTCTTTCTTCCAGGGGGCAAATCTGTCAGTGTCCATACACCAAGTTTCTGGAATTGTAATAACTCCTCCTGCATTGCTTCCACCCAGGCATCATCCAAAAGAGCATCCTTGTAAGTCCGCGGCTCAACCTGCGAAACATAACAAGCAAACGACCAGTCATTTTGAAAACCATATTTCTGTATTTTGGCATATAAAGCAAGGTTGCCAATATTTTCTGGTGCTTGAGCATTTCTCAGCTGCCCTCTTGTCATCAAACTGCTACCAGGATCACCAATAACCTGTTCAAGCGGGTGTATCCGATGTATCCGAGATTCCGGATAATCAGGTACTTGTACTCCCGTTTGAGTTGTCAAATTCTCTGTAGAAACCAGATCATTACCCACATTTGATGTTGAAGCATCAGTATTAGTGGGGTTCACTGGTGGTGTCACTGTAGCATTGTCCAAAATAGCTTCACTTGTTGCATCATCGTCTTCATCTTCTGATTCGGATGAATTAAGCGTTGTAGAAGCTTCTTGGAACACCTCTTCTTCCATCACAGGAGCAGTGGTATCATTAGAAGCTGCTTGAGGATTTACCGTGATCGGACGCACTAACGGTGAAGTCACGGCGTTTTCGACCTCGTAATATAAGCGAAGTACAGCTTCTTCAACCATGCTATCTAGATTGAATGATTCAAAGAAATCTTTGTAATCAAACATCCAATCTGGTCCTCCGCCCTGTACATTTTGTGTATATCTTTGAACTTCGACATTAGCCCACTCCTCAACTTTTCTAGTTCTTTTGTTGAATACCCGTTTTAATGGGGTTGCATATCCAACAAAATAACCTTCTTCAGCCTTTGGTGTGAACTTCTCCGAAGGATTCAGCATTGTACACGGGGCACCAAATGGTTCTAGATACTCCAGATTCGGCTTGCGTCGGTTCAACAGCTCATAAGAAGTCTTGCCAAACTTCTTCACTGTCAAAACACGGTTAAGAGTATAACATGCCGCGTAAATAGCTTCATTCCAGAACATGACCGGAAGATTTGAATCCGCAAGCATAGTTCTCGCCGTCTCTATTAGAGTCCTGTTCTTTCTCTCTGCGACACCGTTCTGTTGGGGTGTATACGGAGCGCTATCTGTAACACCCCAACCGATGGCGGAAACATCGGGACGTCACGTATTGATGATTGTTCAGTAGCTCATGGTGAATAATAAATTCCATTAAATGATTTAAATGAATTACATACAATTGTTCTAGAATTTGTACATCAAATTGAATAAAACTATACACATATCTTCAAGCATCAATTCAAATCTTCAAGCAAATAGAACCTAAAACATGTTAAGTTTGAAAATATTTTTGGGTCAACAAAAGTTGGTGAGAATTACATAGGTTTTGATAATAGAATAAAATTGTTGTGCAATTCATGTGTCATGGCAATCTAGTCCATATGCGAAAACATACTAGAAGTAAATCGAGTGCATAATCAACCTTGTTGACTGTTGTAATTGTGGTACATCCCATACGCTCATGGTTCACTCGTTTATATTGCAGTAACAAACACCCACGTAACCTTTGTAGGAGGCACGTATCCGGGTGGGATTGTCAGTCCAATAGATCTATCAATGTATACCGTTTGGTTGATGAATGTTTATGCTAGAATTGTGCTTACCCTAGTCATGTTCAAGACATAATGCAACATAGATAAACACATAGACACATTGATGATTGAATTGCATAAATGATGTTGTAACATGTTTCACCCCAAAAATGGTGATAAATAGAAAAGGGGCTATGTAAAACTCACCTTTAGCAAAATGTTGTATCTGTTGAAAATTGAATAATAGTGTTGCCCAAATGTATCAAGTATCACCCTATAATAAGGTAATAAATATGTCTAAGTCTATCAAGTCTACAAATGTAAACGTTCTAGGGCTTCGAATTTGGGGATAAATGCTTGTTGGATTAATATGAAAATTGTTTGATAAATGAGAGAATTTTAGTAAATAAATAACCAAAAATCTTTTATAAGAATTTTAATTTAAGATGGCCACAATAATGTGTTTAAAGTATAAAAATAATTTTTATAAAATTATTTTCTTTAAAATAGAATATTAATTCTATTTATAACAATTTGTCAAAATTTAACTTTAATATTTAAAAATTATTAAAATTAAAGAATTTTAAGTTTAAAATTCATATTTCTGTTCTAAATAATCAGAAATAATTTATATAAAATTTTGGTGCAAAAATACCAAAAATTGGATTTATTATGATTTAATTATGATTAAAACTAACAAAAATTGATTAAAAATATTAAATAATTGATTTTTCAGAATTAAAAATCATTTCAGTAAAGTTTATCATTGTAAAAACTCAGGATAATTTTTGTGGAAATTTATAAAATTGTTTTGATATTTTAATGGATTTTTATAAATATAATAGCATAAAATTGATTTAATTATTATAAATATTAAATAAATGAATTTCAGAAAACTAAAAATTGTAGGTGGAACATTTATATCAGATTTGTTAAAAATAATTTTTTTAGAATTTATAAAAGAGTTTTAATAATTAAAAACGAATTTATAAGATTAAATGTATTATATATAATTAATTGATTTGTTTGTTTTTAAAAAAAAATGAAAAAGAGAAAAAGAATGTCACGGCCGGGACTCGAACCCGCGTGACTCGGCTGTGGGACACCAGACACAACCAGCTAGTCCAAGCCAGTGGTTGTGTTTGGTTGTTGTTAATATAAAATAAATACAGAAAGATGTTCTTCCCCAAAACCTCAATTACGAGCCCTAGATCTACAATCAGGCAAATCTCACAACATTAACCCAATTAAACATGGGGCTAATGTTGTGCAGACGCCGATTAACAAAACCCACAATAAAGATTACACTTACAATCACTTTATGATCTCGATTTGATCGGTCAACTTGAAAACTTAAACATACGATCGTGTAACATAAACAGAGGATAATTAAGAGGATTTGGAGGTGGAGAAAGATGTAATGGCGAGTTGTGAATACTCGTGGATGATCAATTTATAGTATGAAGTCCTGGTTGATCGAATTGGTATGAGTTGACCCATCATTGAATACATACGCGTATAGGGTTTAATTGGGCATCAATTGATTGTCAATAAACGTGTATCATAGTCATAGATGGCCGATAATTATGTATACCTTCCTATTTTGGATCAATCATGAGTTAATGAGGTTGATTTGGTGTGTTCGTGATGCACAGTTGACTTTCTAAGTCAACTGTGACTGTTGTAAGATAGTGATTTAATAATAATGCATCGGGTTTAGAGCAAGGATGAAGGCTGGATCAGATGGTTCGTGTGTTGAGGTTGAGAGGTTGAGTCTGCTGCTGCTCGGGTTCGAAACCCAGCAGAAGCATACATTTTTTTTTTAAACAACACAGATGGGCTGGCTTTGGGCTTGGGTTGGGCTTGGAAAATAATAGGGATATTGGGTTTAGGGTTTGTTGGGTTAAGGTTTAACAAACTAGTTTCATTATTGTTATTATTATTATTATTATTAATCTTTATATATATATATATATATATATATATATATATATATATATATAATGCTACAAAATAATTAAGTGTAATTTATAATAATAGAACTTGTCGTTTTAATCGTAACGTACAATTATTAAATGCGAAATATTACACTATATTCATGATGAATTCCCTTGTTTGCACAAAGATCCTCCATCTGAGCGTTTTTGAACTCCGCCCCATTGTCACTCCGGATTCGTTTGATCTTCAGACCATATATATTTTCCAGACGTGTAAACAGAACCTTCAGATTGTCAAAAGTGTCGCTTTTCTAATGCAAGCACATTACCCATGAAAATCTTGAATAATCATCAGTCACCACAAGACAGTACAACTCCCCGGCATGACTTTTACGTCTAACTGGACCGAATAAATCCATATGCAAACGTTCAAGTGGCAGCTCAACGGAATTGACTTTCTTTGGTCTATGGGATTGTTTGTGCTGCTTTCCCTTTTTGCAACTGATACACTTGTCATTCAAATGGAAGTGTTTTACATTAACTCCCGTGACAAGTTCATTTTTCACTAGCTGATTCATCTTTCGCAAATGGATGTGTCCCATTCTCCTGTGCCACATAATCGATTCTTTTTCTGTAGCCTTAGAGAGGAAACACGTGACTTGGCCATGGGTGGTCATTGCTTTGGACATATCGAGAATATACAAGTTGTTTACTCTCGGTGCCTTCAGCATCACCCACTCTTTCGGAAGCTCAAACCCAGGTTTCAAGATGTAGCAGGATTTGTCATCAAAATACACAGAAAATTGTTTATCACAAATTTGACTAACACTGAGCAGATTGTAATCTATCTGTTTCACGTATGATATCCGCTTAAATGTCACGACCCCATTGCTTACACTACCCTCCATCGTAATGTAGCCTCCCTTATTACCAGCAAATGCCACATAACCTCCATTAATATTTTTGATATCAAAGAGTAGCGTGAGGTCCCCTGTCATGTGACCAGAAGCTCCACTGTCAACAATCCATAGGCTGCTAACAGGGCCAGCTGGAGCTCCCTGCACATATAAAGTAAAGCAGTTAGATCTTTCGGGGGACCCAAGCCTGTTTGGTCTTGGGTCTTTGAACGGGTTGTTTCAAAGAGTCTTTCAATTCACAAACATCTTGGGTTAACTCAACCCCTTTCTTCTCACTAACAACTTTCTTTTTCTCACTCTTCTCATTCTGTGAAGTAGAGGCTCCTTCAGATTCCTTAGATGACCAAGATTGCTCAGATCTTTTCAAGATCCGAATATGAGATTTTGAAGTCTTAGTCGGTTTCTTTACTTCATCTTTAAATGCAACCTTCTTGGTTACCTTCTCTGATTTAACAGAGACAGGTCCAACGGCTTGTTTTCCATTAGGTTTAGGAGCAACCTTTTTGTTATCAGCAGTTGAGTTCATCACAGGTTTCTTAGCAGATTTTTCAGTGGTTATCCGGTTGCGTTTATCATACGTCATCGGACGGTTTTCCCTCTTGTTGTAAAAATTGTTTTGATTATGATAAGATTCTTGCTGAGGGAAATACCGTCTCTGTGAATAACTGTAGTTATCAACCGGATAATCATGATATTGCCTCATCTCCACCTCGTGCCTTTTGTGTCGTACGTATGGGCAGGCGGCAAGTAAATGTCCCCGTTCCCCGCACTTATAACACGCACGGTATTCCTCATAGTTTTCTTTGATCGGCGACTTGGAAAAACTAGCAATGGGATATCGATCGACCATGCATTGTTTCCTTAAACTCTCAGGAGCTGGGTCCTTCAAGTAAGTCGGTTCAATAAAACTGTTTGCTTTATCAACAGGCAAAACAAATTGTGTGACATTGACCTTGGCATCTTTATCCGAATAAATTTTATCTAAAATTTCTTGAGGAATGTCATTGGTTCTTTCAAATTTTGGAAACCAAATCGTACTTTCCTGCCAGATCTTTTCGATTTTTGAATAATTGACAAACTTAATCGGATATTCATCATCAGATAAAATCTTATCGGAGCATTGCATCCGATAGAAGATTTTGACAGGTTTGTCACATGATTCGTTGCTCATTTCATTGGTTTTCTCAGATTTAAGCTCATTTTTCTTTTCAACCGGTTTCATCACATTTTTCTCAGATTTAGTTTCATTTTTCTTTTCTACCGGTTTAACAGCATGTTTCTCAATTTTCTTTACCTCTTTCTTTTCAAAACACTTACCAACAGACTTTTCATTTTTCTTTACCACATTCTTACGATGAGCATTTGCCATTGGATGAATGATCTGAGACGGTGAGACAGGCTCAGTAGTGATTATGTGATTTTCATCAGGGATATCACTTTCATTTTCAACCGTCTCAGATGGTTCATCTGAATCATCTAAATCATCAGCAGCGACCACACCATCATTATTTTCCAGTACTGGTCTCACATCAGAATACGGATCCCCGACACTGGAAGTGCTAGGCTCGTTTTCTGATATTGAGTCAGAATTGACTAAAGTCTCCGGTGGTATTGCATGTAAGTTGTGATTCTCAAACAATACCGGAGATGGGACCGCCTTATAGTTTGCACTATTCGACTGGGAGGGTTCTTCTATGATATGGTCAACTACATATGCTATGTGCTTGTAACTCTCTAACTTCTTGTTTACTTTTTCAACAAAGCACTTGATGGTTGCCATTTCCAATTTAGTGTTTTCCATTTCATTGATGTAATTATTAATGGCAAGTTGTTTAATTGACAATGTCTTTTTAAGTTCAGACACATCCTTTTTATAACCATCAAGAACTTTGTTGAAATCTTTTAAATCTTTTTGATAAATCTGACAGTTGATTTTGGCACTCTCAAGTTGGACCTTGAGAAGCTTATTTTCATCTGTCAGTTTTTCAAAATCAGCACATTTATCGCATTTAACACACACTTGAGGTTGAGTTTCAGAACTTACCGGTTTAGGAGGTTCTGTCATTGCCATCAAAGCGAAGTGAGCTTCCTTCCCTGCGAAGAATTTGGAGTAGTCAATCTTGGTGCATGCATCATCCACCATACATGACTTGCGGGTCATCAGGAAATCAGCTTCAGCTAACAGTTGGTCAATGTCATCATCTAGTGAATTCATACTAGCCTCTGAATCAGATTCACTCTCCATATCTGAGTAAGCTGAATCGTAGTGGTCTCCAACATCCGTGACAGAATCAAGAATCATCCCCGATTTCTTGTCTTCACTCTCAGCAATCACATCCTCATTCACTTCCTCAATTTTCAACTCCGACACTTTTTCAATCACAACCTCCTCCTCAAACTCCTCATTCTCATCCAAACTCATCTGTTGTGCCACACAAGCCACGTTCCCAGCAGTAATCTCCTCCACCCCCAATTGCATACCCGTCCAATCAAAACCTTCATCCTTTTGGATCACAAGTGCTTGGTTTTGATTGTCAGTTTGGTTTTGGTTTTGTGTGTTAGGTGTAGAGATAGGAACAATAGTTCGGTTTGGATTTTGTTGAGGTTGGTTTTGAGTTGTGGATTGTCTGGTGTTGGTATTTTGTTGACGGTTCTGATAATTGTTTTGGGGTTGAAAACTTGAGATGTTAGGACTGTTGTATGACACTTGATTTTGGTTTTGGTTTTGTCTGTTTTGGTATGTTGAATTGAATGGGTTTCGATTACCTTACTGTGTTGGCTGTGTGCACTCTCTTTTAAAGTGACCCTTCTCTCCACAATTAAAGCATGTAACTTTTGCTTTGTTGAATCCGTATGTGGTGTTGGGAGAAGTTGAGAGATCAGTTCTGCCAGTCTTCTGAATAAAGTCAGTGGCTCTTCTCATAATGCTTGCAAAAGCCCACTGAATGTCCATAAGCTCCATCTCCTCTTTGTCGATTTGAGCGTAGTCCTCATTGGTGAGATTGTTGTTTCCAATTTGACTCGCAACCAAACCGTTGTAAGAAGCAACCATAGCAGATACAAGAGCATCATGCTGTTGAGCAATTTCAACAGTCACATTGTTAAGGTTTGAGGTCTCTAACACAATCGGATTTTTACTTGATTGTGCTTGAGTAATCTGCATCTGATTCATGTGAGGAGTATACTGTTGTTGTTGTTGAGGTTGACTTGATGTGTAGCAAGCGGCTTGTTGTAATGGTGAAAAAGGTGGAATAAAGTTTGGTGTTTGATAAGGTTGTTGTGTGTATGATGGTGTGTAGGATGAAGTTTGGGCAAGGTAGTTGATGGGTGCTTTTGTTGGTTCAACAACGTTGGATACACATGCTATGTGAGGAGCAACATTAGAAGTGGTGCTTGAAGCAGAAAGAGAGTTAGATGTACCACTCACATATAGATCAGGATTCTGTGGAATCTGAGCTCTCTTAGCTTTTCTCTTTTCCTCCATCTCTTTGTTTTCCAGCTTTTGAATGAACTCGTTAATAGTCCAATACTGGTATGCATCCTTTTCCTTCAACACTTCGATGTGTTGGTTCCAGTAGGGTGGTAAAGCATCAGCAAATTTATCTACTAATTCTGACATTGGTATGCTGATCTCATAGCTCGACAGTTCAGTGAGCAAATGGCAATACCGTGGAACCAACTCTTTTAGGGTCTCATTACCCATGTAACTGAAGTTTTCAAATTCCTTACGAAGCTCTTCCATCCTCAGCTTCCTTGTCTTTTCATTACCATCATGTCGGTTTCTCAGCATATCCCATAATTGTTTGGATATTGTACACGATCCAAACTGATGCAATAGATCAGTGTTGATCGCCTGGGATAGCTGAGAGAATACCTTCTTCTCTATCGCAAACCTCTTCTTCTCATCATCCGCCAAATTCTCCAAAGGTATCGGTTCTCCAGTATTCTCCAGAATAGGAGCAACGTAACCCTTCACTATCATTTGCCATGCCTCTGCTCCCTCAAGTCCTTGTCCCTCAACATGGATCTTGAACTTTGTCTTCCAAGTATTGTACTCCTTCATGTCCATTAGCTTTGGTGGACGATTGCCGCTTCCAGAGGATAGATCATGAATAAGAGTGGATATAGCGTTGGTCATCTGTGAATGGACTGCTGCTGCTGCTACTCCCCAATAGTTGTCAATCGGTTGTTGTAATGGTTGAAAAACTTGTTAAGGAGCCGAACTAGTCATTGCCATATAATTGATTGGCTGTGATGGTTGACTAGTCTTCTGAGCTGCAACGGACCACGGATCTTGTGTTGTCTGCTGTTGTGGTGCTTGAGTAGGTCTAGGCGTTGTTGGGAAGTTCCACATCTTGTCCTGCAAACGATTAAACACGAAAAGATTTGAAATGTTTTAAAACAGGATGCTCCTTCGTACAGTCGAACGTGCGAATGAGAAATAAAGTTCTCCTTCGACCGTTTTTGATTGATACGAATGTGAACTGAAATAACAAAATCTCCTTCGACCGCTTTCTCCTCTCGTTCGACCGTTCTCCTGCTCCTTCGACCGTTCGATCAGACGAAGGTGATACAACTGGGCGAATGAACAAAATAAGCAATCAAAGTCTTCTTTCGACCACTATAACACCTCCTTCGACCACAAAATCCCTCGTTCGACCCAAATAAATTCCACTTTCGACCAAACTCTCTCTTTCAACCCCTGAGATTTCAAAAACGGTTATTCTTTAAAAATCCGTTAATTTTGATCATGTTTATCAAATGTTGATGGATTTTGATGATCTAAATCAGGTTTTGAATCGGAATTGATTTGGAACAACTTTAATGAAGAGAATTATCCAATTTAACCTCAAAATCAAGTTGTAATCAATCAAAATCTTATCACATCAGTTTGTTCATTGAAAACAGAAACTTATTGACCAAAATTGGGTCCAAATCAACTGAGAGACTATTAATTTGTGGTTGTTTGATCCAGAATGTCTCTGATACCACTTTGTTTGTGCGTGAAAGGATCGTATAACAACAAAGAATGATCAAACAAGTTAGTTTTAGGTGCGAAAACCCTAAAACTATCACAAAATAATAGTCAAACAGATTAAAACACACAGATCATCATTTTCAAATGTTTTTCATTAATTAACAACTCGATTACACGTTGAAATATGGTTACAATCAAGGTATGAACGATAAAAGAGTTAAACAAAAACTAGAGAGAGTTTCAGAAAGTGGAGGGAATAATAATGACCAAAAGTTACATTCAAAAATCAAACTTGTCTATTTATAGACTGCACATTCGCCCAAATTGATTGTGCGAATGTGCAGGTTCGCCCAAATCATCTGGTTGAACCAAGTTCTACAATAAAGTAAATTCTCATTCGTCCATGTCTTCTACCTTCACACCTTTTATCTTCCTTCGCACCTACAAAAAGCTTCCTTCGCACCAACGAATTCTCTCCTTCGCACCAACGACATTCACCAAAACATATGTATTGTTCAATCCGAAGCATTAGTCGCACTTTTGCATCTACAATTTGTATATCCCTATCAGTAAAGGAACAGATCTCTTGTTCTGGATTACTTAGCAGGTTTTGAGATGTGAAGAACGAAAGATAGGCTATGTGGCGCACCCATTGGGACTAAAATTCCAACCAGCTTCACGGATGGGGAGTTAGCCATCGAGTACCAGTGCGAGAACCAACCGTTGAACACGGTGCAACATTACAGGTGAGGGGGAAGGCTACTAGGAGGAACGAGAAGGACGTTAGTACTACACGCGAATAACTCTAGATAACACTTACACTACTAGAGGAGGAAGAGGAATTAGAGAAGGAACCCGAACCCATAAAACCCGAAGAGATTGAACATGGAGACTCTATCATTTTAATTGAGCACGGATACGATGGATTCCTATCTTCATTCATTTGATCTTTCTTTCTTTTATTCTAGACCCAGTCGAGACTGGGTTATTCTCTTGAAGTTTGTTCTTTATTCCGGTTCGCCTACACTACGTGTAAACGGTCGTAGGGCCCGCATATTTTTATGTCTCATGAGCTTAGGGTGAATGTAGGATCACTATGGATGGACGTGAACATGGGCGGGGAACAGATCTCTTGTTATGGATTACTTAGTAGGTTTTGAGATGTGAAATCCTTTGGGATTCCAACACTGCTAGTAAATCTGGTTGATTTCTTGCCCATCTTCAAAATATTATCGTAAATGTTTTGAAGAAATTAAAGAGAACAGAGGAGAGGAAGATATGAATTACCTTTTCAGATAATCGTAGGTGATTATAAAGGAGAAAATGAAGGCCTAGATATAGGTGGTAGAAAGTGATGAGGTGTAATGGTCATCACGAAATATCAGCCTGAAAACTAGCCGTTATCCATCCTGACATGTGTCCAATCAACTTCAGAGATAAGCTTGAGGCAATAAAAATATTTTAACCCTTAGATATTAACGGTAACATATTTTTGGGGACAATTGTTGGTGGTGAAATCCTCATGATGGATTTACCTAAAACATTCTATGTGACATCCTCAGGATGGTGAAGGACTAAACAGACTTTAGGATGTAACAGCATTCTGACATACGTGCATCCTGAGGATAGACTAACAAATTTTGTTCTAATGTTATTGCAGGTGTAATCAATGCATGAGTAAGACGTGTAAATCCCATTTAATGGCTACAAAGTCTTGCTAAGTCAAAGATATCAAGGATGCAGGAGTTGTACGCGTATAAGCTTGGAGAATGAGTCAAAGTGTAACCGCCAAAGTGATGAATGCTAGGAGAAAAAGGTGGAAACTGCTATCTAACGTCCATATCAGTTGAAAAACCCTCAACGGTCACCTGAAACAGTCCACAAGGTCATTAAAGACGGCGGATATCATGGGTAACCATAGTTTGTTCACCTGATACTAGCTGAAATACACTTGATAGTCTCTCTACGCACATAACACTCCACATTTGTAACCATAGTTTGTTCATCATACGTCCAAAGTTGTAACATTTTATACCATTTTAATATTAACAAACATGGCAGGGGCCTAGACTCCTCCCGAGGTTTTGTGCCGGTGATCATCAAGTGATCAAGGGCTTTCCTCATACATCGAGTGTCTTTCCTTTATTGCAGTACACTTACAATCATCTATCTTTGCTTAATTCACCTTTCTGTCTGATAGTTACATTTTCAGGATATAACTGTCCATCCTAAACTCATTCTTTGCCATCCTAAGCATAGTTGTCATATTGTTATTATTCTGTCACTATAAACTGTCATCTTGAAAATAACACTAAGTTTTTACCATCTTTTACACATTTAGCATTTTACCTCACTTTAACTAATTTGAAAAACAAAATTATTTCTAGTAGGTAATTTTTGACCAAAACAATATGCTACATAGATTTTTAAGGTCTTTACCAGAAAAATGGAAAACTTATTCTGTAGTCCTTAGATCAGGACCAGATTTTGACTCCCTTTAACTTACAAAATTACATGGGAGATTACTCACTTTTGAGAGAGAAATCAATCAAAAGAAAAAGTTGCGAAACTCTGGTAAAACTGTTGATGACTATATTCCATGTAGTACAACACTTTTGGGACAAGACTCGCCAACTTGTTCAAACTATTTTGGATCTTTTGATCACATAGACATAACTGCTGGGATCTCATCAGAAAGATCATATCCAGCTTATGACAATGAAGAAAATAGTCAAACTACTGATAACTTGTGTTTCATTCTTGATAACTTAAAAAATTTCAGTAGTGATGACTTTGAAGGAATGGACATACTGCACCAACTGGCCATGTTAAGTATAAAAACAAACAAATTTCATAAAAGGTCAGAAAGGAAACTTCTAGGACTGAACAATCAAACAAAAGTTGGTTTTGACAAATCAAAATTGAGATGTCACAAATGTCAGAAGTTGGGACACTTTTCTAGAGAGTGTAGAAGCTCTAGCTATAACCAACCTCAGTCAGGAAATCAAGCTAACCCCAGTTACAATAGGAATATAGGAACACAAGGAAGTGCCCATTTTGTACAGGCACAAGCTCCGCAAATTCAATATGTGCCTCAAATACAATATGTACAGATGACCGCTCAACCTCCACAAGCTCAACAACCCACTCAACAAAGTCTTTTCACTTCTGGGTATGTTGACTGGAGCAGTCTTCCCTATGACACAACTGAATGCAGTCAAGATGCAGACAACAAAATCTTTAACATCTACTAGGGAGAACCTGACAATGGCAGAAAGAATTTTGCCTTGATGGCTTTTGAGGGATGCTCCTCTAATTCTGCCTTATCTCAGGTATCAAAAGAATCTCTTTTAAAGCTTTGTTCAAAATCTTGCAAAGAAGCTGTTGCTTTAATTAAAGAAACAAATGTGCATCTACAAGGCAAGGCCAATGACTCTGAAAGAAAAATGACCCAAATGAAATGTAATTTAGAAAGAAAACTTGCTTTAAAGACAAAAGAAATTTCTAAATTGACAAATAATGCTATTGAAACCTAAGCACAAATAAGTTCAAGATCAAACTTCTGATATAAAAGTGTGCACATCTTTTCATCATAACTTTTTTTAAAAATGAAAGTCATGCAGAAGTTAAAACAACTGACATTAAGTCATCAGTAGTTTCATCTACATCAAGAGTTGATACCTTGAAAACAGCTGATGACCGAATTCAAAATGCTGAAACTATCAGTACTTTGCCTTCCAAAACTCCTGAAATTTTTAAAATGAAAGGAAAGGCAAAACCATGTGAAGTATGTGGTCTGTTTAACCACATAACAGAATTTTGTAGATACAGAAAAGGAAATCAGTACAATAAGAAGATTTTACAACTGGTTGTGGGAAAACAAATCAAACAAGATTTTAAAAAACACTTTCTATCACAGCAAACAACAACCAAGTAACACCTTTTCTCAGAAAAAGACTAAATCTCAACCACAACATTTTTCTCAAAATTCTTCTTCAGAAGTTAGACCCAAACATCAGCAGTTTCACAAACTGCTGAGGTTAAAGACTTAGGGGTGTTTGTTTTTTCTTGAAAAGAGCTTCTAGCCACTTATGTCTGCGCCGTGCAGATGCGTGCAGACGCGGGCAGACTGTTTGTTTTTTAGAAGACAAACCATTCAAAAACCTCTTCCAAACATATTCCCCACACAGACCTATACCCTTGTCTTCTAACTTCTTCTCACAAAACATAATACCCCACCATCTCATCTTCTCCCCAAAACCCTACAAGTCCTCCGCCTCCAGCCCTTGCTCCTCCACCTTTGGTGCCTCGTGCTCCTCTCCGGCCGGCGGCTCCTCCTCCGGCCTCCTCCTTCCCTCCTCCTTCCTCCTCCGGTGACCCACCACTCTTCCTTCCTTCCTCCTTCTCCTCCAGCGAGCCTTCCTTCCCTCATCCTTCTCCTCCTCCGGCGACCCACAATCCATCCGGCTCAAAGGTATTTTTTTTCAGATTTGTTATGTAGACAATATAGAGTAACAACCATTTGCTTTATTCACAACTTTCCAGATTTGTATAACAACCATCCGGCTCAGTGTTGTATAATTTTTTTAGATTTGTTCAATTTTTTTTAATAACTGTTATGTTTGTTTAATTTTTTTCAGATTTGTATAATATTACAGATTTGTTATGTTTGTTTAATTTTTTCAGATTTGTATAATTTTTTCAGATTATTATAAAAATTATTGAGCAGGTTCGTTTAATTTTTTTTTTCAGATTTGTTATGTTTTTGTTTCTCAGATTTGTTTAATTTTTTTTAAATCAGTTTTTTTTCAGATTTGTTGTTTGTTATTATGTGTCGATTTGTTGTTTGTTGTTATGTGTCGATTTGTTGTTAATTGTTGTTGATGTAGTTCAGATTTGTCGTTAATTGTTGCTCAGATTGTTATAGTAGTTAAAAAAAACAGTCTTCCTCTTGCAGACTGCAGACCTTTGGTCCACCTCTTCTCCTGCAGATGTGTGCAGATGTGGTCCGCAGACTGCAGACCTTTTCCTGCAGAAAAAACAAACAACACCTTAATGAAAATGGTCAAACATCTGATCTCCAAAGTTGATGGTGGACCTCAAAAGGACTCCACCATTAAGCTCCAAAGCAAGTCCATGGCTAAAATGACATGGATTTCTAAAAATGCTCCTCAACAAACTGCTACTCTTCCAGTTCTCAAGAGTAAGCCCAAAGCCAAAATGGCTTGGGTTCCTAAAACTGACTAATCTACTCTTTGTGCAGAGGGTCTCCAGAGGTTTAAACAGCATTTGGTAAGTTAATAGTGGAGGCCCTATGCACATGACAGGATGCAGGTACCTGATCAACAATTTCATAAGCCAAAGAGAAGGATCCGTGTCCTTTGGGAACAATGCCAAGGGATATGTGCTAGGATATGGCAATGTATCCTCTGGTAAAGTGCAGTTTGATAAGGTCAGTCTGGTTGAAAACTTGGAGTACAACTTGCTGAGTGTCTCTCAAATGTGTGATAAAGGATATTCTTCCTTTTTCACCAAAACTGCATGCAAGATTATCTCACCAGAAGGCCAAAAGTTGATAGAGAAGATTATAGAAGATCATACTTTGTTAGTTGCCAAAAGATGTGGCAATGTTTATGCAGTGGACATTGAAAAGGACAAAGTACTAAACAACACTACTTGTTTCTTCTCAAAGGCATCAACTTCTGAAACAGACCTTTGGCATAGGAGACTTGGTCATGTGAACTTTAAAACCATAAATAAAGTCACTAAAATGGGCTTGGTCAGGGGTATACCCTTGAAGGAATACCAGTGTAAAGAACATTGTGTTTCCTGTCTTAAGGGAAAGCAGCATAAGTCCTCTTATAAGTCTATTGAAGAATAAAAAATAACTGCATGTCTTCAACTACTCCATATGGACTTATTGGGGCCAGCTAAAATCATGAGCCTTGGTAAGAAGAAGTATTGCTTGGTCATCATTGATGACTACCCAAGATTTACATGGGTCTTCTTCTTTTTTTCCAATGATGAGGCAGTTGATATTATTAAATTCTTCATTATACAAGTAGAGAAACAATATTCTCTCTCTGTCAAAGTCATAAGAAGTGACAATGGGACAGAGTTCAGGAACAAAACTCTGGTTGATTTCTGCCTGTCCAAAGGGATTGTTAGACAGTTCAGTATCCCTAGAACTCCTAAACAAAATGGTGTGGTATAAAGGAAGAATAGAACACTGATTGAAGCAGCAAGAACAATGTTAGCTGATTCAGGCCTACCTCTATATTTTTGGGCTGAAGCAGTCAACACAGCTTGTTATGTTCAAAATAGAGTCCTCGTCAACAAAAGGCATTCCAAAACTGCTTATGAAGTTCTTCATAGCATCAAGCTTTAATCTCCTTTTTTAGGGCTTTTAGATGTCAATGTTTTATTCTAAACATTAAGGACTCCATTTCAAAATTTGCTGCTAAAGTTGATTCAGGTTACTTTCTTGGTTATTCTTCCACAAGAAAACCCTACAAGGTTTTCAATTCTAGAACCAAGATAGTTGAAGAAACACTAAATGTTAAGCTAAATGAGTCAAAACATATAATCATTCCAGCACATCCTGCTGAACTCTTTGTTCTTGACAATTTTAATTCTGGACTTGAAAAGACTGCCATCACTTCATCTAAACCCACTTATTATGGTGATCAAGGGTTTGATGATGGTCCTCCATCATGGACTCCAAATGCAGTCAAATCAACTCCAAAACCATCAGAAGTTTCTCAAACTTCTTATTCAACAAACCAAACAACTGCTGATGAACAACCCCAAACTTCTGATTCAGTTCCCAAAATTGTTGAAGTTATACAAACAGCTGAATCAGACATCATTGACCTCAGTGGTTTGTTTGAAGAAGTTCAAGAACCCACTCCCACAACACAAGAACTACAATTGATTGAGCACAGAGATCATTCATTGGACCAAATCATGAGTGATATTGCTGCAAGGGTACTTACAAGAAACCAGCTCTCCAACTTTTGCTTTTTCTCGGCATTCATTTCATAGTTGGAACCAAAGAAGTACCATGAAGCCCTCAAAGATAACACTTAGGTTGAAGCTATGCAGGATGATTTGTTGCAATTCAAGAAGCAACGGGTTTGGAAAATTTGTCCCTTGCCTCCTAACAAGCTACCAATTGGCACAAGATGGGTTTTCAGGAACAAACAAGATGAGACTGGTTTAATCATCAAGAACAAGGCAAGACTGGTGGTACAAGGTTTCTCACAAGAAGAGGGAATTGATTATGATGAAACTTTTGCTCCAGTTGCAAGGCTTGAAGCCATCAAATTATTCTTGGCTTATGCTATTTCCAACAAAATTAAAGTTTTCCAAATGGATTTAAAAAGTGCATTTTTATATCGCAAAATCAAAGAGGAAGTGTATGTTTATCAGCCACTTAGGTTTGAGGATCCTGCTTATCCCAATTGGGTGTACAAACTTGACAAGGCTCTATATGGGCTAAAACAAGCTCCTAGGGCTTGGTATGATACACTTTCAATATTTTTACTCAAAAATAACTTCACAAGAGACTCCATTGATAAAACACTTTTCATTAAACATGTTGGAAATCACATCCTCCTTGTTCAAATATATGTTGATGATATCATTTTTGGTTCAACAAATACAAAACTACGTGAGGAATTTAAGAAACTCATGCAATCTAAATTTGAGATGAGTACCATGGGAGAGCTGCAGTACTTTTTAGGATTGCAGATCAAACAACAAGCAAATGGAACTTTTATACATCAATCTAAATATGTTAAGGAATTATTAAACAAATTTTCTTTACAAAACTGTAAATCATGTTCCACTCCCATGAGTCAAACCACACAAGTTGAACCAGATGATCAAAGAAAACAGGTTGACCAAACCATGTATAGATGTATGATAGGTTCCCTTCTTTATTTAACTTCTTCTAGACCAGATATTATGTTTTCAACATGTGTTTGTGCTAGATATCAATCAGCTCCTAGGGAATCACACCTTATGGCAGTCAAAAGAATTTTTAGATATCTGAAAGGAACTCCTAATCTAGGAATTTAGTATCCTGCTATCAGCAGTACCAGATTAATAGCCTTTTCAGATAGTGACTATGCAGGGTGTAAAATGTCAAGAAAATCAACATCTAGTGGCTGTCAATTCATTGGAAGTGTAACACCCCAACCGATGGCGGAAACATCGAGGTGTCACGTAAGAATGATTGTTCAGTAGCACATGGTATTCAAGTTTTAATTGAAATTTATTTAAAGTAAAATATCCAAAATTTGAAAATACATATCAAAGTCTTGAATGAAATCTAGTACATCAAATAACCAAACAAAGCATAAACTTCAATTATCTCCTCATGCTAGCTCTAGACTTCAAGCATCAGTATTTCCTGTTGAGTTTGGAAAAATGGGGGGGGGGTCACCTAGAAGTTGGTGAGAATACATAAGCCAAGTCAAGCAATTAAGTTTTAAAAGAATAAAAGTTTAGCAATTCATATGTCCAATGTAAGTTTAAGTCTACATGAATAAACATGAAGTGTAGTATGCACATAATCAAACCTCCGACAAAGTTTAGGTCCATCCCGCATCCACGGTTCACCTTAATATAACGTTGGAACGATAACAATGACCCGCGCTCCACATAAAAGATGGTCAACGAATCTAGGTGGGATTGTCAATCCAATAGATCTATCACTGTATATCGCCGGCTTGTCCACAGCTAATGATTATGTAAGTTGAAGTTTAAGTCTAATAGTCTTTGTCTAAGTCATTAGACATTAAAGTTTACAACTAGACATGTATGTAGAATTGCTTAAGTATAAAGTTTCAAGTATAAAGAATTGCATAAACAAGGTTACGTAAACTCACCTTAGCAAAGTGTTAAGTCTCGTGAAATAGAATAAGTGTAGTCCAACGTTGCCAAGTATTACCCTATGTTTAAGGTAATAAATAAGTCTAAGTTTTTCTAGTCTACAAGTATTTTCTAGGGTTCCTAATTTGGGGATAAGTATTTGTTTAATTATTAATTAAGTAAATCGTTAATAAATAAAAGAAATTGGGAAAATAAATAAATAAAAGTCTTATTGTAGGTTTCTGATTAAGGATGGTTATATTATAAGGTTTTAAGTATGAAAATAATTTTTATAAAATTATTTTCTCAAAAATTGAATATTTAGTCTATTTATTTCAATTTGTCGAAATATAATTTTAGTATCTAAAAATATTAAAATTAAATAATTTTCAAATTAAAAGTTGTATTTCTGTTCTAAATGTATAGAAATAATTTATGTAAAATTTTGGTACAAAAATATTGAAAAATGAATTTATTATGATTTATTTATGATTAATAGTAACAAAAATTAATTAAAAATATTAAATTAATGATTTTCTGAAATTAAAAATCATTTCTGAAATATTTATTGTTTTATAAGTTTAGGATAATTTTTGTGGAATTTTATAAAGTTGCTTATATATTTTTATAGAATTTTAAAATTATAAATAAATTTGTAATATTTATAATATATATTAAATAAATGATTTTTGCCAAATTAAAATTTGTATAGCAAGGTTTGCCATTTGAATAACATAAATAAAATTTTATAGAATTTATAGATCAGATTTAGTATTTATAAATTATTTTTTTAAAAAAATAAAGTTATAAGAATATAAGAGTAATTAGGAAAAAATATGTTTGTAGTTGCTGGGGATCGAATCCCTGACCAACCAGTTTCCACACTGCAATACCACCAACTGATCTATATCAGTTTTGGTGTTGGAATTTGATAAAAAAACAACTAATACAAACTTGTTGTTGTATCATCTTCCCCAAACTATATAATCGAACCCTAGGAATTTCAATAAAACGATTCAACAATCAATAGCCCATGTAATGTTGGGGCTATTGCTTGTATATAGCCGATTAACAAAACCCACAAAGAAAAACGAACTTACAATGCGATTTGAGCGATGAACGAATAGTCAAAACAAAAGTCAAAACACGTATGATTCCACAGTTTTGAAGAAGTTTTAGGATAATTAGGGTATGAGGGTTTCTTTATCGGTATATTGAGCTTGTAAAGGGGGTATCAATTTATACTAATCATTCGTGTTCGTAACCTTGGAAGTTTTGACCCGTATTGATTAGTATACGCGTAAATTAGACTATATTAGGAATGTTTTTAATTATGATTATGCGTGGAAATCAAGCAGAAGAGGCTGGTCAAAACATACCATAACTGAATCAAATTTTAAAACGCGGATTGCTTGTTAATTTGGAAGGTATGGACTCGCAGACTGACTTTTTAAAAGTCAAATGTGTAAATAAGGAGAGGTTAAATATATATGCGTATGATATTTTCACAAAAAGGGACGCGTAGCCTAGTTGGTTAAGGCAGGTATTGTTATGTTAGGGCCGGCCATGGGCGCGGGTTCGATTCCCGGCCCATGCCTTTTATTTTTTTGTAATTATTTTTCCATATTTATATTGTTATAGGTATATAATATGATTATACAAGCCCGAATATGTCACAAAATATTTTTAGAACGTACGGTAATGATAAAATGCAACGTTTTTAATAATTGAAGTCTCAAACGTACATAGAATAATACGAAATGTTACGGGAAGCTGTCTGGTGTCATGGCAATCAAAGAAGCAAACATCTATGGCAACATCAACTGCTGAAGCAGAATATATTGCAGCTGCAAGCTGTACTTCACAAATACAATGGCTTCAAAACCAATTACTTGATTATGGAATCAAATAAACCAAGACACCATTGCTCCTAGACAGTACCTCAGCCATTTGCATCATTCAAAACCCTGTTCAATTTTCAAAGACAAAATATATTGGAATCAAGTATCATTTCATCAGGGATTGCTATGAAAAAGGCAAGACTGAGACATTTGTGTCAACAGCAAATCAAATTGCTGATGTATTCACTAAACCCTTTGACACGACAACCTTTTAGAGGTTAGTATCCATGCTTGGGATGCTACATTTGGCGTATTTTTGTAAGTGTTTTCATTGTTCTGCACATATTTCACTTTCACTTATTTTTATTTGCTCAACTGTTACAAACCTCTGATGACTATAGAGAGAGAAAGTACTGATGTACAAAACATCAGTATGGGAATATTTTCTGAAAAGAGAAACTGCTGATTACAATAAAATCATCAGAAGTTAAATTGGGTGTATTCAAAACAAAATCCCATTAATTGTTCAAAACTACTGAAGTGTAAATGGGAAACTACTGATCAACAATTTGTTCATTGGAAGTTTTAGATAAAAGGGCAAATCAGTCTTTTCCTATTTAAGAAGTTTGACCTAGGGCGGTTATAAACTTTTGAAAACCCCTCTTTTTATACTTATCGTTTCAAAAACAAAAATTCCCTCTCTCAAAACCTCTCTGAAACCTGCAACTGTTCCATCAAACCACCGTGGCTCTCGTTCTTAAAAAGGGACACAATCAAAGAGGCTACTTCACGAAGGATGCAGCCTGGTCCCAATACGACGAAATCATTGATTTGGTCGTCAAATCCCAATTTTACACGGCGTTCACTGTTGACCCACCTATTTAAACTGGAACTCTTAATGAGTTCTGGGCAAACATGGTAGCAGTAACCGTCAATGACAAAGTCATTTCCCTGAAGACGACGATCAAAGGGAAGACTATGGCAATCACACATGAAATTCTGGGGATAAGATTAGGTCTAAACGATGCTCAAGCCCCATATCATATTCCATAGGGAACTGTCCAATTAACCATGACAGAGTGTGGTTACCAAGGTACTCTTTCACATGCAACTGTGTACAAAAGATTTTTTGATGCAAAATATAAACTTTTGTTCCATTATATAATTATGTGTCTAAGTCCTAAAACTGGATCATATGATTAGATGCCTTCAACTTTACAACCTATTTTCCATTCCATTGTGAATGAAACTTCTTACAAGGCATCATCATATTTCTTTAATGAGTTGGTGTTACACCATCAAAATGATAAAAAGAAGTTTTTGCTATACCCAAGGTTCCTAATGCACTGTATTATTAAGGAACTTGGTGAAGAGGTACTTGTGGGTGAAACAACCAAGTTAAACCCTTTAACCTCACAAGTATTCTCAAGGCATAATAAACCGGCTTCCTTGCCTGAAGATAACCAAGGGGAACAAGAAACAGTCCCCAAGGAACCCACATCTTCTAAACCCATTTCCCTAAAAGCCAAAAAGCCCAAGCAAAAATCCAAACCCACCAACCCAAAAAGAAAAGCAGTTCAGGAGGTTGAGATGCCTAAAACTACTGATGTGCAATCTGCACTTCTTAAAGATGTGACTGAAACTTCCTCTCAGATACATTCATTTCCACCCTCACCCAAAAGAGCTAAACCTATATCTATTCAGTTTTCTAGAAAGAAACTTAAAAAGACCAAAACTGCTGACCTTCTTTCTGAAACTACTGAAACCACTTAAACTACTGAACCTAAAACTACTGAACAAGAACTATCACACATAACAATAGAGATAGCTTAGTTTCTCTCTAGGGTGAAAGAAAACATCCCATCTGATAATGTCATTCCCCAATCACCAACTAAAACAGGGGAACGAACTACTGAACTTGACATGGATGTGGATGTTATCAGCCCTATCCCAAGAGATGAGGAGGAACCAAGGCATCTAAGCCCAAACTTAGATTTTTTAGGTGCATTTGAGGTTGCTACTACTCTTATACCACCCAGTGGTGGATTTGAGGATAGTAGTAACATAGTTAAGACCTCACTTGTGGCAACTGTTGATGAAGGCCTTGAGCCTGAGGCAGGAAATCCCCAGAACCAAGACAAAGGGGTACATGAGACTACTAGGTTGGGCCTAGCTCATGGTTTAGCTGATGAAGTCATCATTGATGATGTAGTCAGGGATTCAGATGATTCCATTAATTTAGATAATGTTTCAAAAATTCCACAAAAAGAATTGACGGCTGAATGTGAAGGTCCCGAATCCAATGTCTCTGCACTCAAAGAGTCAGTCACAAAAGATCAGGTTAAAGACCACTTGAACCCTAATTCCCCAAAAGTGGCATCCCTAATTCACATTGAGGATCACCCAAAAACACACCCTCCACACTCACAAAAGCCTACCCAATTCTCTGGGTTATCAAGCATAGAACTGAACTAACTATGCAGCCTAGAAGGCCCCTTATACCAGATGATACACCAGCTTATCTCATCACATCTCCAAACCTTTACAACTGCTATGGAGTTGAAGAAAAAGAAACAAATGGAGATGATCAACAATGCAATAGATTTGAAGATGAGAGACTTGTCTAGAAGAGTTGAGGACAACAAAAGGCAACTTGAACATTTATCTGGTGTTGCACCTCCTGCTCCTTGGTTTCCAGAAGTGGATGAAGCCAAAAAGAGGGAGTTGACACCCAAGAGCAAGAAACCTGAAAAACTGAATCTTGAAGCCTCTAAAATGGCTAGAGAAGCACAACAACTCAAGGATGCCCAAAAATAAACAGTCAAAACAAGACAGGAAATTGCCTAAAAAGAAAGACATGACTGGCAAGAGAAACAAGAAAGGCTCCTTAAAGAGAAAGCTCTAAAATCCTCCTAAGGCATTGAAGAAACTGCTGAAGACATCCCCAAAAGTACTGAAGACAATCCTTCAGTAGTTGATTCTCAAATCAACACTTCAGAAGTTTTAACTTCCTATACTTCAACTGAATAGCCTTCTAAAGTAACTGAACCAATCCCAAGTGATATTCCAAGGCCTATTCCATTAACTACAACTGTTTTGAACCCTTCCCCAGTATCATTCTCATCTGAAGAAATGGAGAAGAGCTTACTAGCAGCAAAGAATAAAGCCATGGAAGATGAAATTTGGAATAACTTAGAAGCAAGGGAAGACATGAGCTTCAATGATAAACTACAAGCTTTTTCAGTAACATTTCTAATATAACTGAGAATCATTTCAAAGCAACTTATTATTGTTTTATTCATTAACTGCTTAGATTCTCAGGGGAGTAATAACTCCTGTTAAAAGTGATACTTTAACTTAGAACACTTATTACATTCTGCTGTGCAAATACTTTGATAAATATTTACAAGTGTTCATAAAAGAATATGTGATAAACAGTTTGGTAAACAAGCTTTCTAATCCAACAATGTGTTTGGCCGATATATATTTATACAAGTGTTATAGTTTCATATGTCAATGGATGATAAACATGTGTTGTTGTGTGCTATTAACTCATGTTATTACATGTTTGTGTTCCAGGTAATGTTTCCCCAATTTTGTGTGTTATTCTCATAAAACACATTGGGAATTGTTAGGTTCAAGAGTGGAGTTGTGTATTTTCACGTCTTGGTATTGTCACGTATATTGTTGTTTTGTTCTTGTGTGATAATCGGGTATCCGGTTGTTCTCTGTTGAGCGTGTGTTTGGCTTGACTGTTTAACACCAATTGTCTTGTATATTTTGGGTGTTGTATGCATAAATGGATAATCTATTGCATTTCTACAATAACTCAGGCTTTACTAGACCCGGGGGGTATAGTGCGTGCAAAAATGTCAAATATGCACATGAAATGATAATAATAAGTAAAACATGTATGAATGTTGACTTGGATCCTTGACTGGTGTCACGCACAGTACATAAAAACACCATATTCAGAGAAAAACATAATCTGCAGCAAAAAAACACGATGATCTGAACTAAAAAATTCAATGAACGGGACAACAAAACACAATTAACACATGAAAATAACATAATGGACAGATGAAATAACACATTGTGTTTTTTCTCCTGTATATTTATGTTTTTTACTGTACTATGCATTGTGTTTTTTTCTGCATGAACAAAAATCCCATTTTTTTCATTTTTTGTATAGCAATATGGTACTTGTTCAAAAGATAATAAAACGCTCGTTAATTTGTTGTAATTTTTTTATAAAATGTCGTATAAAGAGGTTATGAACGTTTAAAAATCGTGGAGGAAAGTGTATGTACAATGCACATGAGAGAAAAATGCAAGTTTAATACTTTTGGAGGGAATTCAATGGTAAGGATAGCCTCACCAAGTGTCGTGTGTCACACCCCTATTGTTTTATTTTATATATATATATATATATATATATATATATATAGATGTAGATGTAGATATTTACAACAATTTTTTTGACAGTTCTTTTTTGAGTAAAAGTAGTTTTCTAAACCGCCCAAAGTAATACAAATTTCTAATGTGGCTAATAATTTTATGGATGTATTTTGTTCCATTGAGCCCCCACACAATATGTATGTTTTATACCAGTTTCGATAATAACAATATTAGAGACGATGATATTTACTCATAATCAGTTTGATTCATCACGAGATAAAAGAATATAGTCTTTTCTTTGTCTTTTTCCTTAATACGTGTATCTTGATTTTATTGACACTCACCTATTATCCTATGTTATGCCACCAATAATGGCAATTTATAATTTAGATGGACACCGTAGTCACCGCTAAGTTGTTTATTAATATACATTGAAGAGGTGTGCTGTGACAGTTAGCTACAATATTATGCAAGACACAAACTATATTTGCTTTTTAATATATAATAAATAACAATATATAATTAATTTATTAATTAATTAATCAATACATACTTATTTTGTACATAGAATATACTTGTTGGAACCAACTTAATATTCCAAATTAACTTGTTTTTACATAATTAATTTCAATAGAATTTTTTACACAATAACTTAACTACAACAACTAGAGGTAACACATATGAGGATGTTGAGGTGAATATGTGAATACACTAGGCTAGACAAGATAAGAAATGATGTTTTCAGGACCAAACTATGGGTAGTTAGCATGTCAGATAACATAAGGGAGGTGAGGTTGAGATGATTTGGGCATACCAGGATGAGACAAACGGAACCCACATTTAGAAGCGTGGAAACTCTCAATGTGGAGGAGATGAGGAGTAAGGGCAGGCCAAAGCTAACTTGGGAGCATGGGAAAGGATAGAAAAGGCCCGGGGCTCCCCCCCCCCCCCCCATTTTTTTTGCTTAGTAGTGTAAATTTACTAGTATTCTTCCCGAACATTTAATATGTATTGAGTCTGAGCCCCCGAATTGAAGGGTCCCGTGACTCCCCCACAGAAGCTTTGCCACTGCTTGGGAGGAACATATTAGGCAGGATTTGCTAGAATTGCACCCCTCTGAGTATATGGTATAAGCATTCATGGAGACATATGATTAAGGTGAAGAACTTTTAACATGCTATTTTTGTTTAGCATTAAACTCATTCTTTAGAAGTTTAAGGGGTCGATCTTTCCTATTGAGATTAACTTGTTGGTTTGTGTTTGGTGGCCTTTGCATGTTATTGCTTGTCTCTGTGTTTTAGGATGTATTAACTGTCTATATTATTCGTTTTACCAATGACCTGTTTGGTAGATTACTAAGAATATTTGGTGCACTTTGTTTTATGATGTTTTTTTAGTAGCTATGTGCCTATGTATGTTTTGTGACCTTGTTGTGTGTATATGGCGTTGAAGCTAGGGTCTCACTGGATGCAATCCTAAGTCTTGCATATATCTCACTCTCCACAAAACCTACGATTGTTTATGAGTTCGATTTACTAGGCACGGTTGTTATTGATGATGTCTTCAGTTGCAGCTTCAGTTAGGAATAATAACCGAACCTAACTAAAGCATGCACACTTTTGACAGTGTATGTGTTTCGGGCCGTATTGTGACATCCGTCACCTTTCATTTTATCTTTTGTCCGATTTTAGTCCCTCTCATTTCATGAATTTACATCTACTTGAATCGTTGTCGTAACTGAGAAATTCCTTTCTTTTAATAATAATAATAATGTGTGCATGTATATGTATATAAATACTTATTCCAGAATTTATAAAAATTTATTAAGGTTTAGTTTTTATATAAAAAAAAAATTTAACTTATACTTATACAAAACAAAATAAAGTTGTAACCATAACCAACCTTATACACTAACCCATTTATCTTAATCCAACCCAACTAAGTCTATCCAACTCACTAAGCCCAATACCCTGAGCCCATTAGCAGATCGGCCCACTTCCTTTTCTCATTTCCCCTTCCTTCTCTGCTAAAAAAAAAAGAAAAAGTTGCATACCACCAGACTCGAACCCGGGTCTGGATACGGGTTGATCTCAACACCCAACAACACAACCACTAGACCACATTGTGGTTGGTGAAGAATCTGGAACGCATAAACCTTTAAAAGCTCCTGGAACAGACTAAACGAATTCTGCTCCTTCTTTGCAGATTCGGACCACGACCAAGGGTCGATCCACCGACAGAAATCATCCAGAAACGCGAAATCTGAGCGCCATTACCTCATCCACCTTCCATAGTTAAAAATATGAATAATTATCACGTTTTAATGCATTAAATGATGATTTATGTTGATGAATTAACCTTCCAAATCGACCCATATCAAACCCGTATAAATATTCATTAATATTTCAATCAAACTCGCACACACAACCTAAGAATAGCGATTTAGAAAACCCCTCTATCACATTCACCTATCAAACGCTGAAACGCCTTCAAATCTAAGATTTTTGCTCGTGTTGACTTTTCTGTTGACCGCACCTTTGTGCTAGTTCAATCGCTGTAAGTTCTAATTAATCGTATGGTTTTGTTAGTCGTCTTCATACAAACAAAAGCCCTATGTTTTCCTTGGGTATTAATCATTAATTCGTTTGATTAAAGAGTTAGGGTTCTTATGCGATTTGGGGATGATGATAAGCGTTCATAATTGTTTAAAACCATTGCAGAAACCAAATACTACAACCATCTGATCTAGATTAGATGGTTGAGACTTTGATACTAAAACCGAGTGGGCTTGAGTTCGATTCCCTTCAACAACAGACTTTTTTTTTCAAACTCTTTAATTATATATTTAACCTATTAATAGTTTTAAAATACCAAAAGCGTCCTAATAATTCTACAAAAATTATTTTAAGTAGATTTCATGACAAAGTTTATCATACAATTTTCAGTTTTTCAAAAATAATTTATTTAATATATATTATAAATATTACAAGTTTATTCATTTAAAATTTTAAAATTTTATAAAAATACCTAAACGATTTTATAAAATTCCACAAAAATTATTCTAAACTTGTATAACAATAGACATTTCAGAAATAATTTTTATTCCAGGAAAATCGTTCGTTTTATATTTTTAGTTGATTTTTGTTATTTTAAACCATAAATAAATCATAATAAATTCATTTTTTAATATTTTTATCCCAAAATTTTACATAAATTATTTCTGTTCATTTAGAACAGAAATATAAATTTTAAGTTGAAATTTCTTTAATTTTAATATTTTTTTAGATATTAAAATCATATCTTTGACAATGAGAATAAATATACTAAATATTTGATTCTTGTGGAAATAATTTTATAAAAATTATTTTTATACTTAAAACCCTATAATGTGATCATCCTAAATCAAAATCCACAAATAGTCTTTTATTTATTTATTTTTTTCCATATTTCTTTTATTTATTAAACAATTTACCTAATTAATAATTAATCAATTACTTATCCCCAAACTAGGAACCCTAGAAATACTTGTAGACTAGAAAGACTTAAACTCATTTACTACCTTAAACATAGGGTGATACTTGGCAACGTTGGATTACACTTATTCAATTCCACAAGACTTAACACCTTGCTAAGGTGAGTATTACTTATCCCCTTTTTCGTTTTACACTTTTGGGGTGATTCATGCACAAGTATACAAAACTTGCACATTCATTTACACATACATTTTTCTTCATTTACAGTTCATATACGTGTCTTGTTTATCTTTGTGCTTTATGTTTGAACATGAACGTAGCTTACATACAAAATCATACATCTAGACATAACTTATGTTATGGTGCACTTTATATATAGACGTAACTTATGTTACGGTGCTCATTTAGACATAACTTATGTTATGGTGCTCTTTTAGACTTGACACGTGTTAGGGTGCTCATTATCAATTTTACCTTACCAACTTTACATTTAATCTTGTTTTGTTTGGTTACTTATGTGCTTACATAATGCCTTGGTAATGCTAGACACATGAATTGTATCGCTTTTCAACTTATACTATATATACAAAGCTAGGTAATATTCACCAACATCATATGTTGACAAAATTTATTTTCGTGCATGTTTCAGGATAAGCTGCTTGACGCTTCACATAGAACTTTGGACTTAGATTAAATCAATCAACTATCTCTATTTTTGTTGTCATGTATTTATTTTCACATGTTGTAAAACAATATTCAATAATCAAATATTTACATTTTAGTACCATGAGCTTTTGAACAATCGTCATTACGTGACACCTCGATGATTCCGCCATCGGTTGGGGTGTTACAGATTGGTATCAGAGCCATGGTTATAGGGAACTAGGTTATTAGATAAAATGGCCTAGACTATAACCGAACTTCAACTTTCATGCATAATATTTCCCTAAATTTCCATTCCCCTCATTTCCCTCTACTTTCCTCCGTCTATCTTTCCCTTCTTCTCCATTTTCTTCTCATCTTTCATCATGGTGCATAAAGATGGTGTCCTACAAGGAATGAAAAGTCTACATCATCATGGAATGGGAGTAGTACCTTTCATGAAGACACTCTTAGGCATGATGCCTACCCTTATTTGGTTCCTTCAAAGTTGTTGAGCCTTAATGAGTGTGATGGAACACGTGCAATCTGGAAGGATAATTGCCTGTACACTGGGTTTTCTGGCATAGGTAAGCATAGCGCATAAATCCAATGAAGGACCTGTTATGCTTACCTGGGGATTCCTGGAGTGAGTGTCCACTTATAGGCTAAAGCATGTCTTCTTTGATCACCATTGGGTTCAATTCCTTTGAAAAGTCAACGTTCTTGTTGGGCTTTACAGCTAGACAAGGGCACTCCAAGCATTTTATGCAAGTTTTTTTTTTCAATAATACTCTCTCGTTTCATATACAATATTTTGTATTTTCATATATTGCTTACAAGTTCATACTTTCATAATCATCTGTACGGTTATACACTTACATTTTCTAATCTCATGATTATTCATTAACTGCCTCATAGATGTCTGCTCGCCGCATGCTCCGTGATGCCAGCCAACGCACTGTTCGTGCTTCTGGACAACGTTCTGAACGTCACCTCGCATCACTAGTTGCTCAGGAAATTGCTGCAGTGATCCCAAAATCTTGTCAGTGAGTTAACCCAGAATAGTAACAGTGCTAACACAGGCACTACTCAATTTTGGTGCACTTTCAAACACTTTAACTCCTGCAACCCCACAAAATTTACTGGAGTGGAGGGTGCTACTGGCCTTCTCCAGTGGTTCGAAAGCATGGAGAACACCTTTGTGAATAGCGAGTGTCCTAACGAACTCTGCGTTCGCTATGCCACCAGTGTCCTTCAAAAAGAGGCATTAACTTGGTGGAACGGTGAAAAACGCAACCGGGGCACTGAAGTTGCTTTAGCACTGACTTGGGAGGAAGTTAAAGAGTTGATGATTGCAAAGTTTTGCCCTAGATATGAAATCAAAAAGTTAGAGGATGAATTTTATGAGCTGAAACAAGACAGTGGAGAAAACCTAGCGTATACTACCAGATATCATGAACTCAGCCTACTTGTTCCTCATATGGTTACCCCGCTATCCCGAGCAATTGAGAAGTATATTGAGGGTTTACCTGATCTAATTCAAGATACTGTCATTGGTAGCAAACCCGTTACGGTAGCAGAATCAATTCAGCTCGCAGCCACTTTAACAGACAAACACGTAAGGAAAGGAAACTTGGTTAGGAAGGACACCAAGACGTCTGCTGAGAAAACCACCCATGTCGTTGAACCGTCTAAGACTGTTTTAGCAAAGGCCGCCACTACTTCTTCGAACTCTAAGAAACGAATGGGCGATAATCAGAACCATGTTGTTGTGAATCCTGTGACTCAACCTCCTATCAAGAAAGCCTACACGGGAGTCCATCCTCAATGCAACACTTGCAAGTATCATCACCCTGCAAATCTTCCATGTCATCAATGCACAAGATGTGGAAGGTTTGGACACTTTGCCACTACTTGTCGTGTAATGGTTAGGACACAAGATAATCATCAAATAGCTGCCCAGGAACCACTGCCGATTACTAACGGCCGGGCATGTTATAATTGTGGAGACCCTAATCACATGCGACATCGATGCCCTGAATTGATTAATGTAAACCAGGTGGCACATGGACGAGCTTTCAATGTCAACATCAACGAAGCAACTGGTCAGAATGGCGTTAACCCCACTGGCTAAGCCATGGATGAAATCTTCTTAAGACTCGAGAATCCAATACTTGTGTTTTCATTTTCTTGATCCTATTATCATTTTGTACCCAATTTTGTCGTACTCATAAGCATATAACATCTAGAAATTTCCTTGCATACTATTGTGTATGAACGCAGGTTGGAAATTTATTATATTTGGTTACGTTTATTTTAATCGTAGAAATCTAGGACTCTACCTTACATTTTATTGAAACATTTGGACTTGATTTTCATGAAAATCAAACTATTAAAAACTTGATACTTAATCCTACAGAACTTTTCTAAAAACATAATTGTTTGTTATATGAAATTTGATTTTTCTTAATTTGACTTTCTTTGAACATTTAATTATTTATGATACTCGTAAACATGGCTGGCCAAACATGAACTATTTTCTATAGTCAACTAAGATAACACTTATACTTAATGGTTGTCTTAATTACAAACTTGCTTGCATGTGTGTATTATCAATTTGCATGTTGATCTATGAAAGACAATTACTACATTTATCCACTCATGTAACACCCCAACCGATGGCGGAAACATCGAGGTGTCACGTAGTGACGATTGTTCAATAGCTCATGGACTAAAGTGTAAATTTGAATACATTGAATAAATAATTTATTACATTGAAATGAAATTACAGGATACAATAATTCTAAAGTGACAAGTCTAACTAAGATACAATGTAGACAAGACTGAAATATAAAATCCAAAAGCCTAAAAGAAGCGTCTCAAAACAACCTGAAACATGTACAAAATATTTTGGTCAATACAAAAATTGTATTGGTGAGCATACCCTGTTTAAATAAATATAGTAGAAAAGTGTTTAGCAATTCATGTGTCGTATACTGTTTGCAATTATGTAATAAGTGGTATCCGGGTCAAATCAACCCTAAGAGAAGAAAGCAGATATATATAGTATGCGCTAGTAGTAATGTAATACATAGCAATGACGAGGACTCTCAACAGAGTCACAAGGGTATAAACCATAGTACTATTCATTGAAATGTCAGGCCGCAACGGTTAATGATTTGACAAGTCATAGATACACAAAATGACACAAGCAAACACACATAAGAATTGCTATTTTAGTAAAAAGAAATATAAACTTGATAGTAAGTACATGAGTCACCCCAAAATAGTAAAACGGTAAAAAGGGGAAAAATATACTCACAGTTTGCGAAAGCGAGCAAAATCCAACTTAAGCGGTCGTGAGCTAAGTAATGGGAATTCCGAGGAATTCAACCTATAATGTGTAAGCATACTAATAAGGAAATGTCTAAAAAGTCTAAGGTAACTAGGGTCTAAGGCATTAGGGTTTGCTAAGTCGATTTGGGGAATTGGAGTTTTTATGATCAGTCGCGTTAATGTAAAAGTTGTATATCACAAATAATATATGAAAGGTTGTAAACGTGGTTTAAGTAATATAATTATTACCTATTGAATATTTAGATAAAAAAAATATGTTTGAATAATTAAGACAGAATAATTTAGTTAGTTACTTTAACTAAATTAAAATAAATACAATAATCACAAGAATATAAATAAATAATTTTGAGTTTACACAATGATTCAACAAAAGATAATAAAGACATTAAACCATATGAGTATTTCTATTTTATAAGAAACATATTTATAAAATAGATGTTTAAATTGTATAAATAAATAAATGTTTTATTATGTCAAATTAAACGTAAATAAGATTAATAATACCATACATGATCCAAAAATACTAGTTTTATAGAAATGGATGATTTATGATGTAAAAAAAATTAGAATAATTTTCTCATAATTTATATAAACTTATGTATATTTAAAACTGATTTAATGAGATTAAATCATGTTTAAATGACTAAAAATAGGAAAATCAATAAAAATAAATGTTTTCTGAACCAATAATTTTTATTTCAGATTAAAATGCTTAGAAATAATTATCCTAAAATTTTGAGATTAAAATCATTAAAAATGATTTTTTTTATCAATTAAATACGATTAAAACAAATAAATTCAATAAAAATATAAAAATAAAACATTTTTCAGAAAATAAAAGTATGATAATTTTCTTTATGGTGTCAAGATGCTATGCCTAAATTTTCATAATTTTTGGGTAAAAATTGAATTTATTATAAATATTAGAAGATAAATATTTAAATATATAAAATATAAACCAAATAATACAACACAAAAAAAATATAATCAGACCCGGTTCATGAGGGATTCGAACCCGGCCCCTTCTTGATCCAACATACACGCTCAACCACTAGAGCACCAGCCCTTATGTTGTAATATCTGAATTGGAATAATATTTAACACTACTTAAGATTACATCATCTTCTTCCCCAAATCTACAAACCCTAACCCTAGGTTCCTTGCATCCACAATTAGATTTGATTAACACCCGTTTTAATAGGGCTTTTACAGAGAAAGGAACAAAGATCAAAACCTCATAACAAAATTGAACTTACAAATTGATTTCATGTTAGAAAAATCGAGGTGCATAGGACCGAACTGGAGGGATCGTATGGAAGCTGCACACGCGTAAAAGATGTGGTTTTTTTCATGGGTTTGTGATGGGAAACGATGCAGCAACAAGACTATACGGTTCAATTTATAGTGTGTTAAAAAAAACGATCGATTGAACTCCATAGTTATGGTGCGACGGTTATGGCAAATAACTCGAATTAATCATGATTTATACATCTTAATGCTTGTTTAAAAGGTTGAAATCAATTAAAGGTTGATGGAGAAACGTTTTGGAACCATAAATATCAATTATAACACATTAAAACCCGTTTTTAGTGATGGCCGGAAAGAAAGTCCGGCGGCCGGAAGTTGGCCGGAATGCAAGGGAAGAGGGTAAAGTTTTAAAACTTTTCAAGTTTGGCAAAGTTGGTCCCTCCATGTTAACTTGGTTAAATATATTATGTTTTTGGTTAACTTTTCTTTATAAAAACTTAACTAGGTTAGCTTATTTAACTAAAAAGTTTTTTTTTTTTTTTTTTTAACTTGAATTCTTTACAAAATCCATTGCGTAGACGATTCACGATAAGTTTTTGAATAAAACTTATACTCGATCCATAACGAATATAAATGATAAAATTTTAGTTTACTCTAAAATAAATTTTTGAA
Source organism: Ambrosia trifida (assembly GCA_028751855.1). NCBI lineage: Eukaryota > Viridiplantae > Streptophyta > Magnoliopsida > Asterales > Asteraceae > Ambrosia > Ambrosia trifida. The sequence goes on from CM054131.1 coordinate 64,265,146, forward strand.
AGCGACGAACTTATAGGGGTTATAATAGAAATATGTGAAGGGCTAATGTTGTAGATTTGACGTAAAACGAGGGTGACGGTTGTCACAACTCAACTCAGACAAACATTTCACTTAAAGGGCTCCCCGGGTGAGTGGTAGCCCATACTTAAATTTTGTTATGCTTGCAAGTCGTTGCAAACCAATGTAATTGACCTCATTATTACATAACCTCATTGCGCTGATAGCGTCTCATTGTAACCCAACGTTCTTGTTGTGTTATCTTCTTGTGAAACTTATTTGCTTTAATGTGTTGTTTAGATTAGGATCATAGAAGGACATAAAACCCTAATGTAAGGTAAATTGATGATTCCGGTCCGGAACTTAATCATGAATTTACAGGTACATTAAGGTGGTGTGAAATTCTATTAGAGTTTTTTGGTAGACGTCAAGTACGTTTTCGATGTATCAAAGGTGTGGTGGGTTAGCTGCAGTACACCCTATATATAAACACTAATGACGCATCGAAAGTGAGACTGGAAGTCGAACCAGAAACAAACTCTACTTACTTGGTAGTTCTTTTGGTCTTTCTATAGTCAATCAACGCATACATTTATTTTAGGATTCCTAAAACTTGAAGTTTAATGTTTTACTAGATTCTTATTCTCCTTATTATTCGAGACGAACCTAATCCAATCCTTAACTCACACCTATCAAACCTCTTATCCAAATCATTCGAAATAGTTTACTCTGTTACCTATAAATTCACGTCGTGCCTTAACTCAAATTTTCCAAACCACGGTTATCTTAATTCTACCCAAACATCCATAACCTTATGTTTCTAATACTTCGGGACGAAGTATCTAAAAGTAGGGGATGTTGTGACATCCGTCACCTTTCATTTTATCTTTTGTCCGATTTTAGTCCCTCTCATTTCATGAATTTACATCTACTCGAATCGTTGTCGTAAATGAGAAATTCCTTTCTTTTAATAATAATAATAATAATAATAATAATAATAATAATAATAATAATAATAATAATAATATATGTATATAAATACTTATTCCAGAATTTATATAAATTTATTAAGGTTTAGTTTTTATATATAAAAAAAATTTAACTTATACTTATACAAAACAAAATAAAGTTGTAATCATAACCAACCTTATACACTAACCCATTTATCTTAATCCATTAACTTAACCCAACCCAACTAAAGTCTATCCAACTCACTAAGCCCAATACCCTGAGCCCATTAGCAGATCGGCCCACTTCCTTTTCTCCTTTCCCCTTCCTTCTCTGCTAAAAAAAACAGAAAAAGTTGCATACCACCAGACTCGAACCCGGGTCTGGATACGGGTTGATCTCAACACCCAACAACACAACCACTAGACCACATTGTGGTTGGTGAAGAATCTGGAACGCATAAACCTTTAAAAGCTCCTGGAACAGACTAAACGAATTCTGCTCCTTCTTTGCAGATTCGGACCACGACCAAGGGTCGATCCACCGATAGAAATCATCCAGAAACGCGAAATCTGGGCGCCATTACCTCCTCCACCTTCCACAGTTAAAAATATGAATAATTATCGCGTTTTAATGCATTAAATGATGATTTATGTTGATGAATTAACCTTCCAAATCGTCCCATATCAAACCCGTATAAATATTCATTAATATTTCAATCAAACTCGCACACACAACCTAAGAATAGCGATTTAGAAAACCCCTCTATCACATTCACCTATCAAACGCTGAAACGCCTTCAAATCTAAGATTTTTGCTCGTGTTGACTTTTCTGTTGACCGCACCTTTGTGCTCGTTCAATCGCTGTAAGTTCTAATTAATCGTATGGTTTTGTTAGTCGTCTTCATACAAACAAAAGCCCTATGTTTTCTGTGGGTATTAATCATTAATTCGTTTGATTAAAGAGTTAGGGTTCTTATGCGATTTGGGGATGATGATAAGCGTTCATAATTGTTTAAAACCATTGCAGAAACCAAATACTACAACCATTTGATCTAGATCAGATGGTTGAGACTTTGATACTAAAACCGAGTGGGCTTGAGTTCGATTCCCTTCAACAACAAACTTTTTTTTTTCAAACTCTTTAATTATATATTTAACCTATAAATAGTTTTAAAATACCAAAAGCGTCCTAATAATTCTACAAAAATTATTTTAAGTATATTTCATGACAAAGTTTATCATACAATTTTCAGTTTTTCAAAAATAATTTATTTAATATATATTATAAATATTACAAGTTTATTCATTTAAAATTTTAAAATTTTATAAAAATACCTAAACGATTTTATAAAATTCCACAAAAATTATTCTAAACTTGAATAATAATAGACATTTCAGAAATAATTTTTATTCCAGGAAAATCGTTCGTTTTATATTTTTAGTTGATTTTTGTTATTTTAAACCATAAATAAATCATAATAAATTCATTTTTTAATATTTTTATCCCAAAATTTTAAATAAATTATTTTTGTTCATTTAGAACAGAAATATAAATTTTAAGTTGAAATTTTTATAATTTTAATATTTTTTTTTAGATATTAAAATCATATCTTTGACAATGAGAATAAATATACTAAATATTTAATTCTTGAGGAAATAATTTTATAAAAATTATTTTTATACTTAAAACCCTATAATGTGATAATACTAAATCAAAATCCACAAATAGTCTTTTATTTATTTATTTATTTCCAAATTTCTTTTATTTATTAAACAATTTACCTAATTAATAATTAATCAATTACTTATCCCCAAACTAGGAACCTTAGAAATACTTGTAGACTGGAAAGACTTAAACTCATTTATTACCTTAAACATAGGGTGATACTTGGCAATGTTGGATTACATTTATTCAATTCCACAAGACTTAACACCTTGCTAAGGTGAGTATTACTTATCCCCTTTTTCGTTTTACACTTTTGGGGTGATTCATGCACAAGTATACAAAACTTGCACATTCATTTACACATACATTTTCTTCATTTACAATTCATATACGTGTCTTGTTTATCTTTGTGCTTTATGTTTGAACATGAACGTAGCTTACATACAAAATCGTACATCTAGACATAACTTATGTTATGGTGCTCTTTACATATAGACGTAACTTATGTTACGGTGCTCATTTAGACATAATTTATGTTATGGTGCTCTTTTAGACTTGACACGTGTTATGGTGCTCATTATCAATTTTACCTTACCAACTTTACATTTAATCTTGTTTTGTTTGGTTACTTATGTGCTTACATAATGCCTTGGTAATGCTAGACACATGAATTGTATCGCTTTTCAACTTATACTATATATACAAAGCTAGGTAATATTCACCAACATCATATGTTGACAAAATTTATTTTCGTGCATGTTTCAGGATAAGTTGCTTGACGCTTCACATAGAACTTTGGACTTAGATTAAATCAATCAACTATCTCTATTTTTGTTGTCATGTATTTATTTTCACATGTCGTAAAACAATATTCAATAATCAAATATTTACATTTTAGTACCATGAGCTTTTGAACAATCGTCATTACGTGACACCTCGATGATTCCGCCATCGGTTGGGGTGTTACACGTATCACGCGGACACTGTGTATGTTTGGCAAAAAGCTTATAAGAGCTTCAAGCTTTAATGAGTAAATGACACAAATACCCATTCTATCATTAAAAAAAACATGCATACAAATTTTAGTTAATGCTCATTTTGGTTATTTTATACATTTTTTTAAAAGCTACAGTTACCCTGCCAAACACCAAAATATATTTAAAAAGTTACAAATTCTAGCTACAGCTACTAGCTAATAGCTTCCAGCTAGTTTTACCAAACATACCCATTTTCTAGTTTAGGCTAAAAAGTTTTAATATGTAGAGAGAGGCTATTGTACAAAGCATCCTTAACATACAAAGTGTAGGAAGTCATCTCAGTTGTTGATCTGCGTTTTAAAACAGCATCCCCCCATTTTAATTATCAACGTGTTTTTTTGTTTGTCATTAACGAATCAAGGGCAAATTAGACAAATTACTGCTATAATAATTTGAATTTTTTATAATCATGGCGCCCAAATTATCTCATTAATTGACAGTTATTATGATTTGCTATAATCATGGAAATCACAAACTCAAAACTTCATAAACATCATACTCTGTAAACAAAAAAAAGCAACCATATCAAACAACATTAGACGACCACAATCACTCGATTAAGGACGAATTATGACTCCAAAACGCAAATCAAGTAAGCAGAAGTTCCTATTGTTACTTTAATTTTGATCGTCTGTCCGTTTTCATCATCTATGATGAATAAATGAAAACCCTAAAATTATGTTTGTATGAAACAGGTGAAGGAAGAGAACGAAGAAGCAAAAAGAATAATGACAGGCCTTCGAATGTACAGAATACAGGGATGTTTAGATGTGTGATTATGTTGAAAGATGAATAAGATGATTGAATATAGGGATGTTGATTGTAATGATTTAAGATTGTGATGTTAAAACGCATGTATAATATACCAAAATGCACCTTTATATCTGTGAGTATTATAATCAAATGCTATGTTGATAAACGCACTTATAATACACTAAAACACACTTATAATACACTAAAACGCATGTTATAAAATTGATAATAATCAACTGTCATTGTAAAAACATAAAACGCACTTATAAATCACTAAAACGCATGTTATAAAATTGATAGTATTCAACTACCATTGTAAAAACATAAAACACTTATAATGTTTCTATAAACCACATCTACTTGCCTTGCAACATGATTTCATGTGAATTTATTTGTTCATTGTTGTTTGTTTAATTTTGAAGATGAAAAACAAGGAATGTTATTAAAAAATGTTATGATAATGATTTCCATACATGAAACGCAAGTACAATATAATAAAACTCATCTAATGAATTGATATTATTCAAATTACCTTGGAAAAACATAAAATGTATTTATATATTATACAATATCAATGTTCAATAAAAGTAAAACGCATTTGTAAAACCATAAAACGCATCTGTATCAATGTTCATCAGTAGTTTGCTCATCAGAAGTTAGGCCATCAGTGGTTTGACTCAGCAATAATTATTAACTTCTTCTTCAGTAGTTACAAACACTTCATCAGAAGTTATCAACCAACAGTAAACAGTAGTTTCATTAATCAGATATTTGGTTTGACTTTCATCAGTAGTTACCAATAATACACAGTATCAATATTCAATAAACTAAAATGCGTTTAGAAAACCTTAAAACGCACTTTGTATGTTTAATATTATAAAACATATGTTTTTTTTTTTGATATGTCAACTCGGAGCCCCATGCAGTACTTAGGCAATTTCCTGCGTATTAGTCAGGACTCGAACATGCAATCCCATGGTAGGAAACATGCTAAGCCTTAAAACCTCCCACCTCCACCACTCCGTTGTGGCTTCATTGGCATAAAACATATGTTTTGATCGTGCGTTTAATATAAATTATTAAGGCGTTTTATGTATGTCTTTGACTGTAATGATTTAAGATTGTGATGTTGTTAAAACGCATGTATAATATACCAAAACACACTTTTATATCTGTGAGTATTATAATCAAATGCTATGTTGATAAAAGCACTTATAATACACTAAAATGCACTTATAATATGCTAAAACGCATGTTATAAAATTGATAGTAATCAACAGCCATTGTAAAAACATAAAACACACTTATAAATCACTAAAACGCATGTTATAAAATTGATAGTAATTACCAATAATACACAGTATCAATGTTCAATAAATCACTAAAACGCATTTACCAATAATAGATCAGTAGTTTGCTCATCAGAAGTTAGGCCATCAGTGGTTTGACTCAGCACTAGTTATTAACTTCTTCTTTAGTAGTTACAAACACTTCATCAGAAGTTATCAACCAACAGTAATCAGTAGTTTCATTAATCAAATATTTGGTTTGACTTTCATCAGTAGTTACCAATAATACACAGTATCAAGTTCAATAAACTAAAACGCGTTTAGAAAACCTTAAAACGCACTTTGTATGTTGAATATTATAAAACATATGTTTTGATCGTGCATTTAATATAAATTATTAAGGCGTTTTATGTATGTCTTTGATTGTAATGATTTACGTTTGTGATGTTGTTAAAACGCATGTATAATATACCAAAACATACCTTTATATCCGTGAGTATTATAATCAAATGCTATCTTGATAAAAGCACTTATAATAAACTAAAACGCACTTATAATACGCTAAAACGCATCTTATAAAATTGATAGTAATCAACTACCATTGTAAAAACATAAAACGCACTTATAAATCACTAAAACGCATGTTATAAAATTGATAGTAATTACCAATAATACACAGTATCAATGTTCAATAAGACTAAAACGCATTTAGAAAACCTTAAAACGCACTTTGTATGTTAAACTCACTCTTCATCACCTTGATCTTCATTGTCTTCAGAATCATCTTGCTGTTGTTCATTTTTTTTTGTTCTTCTTTGTTTTTAACTATAACATCTTAAAAACCACAATTACCTTGAATCCTTCTATATTCAGCCATGAAAGTTTAGGTTATCAATATCAACCACAAGATCTTCTTTGATTATAGTTTCCGGTTCGTTGTTTACGTTTGATACACAATTAAAACGTATAATAAGATTACGATTAAATGAAAAAAAAAACAGAGCAACATACTGAACATGACGATAAACTCTTCAATTGAATACAAGAATAGAAAAAAAAATTGATTGAATTATGCAGAGTGATTAAAGTTTCGAATTAGGTAAAAACTAATAAAAGAAGATTGTGAAAGCAGTTACGAAAATTTAAATTTTGATTAACGATAAAATAGGGATTGATATTTCTATCAAAATTAGAACGTGATTAATGGATGTGGAAAAAGTCTATAATACCCTTCCAATTATTGAAAACGAATTATGAGGTTATAACCGCCATTTTACACTTAACTATCTTTAGTGACTTTTTACACTTTGTAGGTTAAGCTACTTTGTACCAAATAGCTTAGAAATAGGTTTGAGCATTTTTGGCCATTGGGGTTGGTGGCCCAATGGTAGAAGCAAAGCTTCTAGGAACACCTAATGAGAAGGTTATGAGTTCAAGTCTCACAAGGAGTGAAATTTGCCATTCAAAAAAAAAGGTTTGAGCATTTTAAAAGACAATTGCAAAATTGGCGCTGATTTTGTTCATCAAAAGAAAAGAAAAGAGGATTTGTTTATTGACATTTCAATTCCTAGTGTACAGTAAGTCAGGCATCAATTGTTGCAAATGGCGACCATCAGCGATGACGACGACGACGTAAGCCACCCTACTACACCTCTCCCCTTTCTTTCATTTTCTAATCTTAAATTTCATTTTTCATAATACTTCAGGGAACTGATTGGGTTGCAGTTTGCGAAGCCATTGACGCCGCCTGCGCTAACCGATTTCAAACTTCCAATTCACATCTGCCTTCTTGCCCTAACACTGAAAACAATTCTAATAATAATAAAAATAAACCCTCTTCTTCTCGCCAGTCCACACTCGATCGATTCGTTGGATTGAAATCCACCACCAATGAGGAGGCAAAACATGTTGTTTCCCAAGATGACTTTGTGTGCAGTGATGATAGAGTTAGTATTGACCCCGAGGCCGCCAAATCCTGGATTTACCCTGGTATTTCTTTTCCTTACTTTATGTTTCTTATTGTAAGCGACTATCACTGTTGGACTAGTCGCCCCTTATACTCCAAATTACATGAAAAAATATTGGCATTCAACCGCAAAAAACCTATCTACTTAAAAAAAATTACATATAATTTCTCAATCCAATTAATCGCTAGTTGCTACTCCCCCAGCCGCCTAGCGCCTCCTACAACACTATCTTCAATAAGGCTAGGTAGTCGTAGGCACACTCAAGGCACAAAGGAGATGGTTAAAAATTAGGGCTTTTTTTTTTTATGCAACGCGCACTATATAAACAAACCATTTTTTAGACATGTTCCAGACCAGTTTTAGCTGTCTAGGAAATTGCGTTTGCAGAATCGGGCCACACGGCCATGATGGTCTCAAGGAGTTTTGGCTGCATGACTAGGCCGCCTTTGACTAAATTAGATGTTTTTGGATAATTGATAATCAAACAATGGTATGAAATACAAGCATCATCATGATAAAAGTTGCTATTACAAGTTTATATGTTTCAAAGGGTAGTTAAGTTTTGTAATCTTTTTTTGCTGTCTTTTTTTTTATTCTTATAATCTTAAACTTTCATGCCAGAATTTCCCCCTGTTCGTGATTATCAGCTTTCTATTACCGAGAGAGCTTTGTTTTCAAATACATTGGTCGCATTGCCTACTGGATTGGGAAAAACTCATATTGCTGCTGTTGTCATGTATAATTACTACAAATGGTTTCCTGAAGGTGATGCCGAATTCAATTCATTTTATACATTATTATTATTATTAAAATCGTTTCTCTAGACAATAAGCATCTCTAAAACGTCAGTGAGATTAGTATTTTGGTTTTAAATCGAAAATGTGTCAGTAAATCTGGAATGAATGTTTTATTAGGTGTTGTAATTGCAGGAAAGATTGTATTTGCGGCTCCTTCACGTCCTCTTGTTATGCAACAAATAGAAGCATGCCATAATACATTGGATATTCCACAAGTGAGCTATTTTTTCATCATAGTTTCTGAAATACACATTTTTACTTCTTTCTGGTTTGTTGTTTTGTTAAGAAGTTTATCACAAATTCACAATATGTTTCCAGGAACGGGCAGTTGATTTGACAGGGCAGACAAACCCTACAAAAAGAGCTTCCCTGTGGAAAGATAAACAAATCTTCTTCGTGACCCCACAAGTTCTTGAAAAGGATATACAATCGGGCAAGTCTCTAGAATCCACATATACACTTACCGATGAATTTATGTTGGTTAATTGTGTGTGTTTGAATTTGAATTTACTTTTGATTTTTGCCTAATTTATGTCACTATATTGTTGATTGGGTTAAAAGACTTCCATCATGTGAAGGCATATAAGCTTTGTAAGTTGTAACTATAGGTGGCAATTGCAACCCATTTACTTATAAATGGGTCTAGTTCGCTTGGTTTAATCTCAAACGGGTTGAAGCAGAAAATTTAGCTACAAGGGAAACTTGTCAGGTGTAGGGGTGAGCATAGGCCAGTTTGGTTTGACCTTTTCCTAAAACTTAAACCTGAACCTGTTTGATCTGTTAACTGATGTGCTATTTTGCCACCTCAATTGGCTATGCTTTACTTTAGTTCGATTTTTAATTTGTGAAAATGTTATTCATTTTTTAGTTTCTTATTGAGATTGTACAATACAGGATCATGTCCGGTGAAACAACTAGTGTGTTTAGTAATTGACGAGGCTCACCGTGCATCTGGAAACTATTCCTACTGTGTTGTTGTTCGTGAGGTATATTCAGAGTGAACAGGGGTTTACTATGCAGTTTGACTCATTTACTTATAAAATGGGTCGATTTGGGTTATCTATTACTAACAGGTCAACTGGATTAATAAAAAAGTTTGGTAAAAATGAAACAACTCAAATGGGATGGACGGGTCAAAATTTTAGCAAAGTGTATTTTTAATGCATCAAAACTCTTTGTTTTATAAAAAAAGTTACTGTTTTTTTTTTTTGCTGAAATAACATCAATTTTGTAGCCATATCTTTATTTCCTTTGTAATTCTGGCAAAATGTGTTTGGGGTAAGCCCAAACCAAAGAGTTACTGTTTTGACCTGTTACTCAATGTGTCTGAGCCACCCATTTTATCACACACAAGCAAATATGTATCACTGATTTTGGGATGCTAATATTTCTGTCTGCTCATAGTTGATGGCTGTTCCAGTACAGTTGAGAATATTAGCTCTTACTGCAACACCAGGATGTAAGTCATCTATAAAATTAGGCTGACCTTCACAAAGTTATCTTGTAGGGATTATATTCTAATAAATTAATAATACACGTCTTATGTGACTATACAGATAATGTTAAAACCGTGCAACAAGTTATTGATAACTTGCAAATATCTCGTCTTGAGTATCGAAGTGATAGTGACCATGATGTAATGCGTTACGTGCATGACAGGAAGCTTGAAGTAATACAGGTACATGCCAAAACTGTCGAACCTATAGCTGCCACAATGTGCAAGTAAGGCGTGTTGTGTGACATGTCAAATGAGCCAGGTTGTGTTGACCCAAAACATTTTTTTTTTCATAAATATACTTTTTAAGAATCAGTTATCATGTCAAATATGATTACAACAATTATATTATAAATATGTCAAACAAAAGGACCTTTGCCTGGTGGTATCAAGGTGTTATATAAGGTGTACAATTTAGGGAGTGTGAGTTTGCTGTTAAAAGTATACTCTGGACTGCTTTCAAACTTCTGTTTTTAAAGTGTTTTTCTGTACCTTCACTCGTTTGACATGTAAAGTAACCCATATTGACTTGTTTTATAAGCAAATGGGTTTAAATTTTCACCCATACGTCAAGCCTTTAATTGTTTTTTCAAATGCATTCAATGGTTGTAGGTTCAGATGGGAAAAGATGCTGTTGACGTAAATAAGCTACTACTGGATGTACTTAATGTACATGCTAGAAAGCTTTCTGACTTTGGAGTTCTTCCAAAAAGAGACCCCCAAACAGTAAGATTACGTCATTTGTAGGACTCTTATATGTTTTTATTTGGAACAGGTTTGTGTTTTCATCTTTTACTTAATTATGGATGTTAATAATTCTCCCAATTCCTGTGTTCTTTTTATGCTGTCTGTTTTTTTTTTTTTTTTTCAGTCAAAGTAAGGGGTGTTTGTATGTGCTGTACTGCTTTATGGAAGTGTTTGTGAATTTTGATTATTTAAGAGTTTAATAGATAACATGACCAAAAAGGCAAAGATGACATTTTTATGAAAAAGGTAGAGATGGTTTGTGAAATGGAAATAAAAGCATCTTAAATTAGGTTTAAAGAAGGGGCAAATAAGCAAATTTATTATACAATCTATTATTGGTTTTGTTTCAATTGGTATGAACTGATTATCCAAAACGAATTATATGACCTTAATAGTTTGATAATAAAAAGCTTGATTTGTTTATGCAGACATATAAAATTGAGTATTGCGTCCTTTGGTTTGATTCATTTAATATCTGCAAAGTATTCTCCAGAATTGTGCAAAATCGTACAAGCTCTTTCATATGGTCAAATAATATTTAAGTAAAAGTGTCATGTAATATTCATTTAATATCTGCAAAGTTTTGTCATGTAATCACAAGAAAAGCAGATTCGCAAAACTTTTGTGAATCTACCCTAAATCATTTTGTTCGAAGTTTCAAAATATCATTGTAATTATTTTGTTTTTGTAATCACAATTACACATTATTTATTATTTATATAAATGGACAAAAAAAGGTATTTGCAGAACTTGAAGCCAACTAACACAGCCCGGACCGTTTTGACTCAAATCCAATTTGGCAGTTAGCATACATGCCCAACTTGCTATCTCTAACTTTTGCGAATCTGCTCGTCTTGTGATTACATGCACAATGCTCACTATTGACATGTATCTTAATTTGACAGCTCAGCCCAGTTGACTTCCTAAAGTCAAGGGACAACTTTCGTCAATTTCCGCCACAAGATCTGGATCCAATCAAATATGCGGAAGTAGAAGGGAGTCTTGGAGTTCTCATCTCACTATATCATATAAGGAAGCTGGTTTCTGCTCATGGTATACGGCCAGCATTTGAGATGCTTGAAGAAAAGTTGAAGCAAGGGTACTTTTGTCCATCTTAATATTTTTGTTAACTGAGTTTTAATTGTATAAAAACATGCTAACATATATAAAATTTCAGGCATTTTGCTCGCATATTGAGTAGAAATGAAACTATTCACAAAGCAAAGGTTATAATGCAACAAAACTTGTCTCATGGTGCTCGTAGTCCAAAGTTCTCAAAGATGTTAGAAGTACTAGTTGAACACTTCAGTACGTCCCTTTTTATGTAGTGTTTCTTATGTAATAAATTCTCACTTTACATAAAGCACATAAAGTGGTTATTTTCTTGTGGTAAGCTCCAAGAGAGGAAATCATCAAAGTGCAACAAAGCACAACTAGGACTAACAACATAGACTAGAAACCAGGCTCATAGGAGGACAAAAGCCCAAACAACGGCTAAAGAAGGTCTAAATGTAAAGGCCATGCGAGGCCCGGAGACAATCAAACTTATACTATTAAAACGGTTGTTTTCAATGTGGGCTATTAAGGAAATCATTTAACGAGAATTGCTTTGACAATGCAGAAAAACACGATCCCCAGAAGTCAAGGGTAATCATTTTCTCCCATTTTAGAGAGAGTGTAAGGTCAAGATATGTAATTTTTTGTTCTAACTAATTTTAATTTCAGCAATAAAATTTCTTTAGCATGACAATGCAATTTCAAGTTCATATGTTGTTTCAAAATATCTTATTTTTCCCAGGGACATAATGTCATCATTAGTCACCATTGGAGAACATGTTAAAGCTACCGAATTTGTGGGTCAAAATTCAGGTCAGGGTTCTTTTTCTGTTAAACTATGTCAATAATAAAAAACCATTTACCCCTATGCTTTTTCTTGTTACATGAAATTCACTTCAATTTTCTGTTAATCATACATCTGCACAGGTAAAACATCAAAGGGCCAATCACAAAAAGTTCAGCAGGCTGTTTTACAGGTAATGTTTTCCGACTTTTATTCGACCTTTTTGTAATATTTTTCTCATGTAATTTTTCTTTTGTTCAATTTTAAAACATTATTAGAAATTTCGGGCTGGTGGATACAATGTTATTGTTGCAACATCAATCGCAGAAGAAGGTCTCGATATCATGGAAGTTGATCTTGTTATATGTTTTGATGCTAATATTTCACCTATACGGATGATTCAACGCATGGGGAGAACTGGTAGGAAGAGCGAAGGACGAGTTGATATCCTTTTATTTTATGTACATGTTTTGTTAAACACTCATGAAGCTATTTAGATTTAAAGATAATCATAAGTGGGAATACGTCATTTACCTAAAAATGGGTTGATTAAGGTTATATTTTATTCTTTACTGATCAAATTAAATGGTTAAAATAAAATAAGTTAGTAATATAGGCATTAGGCAACACGTCAGAGTGTCAGACATGCTGAAAGTCTGCCCAAAAAAGACTCCGGACATGTTTCAACCTGTTTGACCTGCTCTTCCCATTTGGCCCTTTTGAGATAAAGCACACCAAATAGACCCATTCATAAATGATTGAATCGAAATGGCATGCGAGTGGGTTGCCTTTGACAACTATGATTTAAACAAACAGATTTAACAATATAGTTTTCGAAATCATATTTAATACTTTAGCTGTTTATCAAATTAGAATAAAAGGGCAAAAATGTCTTAGTGGGTTGATCTGCACTAAAATTGAATTGTGATGATTTTTGTTGTATAAGAGTTTCCTTAACAAGCAAACTGATCTTAGCTTGTGAAGGTATAGAGTTAAGCGGTTATAAGAGCAAGCAAGCAAAGGGTAAGGCTGTTATTAAACATATGCAGAATGCAGAAAAAAGCTTCCGTTTTCACTCTAGTCCAAGGATGGTAAGATTTCTTGTTTGGAAATGTCAAAGTGATTGGAGGTGGCAATCTGGATCCATTTTCTTATGGTTGATTTGTGTTGTGTTTTATCTCTTAACTGGTCAAAGAAGATTCGCTCAGTATAGCTTTTGGGTTATCATCATATTCAACACATAAATGTTTATAAAGATATAACCGCTTCTGGTCCAGCTTACCAACTTAGATGGTTAAAACTTCAAACATGTTTTGCGTGTCCTTACAAACATTTGTCAAATTGACTTGTATTAAATTACCCATTTGGCCCAATACGTTTTGATCTGTTACCCAACTTGCTTGAAACCCCCCTCCCGGATAAAGAAAGAAAAAAAAAATATCATTTCTATATTTGATCATGAATCAGCTTAACCTGGAGTTGTTTTAATGTCTTGTTTCTGTGATTAAATTGTCACAGGTTCCACATGTTTTTAAACCCGAACGAAAGCTGGTCAAATTTTCACCTGAAGAGTTTATTCCACGCAGAAAGAAAGTAAAAGAAGATGATTCAATTCAGATACCCAAATATAAATTGAGTCTTACAGAAGTTGAGACTGATCTTCTTGGAAAGTATTTTGATCCTGCCAGACAAGATACTTGGAGACCTTCTCTTATTGCCTTTCCTCATTTTCAAGCATTCCCGTCAAGAGTGCATGAAATTGCTCATTCCATGAGAACAACAATGCTAATTGATTCAATGCAGTATTTGCAAGGATTATCCTTCAATGTCCCGGTATGTGTGGGTCAGTATGAGTTGGGTCTACAATCTACATGGTTAAAGTTTTCTGTTTTCAATATTTTGTAAATAATGAATGTGTTAAATATAATTGTGGTAACTATGTTCAGATTTTAAGATAATTTCTTTTAGATTAGATGACACAAGTCAGTGGAAACATTTTAAGGCAAACATTTGTTGGCCTCGGGGGGCAAAAGTAAAGTTGCACTAATTTTAGCGTTATTTTACTAATTTCGTGAAAATAACGTTAAAATGATGGACGGTTAATCATGCATCAGGTGGTGGCGTTGATAGCCAAAAGACAAGGGGGTACATGCACCAGTCAGGTTTGTCCCGATTGCTAAGTGTTACGTGCCTTATGTCTAATGCTTGATACAAAACCACTATTGAGCCGAGGGTCTCCCTGGAAGCAGCCTCTCTATTCCCACGTGGTAGAGGTAAGGCTGTCTACATCTTACCCTCCTTAGACCCTACCTTAGCTTTTGCTATAGGTGGGATTAACTGAGTATGATGATGATGATGATTTGACATGCTTTATCCGTTTAACCCTTTATGAGTAAATTAGTACGTGAATGGACTATTTTCCATATAAATGGGTTGAATATGCCACCTATACATTTGTTTATTGACATATTTCTGGCAATACTATAGGTCGCCAAATGGGTTGGTCGGGAGATTGGGTAATGGGTCTCAATGGTTGAGTTTACCTGTTTGGGTCAAAACGGGCTGGCTTTACTTGCTAACACTTCTTTTATTAGTTTTTCTGATTACAAAAATAAGTAACAATCTTTTTTTAGGAGGGTTCAAACACTTGAGCATAGGGGCAACTTTAACACACTCATTTTGACTTGTATTGCTTGCTTTTAATCCAGGATGAAGAGACTACAGAAGAGTGTTTCAAAGCTGAAACTGTTGATCATCACAGTAGTGATACAAGAGGTAACAAAAGAAGCTTGAGAACGTGTGGTTCATATTCTATCAGTTGTATTTCTGATTTTAAAAATACCCTTTGAAGTAATCACTTCATAAAAGATACATTCAATCTGTAAAAGGTGCTTCATGTTTTCATATCTTATCTAATAATGTTGCAGAAGATGGCCTGGCAAGAAAGGAACCAGAAACTGACACATTATCTCTCATGGACATAGCAAAATCCAAGGAAAAACACCATTCCTTCTTGTTTGGGTCGGATTTTACAATCATTGATTCAAATGGGAGTATTCTGATTCTGTCTGTACCAACGCTCCCTCTGAAACGGATTTCTCCAACTAAAAGTTCAATTCCACAGAACACTCTAATTCCCAACTGTTTAAAGTCTGATAACTCCAGTCATTCAAAAGCTTCAAGTGAAGAGCATCCACAGATAGCATCTGATGTAAATGAAGATGATCTTATTGCGACATCCTGTAATGATTTGCAAGAAGAAAAATATGATGGAGATGATAGAGTTTTTCAGACAGAAATTTGTAATTCAGAGTTATTAAGCAGAGAATTTGATGGCAAGGTGATTCCTAATGTTGTTGTAGATGGTTCTGATTCAGTTGAAGCTGGTGATCTAAGTCCTCGACTAACTAATCTATTGATGAGTGGTGTCGTTCCAGAGTCCCCGGCACATAACTGTGAGTATTTTTTCTTTTTCACCCTTGCTCCCCTCATTTCTATATTTGGGTTTTTTACATAAAATATCAACATAACATGTCTTAATTTAATAGAACCAGTCAACCACCCAAATTTCTTAATTTAGCAACACATTTTTGTTTCTTTTGCAAAAATAGCAATATTCTTTTTATGTGATTAAAGATTTTTACTGGAAAGCATAAAAAAAATCCAAAAACGAAAGACAACTGACCTCTTAACTGGTAAAAAGGTAAAATTAAAGTTGTTTGCTTTTTAGTGAGTTATCATTATTGGTTGTTAGTATCAGGAATTGGTGCATGCCATCTTGCTATTATATGCCAGAAGCCCTCTTTTTACTGTATAGTGTATAGTAAGATGAAAAACATCAATAGAATAGTGCTTTAGGATTTCCAAAAATAATTAATGAAAAACATCATTAGAATAGTGCTTTAGTTTATTTTGAGAAATCAGTTTAGCGTAGCGAACACTAGGTTATCAACAAAGTGTAACTCAATTCTGCCCTGTTTTCACATAATTAGGTTGAATTTGTCTCCTCTACTATAATAACTGGCTAATATTGCTACAATGATACCGTTGATCGTGATTATTTGAGGTGTTAATTTAGACATGCGCATGAATTGATGAAGCGGGCTGTGTTTATAATTCTGAAGGGTTAATTGAGTAAAACCACCTAAACAATTATTTGAAACCTTAGATAGTTAATAAAATAAAAACTATTTGCACTCATATTTTACAAGTCATTTAAAAAAAATTTGGACGAAAATCCTGTTTGGAGAAAACTTCCCGTTTTGATATTTCTAGTTGTCATCATAATGGCTATTTTTTATAATTAATAATCTTGAAAGTCATTCCCAAATTTGAGATTTTGCAGGCACATCAAATAAAGATAAAGGTTACTGTATGACTCCAGATCTTGACAGTAACTCCATATCATTGGTTCAAGGCAGGAATGATGAGGAAGTTAAGGAGATTACTCCAAATAAAGAAAATGGAGTTCCACATATTAATTTACTGAATAATTCTATAGAAAAGTGTGCTTCTGGTTCCAAGCTTGTGGGAGAAATCCGAACACCTTTGGCAAACTTGTCTAACAAAAGTTGCAGTAAGGATTGGATTCTAAGTTCTGGTGAAAAATCAGTTAGTCAGCCGAAGAAAAAGTTTAAGAGGTTGCGAAAGTTTTGTGATATCAAAAGCGGGAAAGAAGAAATTGTTGGTCGTTCATCGGTTTCTGGTAGTAGATCTTGTGCTCCGTTGGATCATGCTTTTGATAAGCCTGATAGAGGTAAATTGAATTTTTTTACGGTTTTAATCTCCAAGCTCGTATCTCTATAGGGGGTGTTTGGTTTAAGGAAGTGATTATGATTATGATTGTCTGATTAACTGGTTCTTATTTTCAGTTAAATACATTCACTTTTAAAACACACATCGAAACACCCCAATAGAATTACTGTATGATTCATTTTGAGCCAATTTGAATCTATTTCACCGTCCAGGTGGCAGGAAGCAGTTAAACAACAATGCCCGGGTTTTTATCGATGATGAAGCTGAGTAAGTACATACGCATAAATCAATAATGTTAAATTCACTATTACTTGGCATTTTGATTTCTATGTTTTTGTTGATCATTATTGTGAACGAATTATTAGATGGACGTCTCATTCATTAACGTGGTTGAAAATATCATTAAACTCGAATATTTGTTTGATAAAATCTCAGGGTGTCTTCCGAAGCATCTGATGATGATGAAGTTGACAATGATGAAGATTCTTATGGTGGTACTTTCATAGATGACAGAATAAACCCTACAATGGCAAACACACAGGCGGACACGGGTCAATTTGACATGATGGCCGTTTATAGGTCCATTTCTAAAACCGCCCTATTTTCAAAATTGATTCTCGGTCATTTGACATTAATCATGGTCACAGTAATTTAAATTTTTTTTTGATGGATTGGGTAATTGATGAATTTAAAAAGTATTTGAAGTTATATTTTGTGAAAGTCCAGTTGCTATTTCCCTCATGATGTTTTGCACATGCCTCTAAAGCAACACAATTTGCATTATAATCTGGGGCAATGCTAACCTTTTTTATAACTTTAATTTAGCACTCAAGTTTCAATCTTGAGAAATTTTGTTTAATAGTTTCATCTGCAACATGTCTTACACAATGGGTTTGCACTACAACTTAGAAACACATTTGAACAAAGTTGAAACTTGAGTGGTGAACTATGGAACTTGGTTACTACTGAATGACATTAATCTTGGATCGAAGTTTGCTACATTTCATAAAATGCTGCACACAAATTTATTAGTTGTGGAATGTTTTTTATGGCAGACGATCGTTACTCACTCAATCACCAATAGTATATTCAAGTCCTGACCCTGACAACATGGTTCAAGTCGATGACGATGATGGAAGTGCAGCAGCAGGGACAACAAATCCATCTCTTCATACCAATGGGAATTCATCATCATCTGCCCATTTGAATGCCAAAAGGTTATCTTCCGATACTGTGGTAATTCCCAGCACCACCAACGGACCTGCCGACGACTCTAAAAGACGAAAGTTGAGTTTTTCTCAAGGTGGGTGTGGGTCCCTCCCTGTTCGTAATTTAGAAAAAGAAGTATTTTTAAACCCGGAAGCTGCTGCTGCTAGTAGGGAAATGACATGGCAGACGGATAAATTTGATGATGATGATGATGATGATGATGAGTTCTTTAATGGGATTGATCTTGACGCATTGGAGGAAGAAGCTTCCAGACAATGTAGATCCAAGTCAAACTTGTCGAATGAAAAACCGAAAATTGAAGAATTAGATTTTTTGGACTCTCCTTCATTTGATCTGGGAATTTGATGGTAAGTTAAGGCACTTGATATTGATTTTTGTAAATATCAATTGTTATCATAGTGTTGATACAAGATCTGTATATATATTTATGGTTGAAGAGTGTTCTAAGCAAGAATAACAACACTTACAGTATTATATAACCAAATCAAAAGCATTCAGAGAGAGGCTGCACTAGTTCCCTACTTGCTATGATCCCATTATAGCAAGAAAAGTGCATAACCTTACATTATTTCATGTAACTACGTACTTGCATTGCACAGAATGAAGAAAAATATACTCACATGATTTATTTCATGTAACTACATAATTATGTAGGTTAATTATATTTTAAATCTAACTTACAGTATTTGATTACACAGACATTTAATCTCAGGCAAATAATATATAGTTTACTAGCTTTTATCCGGGGAGTGTCCCGGGGTTGAAAAATATAACCATTCTAATACTACTAATACTAATAATAATAATAATTATTACTCTTGTAATTAAATAAATAAAAAAAAATAACCTTGCTATAAGGTATCACCATGTGTTGCAGTGTTGCGTGATTCTTTCTCCTAGCTTCTCTTGATGAAGTATATACCTATCCATCTTTAGAAGAGTAAAATTTCAATGATAACATAACGATTGGGCTAAATTTCAACATTGCATATAAGAACCTGGTTTAAAAGAAAAAACATGATTAATGAATAACCTAAACACTTTGTGTTTTTTTTCTGTATAAACGAAATCCCATAAAAAATAGTCGTTTTTTTCTCCGTTTTTTATATAGCACTGTGGTACTCGTTGGAAAGATAATAAAACGCTCGTTAATTTGGTGTAATTTTTTTCTTTAAAAAATCTTGTATATAAAAGATATTAACGTTTAAAAATGATGAGAGGAAACATTAGAGAGAAATCTAAATTTGTTTTTAAATTCGTAAAGAGATTAGGGTTAGATAAGTGTAGGAGAATGTGATACGGATACGGACGTGCTTGAAGAACCACCCGGCCTTCGTAACACAAGTGTTGGGCCGGTTATTATTCGTGGCTAGCTTTGGACCTTCAAGATATTATCAAAACCCATTCCAACCATCTTTTATTTTAAGTATTGTTTGAATTTTGAAACTTTATCTTTTCCTTAATTGTGGTATCTTTTCTATGTTTATCTCTTTGGTTGTCTATTTAAGTATTGTAATCTAGGGTTGGAATGTTATGAAGTTTTTATCAAATAAAGAGTATTCACTTAGTAATTTTCGAGCATGTTATTTTGTTCGAGGCTTCTCCTTTCGGTCGGCCGAAGGAGGTTATCAAGCTAGGGTTCTAGCTTCCACTAATACGAATCCGTATCAAGTGGTATCAGCAACTTTAGGTTCGTTAGGATGTCTAATGTTAGGAAAGATCGTCAACCGCCCCACAGATTCGCCGCCAGAGGCAGTGGTCCGGACCAACGTGATCCTCGCGACATTGAGATTGAGCGTTTGCAACAACGGATTCGTGAACTCGAATTCCACCAACAACCGGGTTTTGATCGTTACCAACCCTATGATGAGTCGGTCACTGAGTCGGTTCTCTGGGATGAAGACGAAGAGGCACGTTTTCACAACGTTTTTGCTCAACCATATCGCCGACAAGCCACACCACCTCCACCTCCTGTTGACCATGTCCGAGCCCTCGACATTCGAACCAAGATTCCCGAGTTTGAGGGGCGGATGCAGCCAGACGAGTTTATTGATTGGCTCCACACCGTAGAACATATTTTTGATCTCCGCCAAGTCCCCGATAACCTAAAGGTAAAACTCGTTGCTATTCGTTTACGTAAATATGCGTCCTTATGGTGGGAACATGTCCAAAATAAACGTTATAGGGAGGGTAAACACAAAGTTGAATCGTGGGATAAGATGAAACGCTTGATGCGATCCAAGTTTATTCCCGTGAACCATAAACAAGATTCGTTTCTAGAGTATCATAACTTTAAAGAGGCTGCACTTTCTGTGGAGGAGTTTATTGTGAAGTTTGAACAATTGCGCATGCGCTGCGGTATTGAAGAAGACGAAGAACAAACTATCGCTCGTTTCTTGGGGGCCTTACGTCCGGATATAGCGGATGTTGTTATGTTACAACAATATTGGTCTTTTTCTGATGTGTGCAGGTTAGCTCATCGAGTCGAGCGGCAATTAGCGGCCAAGCCAAAACCCACCACTCGTTTCTCTTCCTATAAACTAGCAGCTTCATAATCTCAAACACGGGTCGACAACCCGAAACCGGATTCCACTTTACCTCCGCCACAGCCCGCAACAATTGGAAACATCACAACCCATTGCTACAAATGTCACGGGATCGGTCATGTCAAGCGAGAATGTCCTAACAAGCAAGTGGTCGCCCTCGTTGAAGACACCACCCCGAACTATGACACCGAACCCGAGTGTGATTCTGAGGAAACATCAGAAGTCCTTTATCCCGATCGTGGCGAAGCACTTGTTATTCGCCGTAGTTTAAACATCAATGTTCTTGATTCAAGTGACGACACGGCATGGCTGCGTAACAATATTTTTCGCACAAAGTGCACTTCAAAAGGGACAGTTTGTACCGTGATTATTGATGGGGGCAGTTGCGAGAACATTGTTTCTCAATCCATGGCTGATAAGCTCAATTTACCAATACAAGACCACCCGGAACCGTATCAACTTACATGGCTAAAGAAGGGTAACTTAATCAAAGTCACTCACCGTTGCCTTGTCCAGTTCTCTATTGGTAACAAATATGCGGATGAAATTTGGTGTGAAGTTCTTCCTATGGACGCGTGTCATATTCTTTTGGGTCGGCCTTGGCAATACGATCGCCGCGCCAAACATGACGGGTCCCGAAACACTTACACGTTCAAAAAGGATGGTGTTAACATTACACTTGCCCCTTGTGATCCAAGACAGGAAGGGTCCGAATCCATGTTGCTCACCAAATCGGAATTTTCAATTTTAACGCGGTCCTTGCAACCCCAACTTATCTTTGGGTTATTGATTGCTGAAGAAAACCCAGATGCGCCGCAAGTTCCATCCGAAGTACTCCCATTATTATCCGAATTTAGCGACGTGTTTCCTGAGGAAATCCCCGCGGGTCTTCCCCTGGTTCGTGACATACAACATTGCATTGACTTCTTACCGGGTGCAAGCATCCCAAACAAGCCAGCTTATCGTATGAACCCGAAGGAATTCGCCGAGTTACAACGCCAAGTCACTGAACTTCTTGAAAAGGGTCTTATTCAGGAGAGTATGAGTCCTTGCGCAGTACCCGCCCTTTTAGTGCCCAAACCAAATGGGACTTTTCGCATGTGTGTTGATAGCAGAGCCGTTAACAAAATCACCATTAAGTATCGCTTTCCATTCCCGCGGTTTGACGACTTACTTGATCATTTGCATGGCGCACAAGTTTTTTTTCTAAAATCGACCTACGTAGTGGGTACCACCAGATCCGCATGCGGCACGGGGACGAGTGGAAAACGGCTTTCAAAACAAGAGATGGCTTGTACGAGTGGATGGTCATGCCGTTTGGATTATCAAATGCACCGAGCACGTTCATGCGACTAATGAATCACATCTTTAAACCATTTATCGGTAAGTGCGTTGTCGTTTATTTCGATGATATCTTGGTTTATAGTCCGGATGTTGCGCACCATTTATCCCACTTGCGCGATATATTCATGGTGCTTCGTGATTAGCGGCTTTATGCCAATGGAAAGAAATGTCATTTTTTAACTAAAGAGGTACTTTTCTTGGGCTACTTGATTTCGGGCTCGGGGATCCGGATGGACGACTCTAAAATCTCGGCCATCACAACTTGGCCGACCCCAACCTCCCTCCATGATGTTCGTAGTTTTCATGGCCTAGTGTCTTTTTACCGCAGGTTCATCAAGAATTTTAGTTCTATTGTCGCACCCATCACGGAATGTCTTAAAAGTAGTAAATTTGTGTGGTCTCCTGCGGCACAATCATCATTTGACGCATTAAATATAGCCGTTACACAGGCCCCGGTTTTGGCCCTTCCCAATTTTTTACACGTTTTTCAGGTGGAATGTGATGCGTCGGGCTTAGGCATCGGTGGTGTACTTAGCCAAGAACACCGTCCGATTGCGTTTTTTAGTGAAAAATTGAGTGACACAAGGCGCCGCTACAGTACGTACGATAAAGAGTTCTATGCCATCGTTCGTAGTCTTGAATACTGGCGGCATTACTTACACCCCAATGAGTTCATCCTTTATTCGGATCATCAGGCTCTAAAGTTCATACAAGGAAAAGCCAAATTGAACCCAAGACATGCTAAGTGGGTTGAGACATTACAAGACTTTTCTTTTGTTATTCGTCACAAGGCCGGATCGGCAAATTCTGTGGCCGACGCGTTGAGCCGTCGCCCTGCTCTAATTACGACTATGTCTTTTGATGTTGTGGGGTTTGATTCATTCTCGAATCTTTATCAAGACGACCTGGATTTTCGTAACGTGTGGTAGAAGACTAACGAGGGACCGTACAAGAATTTCTTTCGCAAAAAGGGCTTGCTATATCAGGGCATAAGGTTGTGCGTCCCTTTTTCGTCTTTTCGCGAAGCGATCGTGTTGGAGTGTCATCAAGGTGCATTAGCGGGACATTTTGGTAGGGACAAAACTATCGCACTTGTTCGGGATCATTTTTATTGGCCGAAGTTGTCAAAAGAAGTCTCCAAGATACTGGCTCATTGTCGCATTTGTCACATTGCAAAAACCCGGCACACGAACCAGGGCCTTTACACTCCTTTACCTGTACCGGTTCGTCCCTGGGAGGGTGTTAGTTTGGATTTCGTGCTAGGTTTGCCGCTAACTCAGCGAAAGAAGGATTCCATCATGGTTGTGGTGGATCGATTCTCAAAGATGGCGCATTTTGTTCCTTGTGTTAAGACATATGATGCGTCCCAGGTTGCACGCCTTTATTTTGCGGAGATCATTCGGTTGCATGGGGTTCCAAAAACAATCACCTCCGATCGGGACGTCAAATTTGTGAGCCATTTTTGGCGCACACTGTGGAAGCGTTTGGGCGCAAAGTTGCAGTTTAGTAGTTCGCACCACCCGCAAACGGATGGTCAAACGGAAGTGACTAAAAGAAGCTTGGGTAATCTCCTTCGAAGTCTTGTGGGGGATCATCCAAAACAGTGGGATCTTGCATTACCACAGGCCGAGTTCGCGTATAATCGGTCCAATCATGGTTCTATGGGTCGCAGTCCTTTCTTCGTTGTTTATGGGCGAAACCCTTTTACCCCACTTGACTTGGCTCCCTCTCCCGATTTGGAGTATTTTAGCACTGAGGGTGATGAGCAGGCTAAACAAATCAAGTTGTTACATGAACAAGTTCGCGAGAAGATTATACAACACAACTTACAATATCAAGCTCGAGCAAACCAACATCGGAAGAAGGTCATATTTAATGAAGGTGATCTCGTTTGGGTTCATTTACGTCGTGAAAGGTTCCCGCAAGGACGTTTTGGAAAGCTACACCCCAAGGCGGATGGTCCCTTTCGTGTCCTTAAGCGTATCAATGATAACGCCTACAAAATTGATCTCCCTGGTCATTACAAGGTATCTGCCACTTTTAATGTTGCTGACCTCTCTCCCTATGTTGCGGATAGTGATGATGACTCGCGGACGAGTCCTTTTTTAGAGGGGGAGGATGATACGGATACGGACGTGCTTGAAGAACCACCCGGCCTTCGTAACACAAGTGTTGGGCCGGTTATTATTCGTGGCTAGCTTTGGACCTTCAAGATATTATCAAGACCCATCCCAACCATCTTTTATTTTAAGTATTGTTTGAATTTTGAAACTTTATCTTTTCCTTAATTGTGGCATCTTTTCTATGTTTATCTCTTTGGTTGTCTATTTAAGTATTGTAATCAGGGTTGGAATGTTATGAAGTTTTTATCAAATAAAGAGTATTCACTTAGTAATTTTCGAGCAGGTTATTTTGTTCGAGGCTTCTCCTTTCGGTCGGCCAAAGGAGGTTATCAAGCTAGGGTTCTAGCTTCCAATAATACGAATTCGTATCAGAATGGATGAAAACAAAATAAAAAAAATAAATTAAAAACTCTCACCTCAACGTGCCACGTGGCACATTCAAAGGAGGGTTGAGGCCTCCATTGAATGCCACCTCATCAATATTCAATTCTTTTATTATAAGTTACTAGGTGAGATCCCGTGTGGAAACACACGGGAGGAATCGCCCAAACCTTATCCGCTATACGCTAACCACTGACAAGTCGGCATACCAAACGTCTGTTTCGCAATGTCTGTTTATATTCACACGTCAACAGACCAAAGCATTAGTAGTTAATAATACCGAGGCAACAAATCGTTTGTAATTTAACTGCTTGTAATCGAATGTTTGATTCAAACAGTTGCTAATTTAAGTGTTTCTTTAAAAAACAGTTGTTGCATCAAACAGATCTTACCAACAATGACATAGCATATACTTTTAATAACTTTTTTTTTTTGCTAAATACCAATTATTTGTTCAGTTTAACAATTGACTATTGATATATTCTAATAGCTATTCTACTTTCACAGTAGACTATTAATACTATTCTGATCGCTATTGATATATACCAATCGATATTTTTCATCATATAAGAATAAAAAATTAAATTTAAAACACATAATATATAAAATAAAATTTGCATTACAATTATAACCATAAAAATATAAAATACATTTAAATAATTATCCTGTTGTACTCAACAACTCCTTTAACCTTTTGTTCTTGTCTTAAACAAAGTTTCTGTAAGACATACATATTTTTTGTATGTCCTCACTGAACTTTTCATTTGACTTTATGTTTTCCAACAGAAATGAAGAGGCATTCCATCTTTCCCTTGATACATTGGTACCAATGACTTGATTCAATTTCAGATTGGTCTTTCATATGTAATGTTCCAATAGCCATGTAGCACCTTCAATAACTTGAAGAATCTCAAATTCTTCATCTTCTTTAAAGCAGTCTAAAACGAATTTTTGAACATCTGACATTTTAAACCACTGGTTGCTGCTGGTGGAATCCATGTTGCTAGTGTTTTTAGTAGATTGATAAACCTATACAGATGCAGAAAATATGTTTGAATAGTGTGCTATACAAAGAAATGAAAACCGAGTTTTATAGTAAAAAATATACATGAACTATAACGAATCTATTAACTGCAGTGAATTAACTATAATGAATTTATTAATTACAATAAACTTTTATTAATCTTGGATACACATGGTATTAACTCGTTTATTTTCCCATTAAGAAAACTTTTCAAATTCTTTTTTTTTTATTTTTTAAATTGAAATTTCAAGATAAAAACAAATACGTAGAACTATTTAACAATATATGTATAAATATAAAAATGAATATAAAAATGAGATACTTAGGTCCTTTATATTATAAATCATGGTTAAATACATAGTACTGTCAATACAAACTTTATTAATCTTAATTTGATTAAAAACTTCTCCTCTTTTATAGGATGTGTGTATGTGAATGAAAGAATACACTAACTATTCCTAAATTTGGTTTTCAACTTTATCAGTTAGATTTAAAGGAAATATAAAGTTGCAAGTTACTTTCTGTACTTTTTATATATTTTTAATAGAAAGAAAGACAATTGCAACAAACAATAACAATAAAATAATTATTAATAAAGTAACTTCAAAAGCGTAATCATTATTTTTGGGGCTTTTTATAAAATCTGTTGAGTTTACAACCTTTGTCATTAAAGTATCACTATAAAGTTAAATTTCAGAAATCTTTTCAAGTCGATAAATTAAATCTTGATTATTATGTGTAATATATGATGAAACAAAACAGGAAATGCATTGTTAATTAGTCCTTAGAAGTTTTATAGATAATAAATATCGAGTTTAATATTAATATACTGCTCACTATGAGAAATCATAAATATAATAATCAAACTAAGTAAATTACAATAATATTCATATTTGAAATTGCAAACATATAATTTTTTTTTAACTTGATCATCTTCAACAGTTGAGCTACAATAATAGATTGATTCTTCGATAACTTGTTCCACCTTCTCCTTCAAATACACTATCCTTGCTCTGATCATTTGTTCCAGATTTAGATGAAATGCATTCCGATTAATGTTGCTCATTGTTTTCTGGGCAAGCTCTTCAAGAAAACACAAATTATTGGAATACTCGATCTTCCCTCGAAGAAATAATTTTTCAAAACCATGCTCAAAGTTAACTATAACTATATCAAATTCATGTGAGTAAAACCAACTTACAACATGAAGTGACTTGAAAAAAAATTCATCACCGACAGTTTGACTCAAAATTTCCATTAAAAATATTTCATTTGAATAACGAAATTCATTGTTCTTGAAAGCTTTATATTTCTGTGAATACAAATGTAAATCCCATTTGGACTATTATTTGAATTCAAGATTACTACTGATATCATACATTATTTAAGTACAAAATATATATATAAAAAAAGGAAGCTTATAATGAAAGCTTCGAGGGAAATTGTCAACTATGGTACTCATAGTTTTATTTATATTCAAATTGTTTCGGTTAACAGCGGTTAACGTGAGCTTTAACATAAAAGAAGTCAAATAATAATAACTTTGACTCATCTATAATACTCGTATAGTTATAAATCTTTTAAAACAAATTCTTGAGACTATGTTTAATTTATTCTAAATACTGTTTACCACGTGTCTTTACTTATTAACAAATCTATGAAAGAGTTTTATATCATTCGAACTTATTATTGCAATAATATAATTTCATTAAAATATTAACTTAAAAACTAAATAGAGAATAAAAATCTTTTAAAACAACAAATCTAAATAACTGAAAAAAACTGCATTAATATCAAATACGAAATTAACAATATTCGAATATAATAGCTCATATTAAAAAAAGTTTTCTAACAAAACAAACAAAAATTAGAGAATTCAACATCTATCACGCTTGAATTATATATAGATCGAAACATATGGTTTTGCTATATATATATATGTCTTCTATCTCTATAACAAACACATGGATGTACCAACATTGCTTGTAAAAATTTAAGGAAAATACCAAAACCAACATCTTTACAACAAAATTGTTGGTAAACGTTTTTTTCTTTGTCTCTAACAATCTTTAACAACAACTTAAACTGACAATGTTTCAACAAAAATAAAGTTAAAAACATTTTTTTTTTCAAATTGCCTTATCTTAAATAAAGATTCTACAACAACTTTAAGAGTTCATAATTTTATATAGAGTGAAACAAAATAGGAATACAAAAATAATAAAATAAGATTTCTAAATACAGTTGTTTTCACAAAAACCTTGTAAGGGCTATTTTGAAATCTCAGACGAATTTATATACTGTTTTACAACATCTGTTAAATACTAAACAACTGTTTTAAATAACTGCCATGAATTAAGAAATTTCAAACAATATTTGACTATATGAAACAGATATTTAAAACAGCCGTTGACCTGTGAATATATGTTCACAACAACTTTTTGGACACGTCAGCATCACTTTTAATACGTCACTAACAATTTTTCATACCCAAAAACCCTCTTACATCCAACCAGATATTCCACTCTTATCGTATTCAAAAAGCAGAAAAGCGCTTCAGTATCAATTACGATTTAAATACATTCCAGCAGGAAATTTAAAATTTACGGTCTTATTAGATCCCTAATTTCAATTCAATTGGTTTTTTGAATCATTAGAATGGATCTCCAATTAAAACTCCGTCATAACTATCTACCATGTTTGGTTAAAACCGAAAATAACCATCAATTTCACTCTATAATCGATTTGCTCTGCAAATCGAAATACCTACCAATCCTAACCGCTAATGCACCAATATATGAGGATACTCTGAAAGAGTTCTGGAACCAAGCTGAATGTCGAGAGAAGAATAAAAAGCCTTATGCAGTTGTCTCGAAGATTGGAAATACAGATATCGAGATAACACCGAAATTGATCTGCAACACGTTCTCATTAAACGATTTGCAAGGTAATAATTCTTTTGAAAAAAATGAAGTTCAGACAGAGTTAATTGAGAGAGGGTATGAAGGTCAATTGACTGCATCAACAATGTTTAAACCAAATTTTCCCCCCACCAATGAAGTTTCTTTTTCATACCCTTCTTATATGCCTGTTTGCAAAAACAACATCATTTAATGAGATACTATTAAAAATACATATGCCTGTTTGCAAAAACAACATCATTTAATGAGATACTATTAAAAACACAGTATCTTGCTCATGCAATTTTAACTAAGAGTGATTCCAATTTATCTCAGACAGTATTGACTGATTGTTGAGTGTCTGCTTACAAAAACTGTTGCCTGATAAGGATTTTAAGAAAGGATTAGCTATTAAAATTAATAGCTTATCGAATGAAACTTTTACAAGAATGCTGAACGTTAAAAGTACAGAAAAAGTAATTAAAGGCAAAAGTACTAAAAAACAAACAGCACACAACCCCATGATTTCATGGGGTTGAATGAAGATTTTAACAAACATAGTTTTTTTCCCAGCCCTGAAAGCTCACAGGGTTTTGATTTCATTGTGTTGACTCAAGAGAGTATTCCAAACGAAACAACAGGAACAAGACACACATATAATCATCAAATTCCAGAAATTTTTCGTCCATACGTAATATGTTACAATGTGATGGGTGATGGAAATTGTGGGTTTTGGGCGATACCTTCTGCTATCGGGTATGGCGAAGATCAATGGCTATTAGTCCGGAGAAAACTATTGGAAGAGCTTTTGGAGTTTAGAGAGGAGTATACAAAAGCTTTTTGTGGATCATTCAAAGATCTCTTTATGTCGTTTTGTTAGTCCAGCTCAGGAATGGTGCCGAGAAAACATTGGATGATTATGCTAGATGCAGGGTTCCTGATTGCGAACAAGTATGATGTAATTGTTCATTTTTTATCTAATGAACGAACAAACAGTTCGACGTGCTTCCCGCTTTGGAAAGGCCCTAAACATTTCCAAGAGTTCAAGGTAATTACGATTGCACTTGTAGGCGGTAACCATTATGTAAGGGCAGAATTGCAAGGTTGGTACCCAATGGCTAATACAAACAACCTATGGACGCTAAAGAAAGAAAGTAGTGCAGCCGGTTGGAAATATATTTTCGGATCACGTCAAAATATGCATAGAGATTGGGTAGCAAAACCTTTTGAATATGTAAATATAGATTAAAACTTAGTATATATTTTTTGTTATTTTTATTACTAGTTTTTGTTTTGTATTTTTTTTTGTTTTTATATACTCGTTTTTTTTTTTTGTAAATAAAAGTTAAAACCCGTATATTTTTTTTATGTAAAAGTTCACAAAAACAAAAAAATATTTAAGTAAAAATTTTGTATATTTTATGTTTGTAGTTAGGAAATATACAACCCACATTTAAAAAAAATAAAATAAGATAAAAGTTATTGGCCATTAATTACTTAAAGTTAAATATATTATTTTGTTGACTACTTTTTCTTAGAAATGAACCCTGTTTTTTGCACTTTTTGAAGCTTTTTATAGTGGGTTTTTGTTCATACAGAAAAAAAAAAAAAAAACAAAAACAAAATGTGTGCAGGTAAATCATTAATCATGTCTAGGCATAGAGACTTCACTCGAGTAAGAGGTGCACACGTAGAATTAGAAGTAGGTAGGTTTTATGAGTTATCAAGTGTTGATCATTTACAAAAAAAAAAAAAAATGAAAAAATGGCATATTCTTTTTATCGTACACACATTTTGTCACTTTATATTTGATTTGTCTATCCCGGAACGCTCACGGGGTATAATTTATTATATATTAAATAAAATTGATGAAATTATTATATATCTATAATCTATCTATCTATACTTTCCATAATAGGAGAAGCGTGAGTGACATCAGAAAGCTGATGTGTCAAGCGGAGAGACAGGCCACCAATGCCTGTATGGAGAAGCGTGAGTGACATCAGAAAGCTGATGTGTCAAGCGGAGAGACAGGCCACCAATGCCTGTATGATGCAAACAGTGACGTCATTAATCAGCAGGGTCGGCCCTGAAAATTCAGGTGCCCGGGCCGAGCTGTAAAAATAGTGCCCCTTAGCCTTAGTTTTAGGCCTTAACGAAATAAATATTGTAAACTATTTTTTTAAGCTATGATTAAAGTAATATCAAATTGATGGATATTTGGGGTAACGACGGGCTGGCTTTTGGTGTGGTAGAAGCCACGGGTAGATCTGGTGGCTTGGTGAGCGTTTGGAACCCAAAAGTTTTTAAAAAGGACTATTCTATTAAGAATAGGAATTATATATTAACTTCGGGTTTTCTTGTTAATGATGGTACGAGGATAAATTGCGTTAACATTTATGCTCCTCAAAAATTGGGAGAAAAAAGGGATTTATGGGATTCGTTGAAAGGTATTCTTACTGGATTGGAAGGGTTGTTCATTCTCATGGGGGATTTTAATGCAGTTAGGATCCCCGAAGAAAGAAAAAATTCTCGGTTTAATCACAGATGCGCATCGAACCTTAATAGCTTTTTGGACAACTTGGGATTGTTTGAGTATATTACGAGGGGTAGTAAGTTTACATTCCTTACTACTAAAGATGGGGAGTTTAAATTGAGCAAGATTGATCACTTTTTTGTTTGTCAAAGTTTTTTTAACAGGTGGCCAATTGCAGTGTTAAGAGCGCTCCCGAAAAATTGCTCGGATCATTCTCCTCTTCTGCTTACCTTGGTAGAGGCGAATTTTGGTCCCAAACCTTTTCGTTGGTTCAACTCTTGGCTAGATAGAGAAGGGTGTAAAGAGGTGGTTACAAAAGTTTTAGAAGACTCTTCTATTGATGGTACTCCTGAAGATAAGATCAGTCACAAGTTAAAAGCTGTGAAGAATTCCTTGATTTCGTGGTGGCACCGTACTCATAAAAAAGAAGGGGAAGAGCTAATCACGCTTCAACAAGACATTGAAAGGATGGAAAATATTATGGAAGAAAGAAATTTAGAAGAGGAGGAGGTTTGGGTTTGGGAGGAGTGCAAAAAAGATGTCGAGTACATTAATCAGTGCAAGATAAAAGACTTAAAACAAAAGTCTAGGGTCCGATGGGCTATGTATGGTGATGATAACTCCGCTTTTTTCCACGGTATGGTGAATGGGAGAAAGGCAAAAAATACGTCCTGGTTTATTGGTAGATGGGGTTTGGGTTACGAAACCGGAGCTAATTAAAAGAGAGGTTTTGAACATTTTAGAAGACAATTTTCTGAAAATTATGTGGTGAGACCGTTTTTGAGATGTAACAATATTAAAACGTGCCTCAAGTTTTCTCCGACTCTCTGGTGGCGAGATTCACTAAAGAAGAGATTAAGTTGGCTGTGTTTGATTGTGGATATGACCGCGCTTCTGGCCCTGATGGATTTAATTTTAATTTCATAAATTTTTTTTGGAGTTACCTTGAAGACGATTTCTTTAATTTGTTGGACGCCTTTTATGATTCAGGAGAATTTGGCAGAGGATGCAGTTCATCTTTTATTACCTTGATTCCTAAAATGAAGAATCCAGTGGGTTTAAATGATTATAGGCCGATTACTCTGGTTGGAGTTATTAGCAAAGTGGTTTCTAAAGTGCTTGCTATCCGAGTCAAAAAGGTGTTGAGTTTTGTTATTTCAGATACGCAATCGGCATTCCTAAATCATAGGTTCATCTTGGATGGGCCTTTGGTGTTAAACGAAGTCTACGGGTGGCTTTGTAAGAGGAGGAAAAAAGCTTTTATGCTAAAACTCGATTTCGAAAAAGCGTATGATAATGTCAATTGGGGTTTTCTGGTAGATATGATGAATAATATGGGTTTTCCTGAAAGATGGGGGAGGTGGGTGAAAGGGGTTCTGAAATCTGCTAGATCCTCGGTGCTGGTTAACGGGGCGCCCACTTATGAGTTTCAATGTGAAAAGGGCCTTCGTCAAGGGGATCCCTTATCTCCGTTTCTGTTTCTATTGGTTATGGAAGCTTTTACATGCATTTTTGACAAAGCTTGTAGTGAAGGAGAATTTGTGGGCATTAATGACCCGAGATCAAGTTTGAGAATTACTCACTTGCTCTATGCGGACGACGCTCTGATCATTGGGGATTGGTCGAAAGACAATGTTGAGAAAACGGCTCGGCTTCTAAGAATCTTTCACACTTGCACGGGTCTAAAAATTAATTTAAAAAAGTCGCAGCTTTTTGGTGTTGGGGTGACTAGTGAGGAGGTGGTTGAGATGAATAATATCCTTGGATGTAGGATTGGAGAGTTTCCGCTTGAATATCTGGGGATTAAAGTGGGGGCCAATATGAATCGAGTATGCCATTGGAGCCCGGTTGTGGATACTGTTAGTAAATGTCTGTCTATGTGGAAAGCTAACTCCCTTTCAATGGGAGGTCGTTTAACACTTATTAAATCTGTTTTGTCTAACCTTCCGATTTATTACATGTCTTTATATACAGCTCCGACTCAGGTGGTGGATCAAATAGAGAAATTGATGAAGAATTTTCTGTGGGGCTGTTCTAATGGTGTGAAGAAGATGCATTGGGTTGCGTGGGATGTTGTGACTACTTCTAAATCGGAAGGAGGTTTGGGTATTTCTAGATTATCGGAGGTGAACAAGGCTCTGATTACGAAGTGGGCTTGGAGGTTTAAGAAGAATCCGCATAGTAATTGGCGGTGTACCATAGAGGCTATTCATGGAGGTAGAGGTAAATGGCCTTTTCTTCCTGTTAACCGAGGACTGACTGGGTGTTGGAAAAACATTGTCGCTCTAGTGAATAGCCTGAAGATCGATGGCAAAGATATCCAGCATATCATCAGAGGAGTTATCGGAAATGGCAATGATATTTGTTTTTGGTCAGATCTTTGGTATGGAGACTCCATGTTAAGGCATCGATGGCCTAAGCTCTATCTTTTGGAAAAGAATAAGAGGTGGTCCATAAGCGACAGAGTTAATACCCGTCATGGCGAGGTTGTTTTTGTTGATGACTGGAAGACCGGTCTCAGCACTGTTGAGGAGATCTCAGAGTTCAGAGACTTGAATGAGATGTTGTCTACGATTCATTTAAAGATGAGAAAGATATTTGGCTTTGGACCGCTGATAAGTCAAACAACTTTTCTGTTCAGGCTGTCAAGAAATGTTTGCGAACTAATCGCACAGGGACGAGAAATCAAGTTATGGTTTGGGCGGGGTGGGTGCCGCTAAAGGTCAATATTCATAGTTGGAGACTGGAGCTGGAGCGGCTTCCGACAAAGAAAGCTCTACTGAGAAGAAACATTAATGTAAACAATGCTTTCTGTGTGTTCTGTGATGCGGAGGAGGAATCTGAATTACATTTGTTCACGGGCTGCATTATGACCAGTGCAGTATGGAAATTTGTTGAAAATTGGTGCCGGCTTGATCCCATCTTTCTTTTAGAGACCAGAGATATATTCAAAATCCCAGAGCTAACTCACGGTTCCAAAGAGAAGAAGATCATAGTTCGTGGGATTGCGATGACGGCGTGTTGGGTGATTTGGAAGACTCGTAATAAGGCCGTTTTTGAAGACACACAACCAAGGGTTTGTGATATGGTAGCAAATATTAAATATTGGTCTTATATTTGGTTAAGTAGTCGATCTAAGGTAGGTGATATTAGTTGGAAGGAGTGGCGGATAAACCCATTGTATATGTTGTAATTATTCGTTTTTGGCGGTCCTTGTTTTTTTGGGCTTAGCCGTTTTTTAATGAAGTTTAAGTTTCAAAAAAAAAGGTTGTAGTCTAACGGTAGAGGGAACAAACCCCCTTGCGGGAGGTTAAACAAAAACAAACATTTAATATGCAACTAACTAAAAAAACATTGTTAATATTAACCGTTAGACAAAGTACGTCTACTAAACGATGTCGATAAGTCAAATTGTACTAACTTAGACATAATTATCTAAAATTACTTAGGCATAGGCATGAATACATGATATTCCTAATTCAAAAGATCATAATTATCCTAAGTTTTAACTAGTGATCGAACATAAACAAACATACATGCACAGATATAAATAAATGAACATAAACAAACACATTGCCGAACGTTCACGAACGCAATCGAATGAACGAGACATTTATTCGTGTTTGTTTGTTTAGTTAAACAAACAAAATTTTTTGTTCGTGTTCGTTCATTTATTAAACAAACGGACACAAACGAACTTTCCGCCGAACGGTTTACGAACTGTTCACCGAACGTTTGGTTTGTTTACAGCCCTAGTGGCACATGAAGGCTCGAGTCATAAGAAAGTGGAAGACAGCTTATCCATTGCGTAGTTTGATGTTGAAACAAGAACAAGAGTCTGGTTTTACTTCTCAAACCGTTCTTTCTTCCCAGACTGTAATTTATCCATTGCGTCAGGAATTCATAGTTGGAACAGAGAAGAAGCGTATTGATGAACTCATTGCGTCAGGAATTCAAGAGGTTTCAATATTTTATACGTACCTTTATATGTCTTCACTTTACTATATGTTTCTATTCTTTAAAAGTGTATGTTGAATATACATTGTGTTTGCAGCCGATATCTTTTGTTGTGGTTGCCACCATAAAAAGTGTTGAAGCAAGTGTAACAAGAAAGTTTTAAGTAAATCGGAGTATTTTCAAAATGCTGAAGAAGTGTGTGAAGCAATTCTCAAATTGCTTGGTACTGCGTCGGTTTGTCGAAAATGCAAGTGTGAATGTACTTCCATTACCACAAAGTATGTAAAGCAGTAGATGTATACACTTTTTTTGTTTCTAGATTTTTCATTTCATTTCATGGAATTTTTTTAGATAAAGTATGTTTTATTTGTTTTAGGTTCAAGTTGCAGATAAAGGTTCAAGATGAATCCGGTAGTGTATCATTTGTGATGTTTGATAAAGATGTCATGATGATTATTGGAGCTGCTGCATGTGATATTAGGGAAAGGCAGTTGAAGGAAAGTGACGCAAAAAGTTTGCCGCATGAGTTGTCTCGAATTGTTGAAAAGAAACTGGATTTCAAGATTGATGTTTCTGATTACAATATTACAAATGAGTACCTTGTGTTCACTGTGGCCAAGATTTTTGATGATCCTGTTATAATTGAAGAGTTGGTTAATGGATATGAGAATGTACTATTTAATTCTGGCGAGGTAATAAGCATTTATTTTCATTGGACGTTCAAATCTGTTATAGCAAAGTACTACTAATATAGTCAAAATCATGCTTTGTTTTAACACAAAAATTCTAAACCATAAAATATATAATATTTATGATAAAAGTGATACTTTAATATGACGGGTTATCTAATATAATGTATTTCAGTAAATGAATAATCTTAATTTGACTCAAATAAAAGTTCCTATATAATGCATCCCTTGCAAGTCGTGGTTCTCACATTTAGAAGCACAATAAACTTTATTTTTCTTCATTTACAAAAATAGAAAATCATAACATAAAATAAAACTAGAAACCAAGTAGAAGAAAGTAAGAATTCACAACCAAATACCATTAACTACACATTGAATAACCATAAAAAGAAATCAACAACCTGTCTGTCTGTCTGTCTACCTGCTCAAAGAAGCAGCAGAAACAAACTTCATGCAAATAGGCGCCTTAACACCAACCATGGCCAAAATAGCTGCTGGAACCCCCCACAATGAGTCACCACAGATCATGCCCGACGCCACCGCGGGCGCCAATTCCTTCGCCGCCCTTTTGTTCTTCTTCTCCCATATAAACAGAATCAAACTCCCAACACACATATCAATTGCAAAGTATGCACCAAGGTAGAATGGAATAGCCATGCACATTGGACTTGGAACAAACCTGTACACTCTATACTTTGTTTCATACTTTTTCAATATGATAGTCACCACATTTATCAGAATCGCGCCAATGAAGAATGCGATCGAAAGATTTAGACAGTTGTGTGGAAGGGAGCCGAATCCTTCTACTCCAAGAAGTGCGATCCCACGATACAAAGCACCATATGGGGCTGGGTATGACCCGTTTGGATCACCTACAGAATACGCGCGGTAAAAGAACCAAAAGACCAATGGAGACATAATGCAGCCCATTGCGGTTCCTAGAACTTGGCTGAAGAACATGGACCGTGGAGACGACAGGGTAAGGTATCCGGTTTTGAAGTCTTGCATCAAATCAGAAGCCGTGGATACAATGTTCATCATCACACCACACGCCGCCAGACCTATAATTAGGTACAGTAATGATATTTTCGATAACTGAGTTTATGATTATATGTATATAAATAACTAACCTTATAGTTTTTCCATAACTAATATGTTTGTAGGAAAATTTTGGTATAATTTTTATAAATAGCATCAGTTGCTACTTGTTCTTTATAAAATTGAGCTATTAGCTTGTTAACTGAACCATCTTTTTCAATTACTGAATTAACCGAAAAAGGGATAAGAAAACAATGTTTATTCTTACCTGCAATGATTCCACCGTGTTGCAGCCCAGCCCAGGCGCTGAAAATCAAGATGGCTAACTTTCCATAGTTGGAAGCTAGTGACCAGTCAGTTAGACCACAACCATACGCGTTACAGAAGGCAAGAATGGGCGCAATAAGGTAGGCAACGAGCATATGATACCATTTTAACTGTGGGAAAATGAAGAGCGGGACTATGATTATTGATATAATCATCAACAGGACATACCCTCCAACTGCGGTTAAGTTAGAGATTTGATCTTTATTGAAGAACTCGTTCCGCCTTTGGTCATCAAAACTTAATGATGAATTCTCATCATCAGATGAAGATTCCTTTTTTTTGGAGTTGCTTAAAGTATAAGTATACGCCATCACACTCGCCATGTAAACGACCTGAAATAAGCCGTCTCCAAGCATGGTGGCAACAGCAAGAAATACCTGTGAAACAAAGAAAACATATACACACAATGGTTACTTACAAACAAAAAAAGGACTGACCGGACACATACATACATACGTACCCTGTATCCTTGAATTCCATGAAGACTGCTTGAAGATAAATCGGCAGCATACCAAATTCCTTTCTTAGATTGAATGATGGGCCACATTATCCCCCAAGACATAACTGCTCCAACAAGTAAAGATATGTTGACCATATATGGGCATATCATCCCAACACCAACATATGTAGATGAGAAGTCAAAATAGAACCTACAAACATTTAAATGTAATTTATTATGAAAAAAGAAAATTTGGATTAAACGGGGGGTTGTGTTAATTAGTGTCCATGATTCAATAGAAGACAGATTCCAGTGGGAATGAATGAAAACAAAAGACTAACTTCTGGGCATAAGCTTTAAGACCGAAGGTGGGGAAACTAGCAAACCCGCAATCATCACCACCCGCGAAAAACCATTGGAAAAATGCCCACACAAAGCTAAAGGAGAAGGATTTGAATAACACCGAGACTTGCTTCCTGTGTCATAAAAAAAACTATGTTGTTAGTACAATGAATTTTTAAATGAATCTGGAGACTTTCTACAAGTTTAACCCGATTCTGTTTTAAGTTTTTATTTTTGAAACATTACCTGCTTTATTTGGGGTGTTCATGGTCCGGTTTGGCGACAAAAAATTTGGGCAGAAATGCTAGCCACGGCACGACAAACCAAACTGGTCAGTTTTACTAGTTTGGCCGTTTAACAGTTCGTTTTAGCCGCCTTTTATTTTTAATTTTCAAAAACATTACCTTTAATTGAAAATTTAAAATGAAAAAGATGGTTCATAGTTGTAATACATATACATAACTAGATATTCCAAGTTAAACCGTCAATATCAAAACCAAACTGTTTGGATCTTAAACCAGCTGACCTGCTGCTTCTGGGCGGTTTTAACGATTTATCAACACCCATAATATATCGAAAAATATAAACCTGTATATATTCAGTTGCTTACTTTGCTAACTTGGCGCCTTTTGGAGTGTGGAAACTGTTTATAAGGTATGCAGTTGCAGTCCCACTAGGATAAGTGAGTTTTAACTTCATGATCATCATCTGAACAACATAACACAAGTTGAAATGCAAGCACTTAATCAACATCCTAAGATAACCGAAAAATAACTACATACCCTGCGTAGTGGCATGATCGAGAAGAGGCCAATAAAGCTCACAACAAACAGATACGCGATCATCCATCCTGGGGCGAGTTTCTTGACGTTGTTGGGTGTGTTCCCGGCCTCTAATTGAGATGCAACCATTGAACTCATTCCTAACAAATAACTTGCTGTACCACCTGATTCCATCACAAAGAATGGCTGGCTGGTTACAAATATACCCATAATTAATATGGCCTTTGACTATTTACTGTCAACATGGCTAGCTTGACAGACTCACGTACTGAACCACCCAAACCCAAGGAAGCAGGCCGGTTTGAAATATATACGGTCCGGTTTTAACAGTTTACATTTGCAACTTGGAACCGATTGTTTAACATTTAATATTCATGTTTCATCTATTATACTAGGTTAGAAACCCATGTATTACAATAGGTGCGTGTTTTCGTGGATATTTGACTACGGAGCAAAGTAAATAAACGATTAAAGAATTTTTAATAAAAAGTAAAACAAAATTTGTGAACAATCCTTGTATTTTAATACAAAATTATGTATTTGAAAAAAGAAATATTTGTCCAAACATCTAAACCTAAATAGTCAAACAACAAATTAAAACTAGTTTGTTCTTGTATTTTCTTTTTTCAAAACTTTAGTTAGTAATTCACCCAAAACTTTGGTCAATGTAAATTCTATTCATAAAGTTTATTTTATAATTTGTTATTTACATAACAAATATATAAATAAAATAAGGTTGTAATTAACCTATAAAGGGCATTGAACAAATTAAGCAAGCCAAAATGAATCATGTTATATGAGACCTAAAATTAATAATGCGATTATGAATATAATAATAAAAGAGAGGACGTACTACTAAAAGCAATCCCAGAAGAAGCCACAACACAAGTCTGAATAACAGTATTCTCCTGTCTTGTAAACGGCTGCTTCAAAACACCACATTTATCTAACAAAGCCGTCCATGATTTAAGCATGGCAAACCCGAGCAGACCCGCCGCCACGTTGAGCGAAGGGATGATACCGGTGGTCAGGTTCAGCTTACAAACGATGAAGTTGAAGACGACGGAGAGCGCCACACTTGCCACGATTGCTCGAACCGTTATCTGGCTTCTCCATGACGGAACAGCTGTTGTCGCAAACTCTCGCTCCATTAATGCTTCTTCGGACTGCTCGTCAACGTTGGTCATGGCTTCCTCGTTTTCTTTGGACGCCATGTTTAATTTTATGTTAAAACCCTACCAGGAGTAGTCCTCTGTATATATATATATATATATATATTTATAGTGAGAGACATAGAGATATTCTTGGTTTGATTAGGAATAATTAATATTGATCGATAGCAATCTCAAAATTTAAAGTTTGTTGAGAATCACCTCATTTTTCTCCATATATTGCTGCACGGGTCTTTAATTCATATTTCATATGATTAATAATATTCAAGATTTTCATAGATTTGAAATTAAATTATTAACTATAATAAATAAATAAATAAATAAATAGACGTTATATTTTTTTTTTTGGACTTTACTTTTATATAAGTGACCAATTAAATATCACACTATCTAATTGGCAGCACTAACTGAGGTCTGTTCAAGACTACTTTGTTTTAATCGGACCTGCGCTAGTGTATCAGACTTGGTTACGATGTTCCCTTGGAAACCGTACTGCCTCCACACAAGTTTCCTCGCAGGAGTAACAGCCGGGTGAAAACTGGGGTGCGGCTCAGGATCGAACGCTCATCGGTGCGTTTGTCACGTTCATTGCCCGGATGCCGTAGAAAATAATGAGGAGAGTATGAATCAAACCTGGGTCACAAGGATTAACAAGTCTTTTCCCACCCACTCAACCACTATTATTGGTATATTTTTTTGGACTTAAATAGACGTTACATGATTTCAGAATTATGTTGGAATAAAAATATATGAAATATGAAAAATCATATACACTTAGTTAGGAATATATAGGATATGGGATGAACTTGGAAAGAGAAATAAACAAGTTGGGTAAGTTTTTTTTCCCAATTTAGCAGGAAATATATATGTATAAATATTAAAAAAATGATTTACATTGATATCAAGTTTAATTTTATTAAATTATCTAACCAAAAACAACAAATAAATAAATAAATTCGTGACTTTCCCAAAATGATATTGACATGTGTTTGATATCAAAAGAAAACTATAAAAATGAACAATGCTACATTATCAATGTTGTTCGATCGATGTCAGGTCGGTTCGTGTACAATATATACCGACATTTAGTATAGTTTACAATAAAATAAATGCTCTATTTTTTTTTTAATAAAACTCCATTTTCAGTAAAATTTATATCCATGAAAATTATTTCGTACTGGTACTGAAAGTATGAAAATGAATACAAACACAAACCCAAACATCATACCGATTATGGCGGTGCGATACCAATAGTGCAAAAAAGCCTAAACACCAAACCGAATCGTATTGAAACCAAAAACTATAAAATGAATATTCATACTAATGTTTGATTCATTCAGTACAATAGATACAAATAATCATTATAGTTTGCAATACCAAAAAAATTTAATAAAATATATATAAATCGGAATGTTGAAAAAAATAAACTTAACTACATATTTAGTTTTTCTTTTAAGTAAAATAACGAAAGTTAAGCCACACGCGGCGGTCCGTGATGGTCTGACCGTGATGGCTGTGACTATCGCGGACATGATATGGCTATTGGCAACTATCATATGACCGTTTAGGATTAATTTTTTTTTTTTCCAATTAATACTTGTTTTGGTCAAAAGTCAACAAGTTAACTTTGTGTTTCAAATTAGTTTTGTGAGATAGAGTGCTATGATGATTTGATAAAATTATAGTGATTAAGCTATTAATATCTTGAGGAAAATGTTAATTGAGTTATAGAAATAAAAGGTTTGACAACTAATGACCAATATGCTCAAAATATCACTACAATAAATCATTTTGGTGATGAAGGTGTTGTTAAGGTTAGTTCAATCATTCTAGAAGAATTATGTTAATTAACATCCTTAGGTTATTCACATGAGACTGAACTATCTATCCATACCATAAAAGAGAATTTATCTTTTATCTAATAAAAATTGCTTCGTAGTATTTTATCATTGGAAGATACTTTTTGTTGTTGGATGATGCTGGTGATTGCATAACATTGCCCTAAAATTGTGCTTTTTTCCATACATTCCAGCCTCTTTAAAAATGCATTTGAGATTGGATTTTTTTTTCTAGGATATTGGTATGAATCCTTTGTCTCTATATTCACACATCGATAATGAGTTATTAGTTATTAGCATCACATATTCATTTATGATGTAGGTTCAATATGGCTTTGACTCAAGCATAACGGGGCAAGTGTCTACATTAGAATAACTATCTTATTATTCGTTTGATTTCAGTATTGGTTTATAATTTTGTCAAATCAAACTTTAGTTGGTCGATATATCAATTATTGCGTTGCATTAAGAGCCTTATATTGAAAGGACACACAACCAAAATACATATTAGTTTGATTACCTAATATTCAGTACATAAAACAACTTGCATACTACAATACTGATCGATTTTTTCATTTTACGATTAGATCAACCATGTAACAATTGTTTAAGCGGATTTATTTTGGTTAATAGTGGAGCAAGAATTGAGGTTATACTCATTATGTTGCCAAAAAGGTAAATATGCACTCCAAGTTACAATTCATTTGTTGTGCGAATGAACAATGTGTAGATGCATATTCATATGTGTCTGTAGCTTTCGGTTCAATCAGTCGCGTTTTAGTTTGTTGAAGTTTGAGTCATAATGTATATTAGAAGTCATTCGCATGATCGAATATGCAAATAGATTTTTAGAGTGTGTGAATGAGTCAGGATAAGACTCATACGCACGGTTGATTGTCAGGATGGACTCATTCGCAACCTCGATGGTGCAAAATGGCTATTATCTATATATAGGTAGTTTGGAATAGAGTTGGTAGAGTTTTGGTCATTTGTGTTTGTGAGAGTTAGTGCCATTTCTCTATTCGAACACCTAGTTTGACCTAAGTTGACTGTTTATCGTATATCAAGTATGTAATCATTATTAAACATCTTAATGATTATGAAAAATGTTGAAAAAGAAATCCTATGCACGATTTACTAGTTTTTATATCATTTTGGTAGATCGAGAGGGATTCCGCACCTTTCGGTTTACATATCGTTGAGATTATTGTTGATTTCATCATTCTCGATCCTACAAAGTGGTATCAGATCCTTGTGCTCAATATCACAATTGCAAATTGATAAAATTTCACAGATTTTAGTTCAAGTTTGTTCAAATCCTAACTGATTTCAAAGGTTTTCGGTGAAACATGGTTTTTGATTGATTTGAAGGTCAATTTGTCATCAATTTCAAAAATTCTTTCACAAAGTTTGTTCTATATCAATTCCAAAGTAAAACCTTCACATTTACAATCAAATTGGTGAAAATTTTCATAATTAAGATAAAAAATTGTGTTTTTGAACTCAAAATGATGATGGGTTTTCGAACAGTGCGTATGGCTGCTTTGAGAGGTGCGAATGAGTGAATTTTCTTCTCATTCGTATTGAATTTCATGCGAATAAGTCTCAAAGTGATTTGCACAGCGGATTGTAAGTTGAGTGTTCAAGTTAAAGATGTACTTTTGAACAGTAATAAATACTCCTCCTTGAGTTATGAAACTAATGCAGTAAGTGAGAATCTAAAAACAGTTAATGAATAAAACAGTAAATGCTTCAATGATTCTCAGATATAATGGAAATAATAACTACAAAAAGGAATGTCTAAAATAGTGGGATGAACTCATCTATTTATAAACTAAGTGTAAACGTACAAGAGAAGTATTGAAGCAATATAATAAGTAGAAATACTACAATAGGCTGTAGTATTGTTACTTGTACAAAAGATCTAAGAATACTAATATTTAACTAAACTACTGAAGTTCAAAGGCAGTGGGAAGATTCCATCAAAACATCTGATGAGTGACAAACTACTGATGAGTAGTTTGTCTTCAGGAGTTATTCAGTTGACTTGTCTGGTTTGACTTCATAACCTCTGATCATTACTCTTCAGCACTTGATGTTTTTCTTCTTCAGCAGTTTGAATCTTGTTCTTCAGCAGTTTCCATACTTAGCATTTTTGGCAGAATAGAAATTAGACTAAGGTTTGCAAAAGTGGTTTCTTCAATCCTTTTTGTCATTACACATATAAGGCTCAGTTTGATCATATTTGGGCCTTTTAGATTTGGAATTTTCATGTAGTCTATAGTTTAAATCCAAGTCAAGTTTTGGGTAAAAATGGACAACCCTACAATAAAGTTTACATTTTGCCATAACTTATCATAATTATGCTTTATAATATGCCTTCTCTTGGTAAGGTAAGTAGCGTGACGAGTCGGGCAAAAAGGGGGACTTTAGTGCATAATGGGCCAGGTTGATTTGGCCCTCAAAATAGTTTTGTTGTTTTATTTTCTTGAACTTTATAAATGATGTTTAATATTGTTAGGATCTGAGTTTGAAGTTATGAAGTTTGATCAATGAAACAATAAATGAAGATAGAAACAAATATGGAAAGTGCAGT
Organism: Ambrosia trifida; assembly: GCA_028751855.1. Classification (NCBI taxonomy): domain Eukaryota; kingdom Viridiplantae; phylum Streptophyta; class Magnoliopsida; order Asterales; family Asteraceae; genus Ambrosia; species Ambrosia trifida. The sequence goes on from CM054131.1 coordinate 64,309,704, forward strand.
GAAAAGTAAACTTTAAATCATAACAAAACAGGATAATTGTTTTCAACAAATACTTTTATAATCATCACAGATTAGTACAAGTTATACAATCTCCCCCTTAGCCTGATCATTCACAGCTTGTTCGTACAAGAGAATGTTTGTGATAAAGTGATAAATAGAACAGTACATGCACTATTCTATTTATAGATGAAGCAAAACTATGATGACCTAAGCTGACGTCACCTAAGAATGTGATAGCTAACAGACTACTAACAATATAAACATCTGACCTATTACAAAACATTGTTACATTGGTAAAATCTGTTGGATAATCATCAGTTGGATAAACTCTATTGCTTCATCATCTATTGAAGGCTTGAAGCCTAAGTGTTGTTGGCTTTAACAGATATTGTATCTTCTCAGTAGACCTTTAGCTCAACGGATATTCTTCTTTAACCAACAGACGTTTCCTCATCAGACCTTGTTCATCTGCTGTTTGTAGAGTAGTTGTTTAGTCTTCAGAAGTTGTTAGAGCCAACAGTCTTTTAGGAGGATATTTTCTTCTAAGTACTGTTTTATTATGATCAGATGTTTAGTATGTTTTGGCTATTCACTCTATTCCAGTACTAACAAGTTTTGGTAACTTTTTCACTTCATCTGTTCTTCTTTGGTTTAGCAGACCCAACAATCTCCCTCTAGAACAGATGATGCCAAAACTCAGACTTTATTGCTGATCTTTATTTCTCATCATGTTCTCCCTTATTTGACCTTTGAATTGAAGTTCAATGTTCAGAGAGAATATGTCTTCAGCATCCCTTTCTAGCTCAAGCAGCTCTTGGAGATCATCTACTTTCAGACCATAAGTATCATCCATGCTTAAATTTTGAGCCTCTCCATCAGATTTGAGCAGTGTCAATTCGTGGGTGTTGTTATTGGAATTCCACTTTAGAATTTTTTAATCTGAGGAGTTTTTGGGTTGAAGTGTTATTCTTGATGAGTTTGTAGATGGAGGCCTGCCAATGATTCTTCTTAGTTCATCACTTATAGGATCAGTGAAGAACTGCACTAGATATGCAAATCTTTCTTTCACAAAAGAGTCTTCAAATACCTTATCATCTTCTCAAACATCTGCTTTTGCCTTTTGAATTGTTCTTAGCAGTAATGGTGAGATCAGATGTTGAGAGTAGACTATCAAGGGTAAGGGCCTGTCTGGGATGTCTTACTTCTTTTTCATCAGGATAAATTGGTTTTCTTGGGAGTGTGGGATCTATCTTTCTCTTCTTTTCAAGTTCTTTATAAGTTTCCACCAATCTTAGTGTAACACCTCAACCGATGGCGGAAACATCGAGGTGTCACGTAGTGATGATTGTTCAATAGCTCATGGTACTAAATGGAAGTTGAATATTACTAAATAATTTACAATTTGTCACACAATTTAATAAATACATAAACTTGATTTATATAAACTAGGTCCAAAGCTCCTATGTGGTCCAAGATGTGTACAACTTCCAATAGCAAGTAAAACCTGAAACATGTTGAGTTGGAAAGATGGGGGGGGGGGGGCAACTATAAATAGTTAGTGAGAATACATAGGTTTTGCATATAATTGAAAACAATATGTTTCATAGCAATCATAGTTGAAGTATAATAATGAATAATGTAAGAATATGAGTCCGACATGTAACAATGCGTCTTTTGTACAATCAGACCTTGTGTCGACTGAGACCCAACTCGCAAGTTAGCAAAAGTGTAACTGTTATCGATCATCCCTGAATTTATGTGGGGGGATGGGTTTGTCAGACCTATAGCGCTATAATCTAAACAGGCGGCTTGATCAATGTTAATGATTGTACTGTGTCTTTTTGTTACAGTCAAATTGATTCAATAAGTTTCAACAATGTATGAATGAGTAAATGATAGTGTATAAGATGTTTAAACATGTTACCCCCAAAATGTAAAACAGAAAAAGGGGCTATGTAAACTCACCTTAGCACAAGTCTTGAATCCTTTGACATAATCTAAATGTGGAACAAACGATTCCAAGTATTACCCTAAATTCAAGGCAATAAAATAAGTCTAAGTTTTCTAGTCTAATGGTATTCTAGGGTTCCTAATTTGGGGATTGACAATTGATTAATCGTTGATTTAGATAAATTGTTAATGAATTAATAAATAAAGAAATTTAGGAAAATAATTAATTAAAAGAACTTTTTGTAAAATCTTGATTAAGGTGGTTGTATTACAATGTTATAAATGTGAAAATAATTTTTATGAAATAATTTTCTTAATTATTGAATATATAGTATATTAATATTTATTTGCCAAAATATAGTATTAATGTCTAAAAATATTAAAATTCATAAAGTTTCAAATTAAAGTTTATATTTCTGTTCTAAATGAATAAAAATAATTTATGTAAAATTTTGATGTAAAAATAGTGAAAATGGTTTTAGTATGATTTATTTATGATTAAAATAGCAAAAATTAATTAAAAATATTAAGTAAATGCTTTTTCTGAAATAAAAATTAATTTCTGAAATGTCTCAGATTTATAAGTTCAAAATAATTTTTGTGGACTTTTATAAGATCGTTTAGATATTTTTATAAAAATTTTAACTTATAGGTAAATAAACTTGTAATATATTATATATATATATATATATATATATATATATATTAAATAAATGATTTTTTGGAAAACTAAAAATTGTATAATGAACTTCATCATTAGAGATCATAAAATAATTTTTATAGAATTTATAACCCACTTTTAGTATTTAAAAACTATTTTAAAAGATTAATAGGTTAAATATATAAATAAAAGGGTTTAAAAAAAATGTGGCTGCCCAGAATCGAACCCGGGCCTCTGGCCGGTTCGCATCTTATATCACAAGCCTAGACTATCTGGTCTAGACCTTGAGAACGTTTAGATTTAGTTTCAATTAATTATAAATTCTTCTTAGATTTAATCATGATTTATAAAAAAAAGTGTTGGGGAACCGGACTCGAACTCAAGATCCACACCGGTTCAAGGTTTTAAACGGCAAGAGTATTACCAACTAATCTATAGATCAAATGTTAATTATTTTCAGTTTGTATTAAACAAGTACGATAACTGCATCGAGTCATCTTCCCCAATTAGAGCATAAACCCTAGAATTTCCAATCAGTTTATATGCACTGTTTTAGCCTAGTTAACCATAGGGTAATTGATGCATAAGAGCCGATTAAAAGGTAGGGATAAGGAATTGAATCATACCAGTTGTTAACGCCTTCAATTCGTGAGTCAACAGAAAGTCAAAGATGTGACGATTTAGGCATAGCAACGAATTGTTTGTGGGAATTGGATGTGGGGTTTTAGTTTTCGGCATATAGGGATTGATAATGGGGGTTCAATTTATACACAAACACATGAATTGAAAGAATTGGAATTTTTGACTCATACTAAAAATAAAATGCGAATTTCTTTAAACTAGGTATGTATTTAATTGTGCTTTTGCGTGTAGAATACGTTGAATACTAATTACAACATTCCATACATAATAATGATTCAAAATAACGCGGTTTTGATCTTGATTTGGAAAGGATCAAGCTGGGTGTTGACTTTGCTTGGGTTGACTGTGATAAAGAAGAAAAGTGCTAAGTTTAAACGTGTTGGATATATTTATAAACAGATCGTGTGGCTCAGATGGTTGATGCATGCTTTGGAACTCAGTCAGACCCGGGTTCGAGTCCCTGGTCTGAGTAATATTCCTTTTTTTAGCTGAAGGAGGGGAGACGAAGGTGGGTCAGGCTTGGGCTAGTGGGCTTCGATCTGGGCTAAACAAAATGGTGGGTAGATTGGTTTATTATTTGGGTTAGATTTGTTTTTTAGAAACTGATTGTATAACCCTTTATCAAGTAAATTACTAACATTATTGTTATTATTATTATTATTATTATTATTATTATTATAATAATAATAATAATAATAATAACAAAAATGTTTTGAAATAAATAAAAATTAGACATGGTTATTCTTGTACAAAAGAAGTTTAAGTAAAGTGGGGATTTTTACTAATTTAAAAATTTGGGGAAAAACTTGCGATGTTACACTTAGCTCAAACCATCTAGCAACTGATCTCATCTCACCATAATCAGCTGCTACCAATTCTTCTCTCATCCTCTTGAACTTCTGAGCTCTTATAGGATCTTTACCCTTTTTGAAGTCAGGAGGAGTGACCTTCTGTTTATTCTTGGTCATTTATTCAATCCTGTTGATTTCTTCTATTAGTGCATGAGCTCTTATAGGATCTGTTTATTCTTGGTCACCATAATCAGCTGCTACCAATTCTTCTCTCATCCTCTTGAACTTCTGAGCTCTTATAGGATCTTTACCCTTTTTGAAGTCAGGAGGAGTGACCTTCTGTTTATTCTTGGTCATTTATTCAATCCTGTTGATTTCTTCTATTAGTGCATGAGTTGTCCAACCAGCAAACTGTTTTCTGGTTTCCTTGTATGGTTTATGAGCCATTATATGATCAAGATAGGCTTCCCTGAACTCCTTTTTGAATTCACCACTGATGGGTTTGTTTGACATGGACTTGCTCAGGTCCTTAGCATAATTCCAATCATTCTAAGTTTGCTAAGCTCTGCTAATAAGATACCCTGGGCAATCATGTCATCGTTCCCTTGACACTTCTCTCTAGCAATTGCCTCTGCCTGTTTAGCCTTTAACTCTAGATATTCTTCAACATTGGAAGGTTTGGGCATGTTTGGGAGAGATGGGAAAGATAGTTGTGATGGGTCCTTAGTATCGTAAAATGATTGGATTTTCCCTTGAATAATGCCAAGTTCAAGGGGACACTGAGCACCCAAAGGAATGATGTTTGGCATGGTAGGTGGTGTTCTTTTGGATGATGGTGGTGTTTTAGTGGTTTGTGGTGTGAATGATGATGTGTGAGGTGAGAAGGAAGATAAAGGAATGGCAGGAGTGGGAGCAGATGATGGTTTTGATGTAGAAGGAGGTGTAGGTGTGATTTTAGTCTCATCATCATTTACCACAAAGGTGGTTTTTCTCTTCCTTTTGTACAAGATAAGATAAGATGATGGAGATGGCATTCTGGTGGGTGTTTGAGGTGGTTGTGAGGGGACTGGTAAGGTTATCATGGCATATGTTGTGGTTTTGGAACGTGATTTTGGTGATGATGGTATGGAAGTTGTAGTGATGGTGGTTGTTGTGGTTTTGGGTTCAGTGGTAGTAGTAGTAGCAGTGGTTGTGGTTGCAGCAGATGTTAGGTTGACAGAGGTTTTAAGTACTGATGAAGGTTGCCTCACATGCCTTTCATGGATTTTCTTCCTTGTAGAGGAGCCTACATCATCTTTTTCCCTCTGTTCAGCCTCTCTTTGTTTAACTAAGAGCTCTACATTGGTTTCCATGGTTTCAAATCTTCTCTACTTTGTATCAGTAACCTTTTCAGCAATGACATTGGAATATTCATCTATCTTCTTTGCTTTGTTTGTTTGTTTTTGATTGCCTAGAAGTGGTTTGAGAAGCAAGAGCAGACCCTGGTTTATCAGCAGACTTTTGAGCTTTTGGAGTTGTTTGTGAAGGTAAGACTCCAAAAGGTTGTAGCTTCTTTAGTCTATCTCTGCCATTCTCCCCCTTTTTGGCATCACCAGTAGTGAATTCATCCTCATCTTCATCTCAAAGGATGGTTGTAGGGGAATAGCCAGTGGTCTTCATCAGGTGGTCTTTAATTTCCTTGATATCTGCCTGCGTATCTTTGTATCTGGCATCCACCATATTTCTGATAACACCCATGCAAGATTCATGATTCATATCTGCTAATTTTCTATGAGCTATGATGATAGGATTCACAGACTTCCATAGCTCACTAGCAATGTCTTGGGTGGATGGTTGACTTTTGGAGAGTTCAACCAAAGTTTGCATCATAGTATTCATATCAGTCTTGATTTCATTGATTGATGACTCAACGTTGTTAACTCTCTCTGTCAATTCTTGGTATCTTAATCCATCACCAAGTTAATAGGATCATCTGAATTCCTACCTAAGGTGTTAGTTGTATCTGGTTCTATTCTAGGAGGTGAGTCCTTATGAAAAGAATCAGATGCCCATTTGTCTTGGTACTCGGGTCTTCCAACTGGAACAGAGGTACTATAGTAGTCTCCACAGTTGTTGCCTTTAAGGAAGTTTGAGTAATGGAACCACTGTGCAGCTGTGAGACAATGGTCTCTACAGCTGTAGTGGCTGCTTCACTTGAAAAACCACCAAGAGTTACATGTAACTCAAGGGATGTGGCTTCCTCTATTTAAGGGATAGCTGATTGACTAATCTTAGGCCCAGTCATTTATGGGAGCATACTCTTAGTGATAGGTGATTTAGAGGAACTGATGATTTCCTGAGTTTTGTCAATAGCTTCAAACAGTGTTTGAAGGGTAGGTGGAATAAGATTATTTGAGGGTGAGGGTTGTGGAGTGTAAGAAAGACAGCCCTGGGAGATGGACTTGTAAACAGATGCTCAAATGAGTTAAATGTTTCATGATGTGGTTCCCATTGGCTTACAACGTGGTCCTTTTAAGATGACACATGAGGAGTTTGGCTAGGTTGAGATATTTCCAACTGTTGAGAGGAAGTATCAACAGTGGTTTTCTGTTGTGTTTGTAATACAACAATGGTTTCCTCTGGTATCTAATCTTCTTGAGTTACCTTTTTGGGGTTTTTTTGTGGGCTTGGTGGATGGATGTTTTCTTTTGAAAGGTGTTGGTGTGGGTTCCACAGCACTGGTTGTAGTGCCATGGTCACAAATAGCAGTGGGCTTAACAACAGAGGTTGAGGCAACAGTTGTTGTCTTAACAGTCTTTGCTTATGTCTTGGAAACGTTTTGTTTTACAATCTTTTCTTGGGCTTTAGAACCCATCATTCTTGTAAAAGTTTCATTTGTTAAACTTTTTATCCTAAACTCTTTACTAGTTTTGAAATCCTTTTCTGGTAATACTTTTTGTAAGTAGAAACTTAAGAGTCTAGGATACAGTAGGAAAACATTGTTTGACTCGGCTTTAATGCCTTTCACATTTGCAACCAAGTTCATGAAAAATCCCTGGGATAAGTTGTAACCATTGTTTGTCAAAATAGCCTATCTCGAATATTGAACTTTCAAGGGAATCTCATTAAAATATGTTGTCTTGGCTGAGAGACAAACGAGAAGGGTATGGAAGAAAATATTCATTGCTGGGGGAAATTGTGGTTTAAAAATTGTAGTCCCAGTCAATTGTCCATTATTACCCCTCTCAATGAACTCTGTGTGAAGTTCATTTTTAGAAAATTTGATTTTCCTTCCAGGTCATTCAGTGAAAATGGATTGTGGTGAAATTTCAAAGCTGGTTTCACCAATTTAAGAAACAATGGCGATTGGCTTATTGTCTGTAAGTAAAACTTCAGCCTTTAGCCAAAAGCTTTGCAAGCTGCAGACGTATATTGGTGCATCAGCAGTGATAATGGTTAAGTACTTCGAGTTAACAAGAACATCAATGATGGAATGAAAAGGTGTGTTATCATCGGTTTTTACCAGGTATGGGAGGTAATTGTGGGGGGTTTTCACATGGAGTTCCATGACCGAATGAAGAAAATAAAGGTAGTTTGTAAATGAGAGAAAAAACTGCTTGGAAGAATTTTGAATTCGATTAGACAGTGTAAACTCTATTTGGATGAAACAAGGGTTTTTATAGAGTTTGAAAAAGTGACACTGACGTGGACAAAGTACTGCTTTTGAGAATAGACATGGCATGCATCTGTTGAAAGATCTGACGGCCAAGGTCTGTCCCACTAGGTAAACACTGTTTGAACATGGTTAATGGATGACAGTTGTTTGGAAGCATCTATTTAGTGGTCAACAAATGACGAAAACAGTGGTTACCATTTAACAGTGGTAGAGTCTGGATTATGTTGGTTTTATGGAACAGTGGTTGTTTTTATTCGAACAGACTTTTAAAATATCTAAACAGATGTTCAACCAAGAAACTATTTTTAAGTATGCAGTTTTTATTTTCAGATAACGTTTTAGTTTTTTATTTATGGAAAACAAAATTTTGCTGTTATTCCATATTTAACATACCAATTCGAGAGATCAAGCTTTCAAAGGTAGATGTGTCTAAAGCTTTTGTTAACACATCTGCCAACTGATCCTCTGTTAGAACATAATGCAGAGAAATCAAACCTTTTTCATAGCTGTCCCTGATAAAGTGATGTCTGATGTCAATATGCTTTGTTGTAGAATGTGAGACTGGATTTTTGATGATATTTTCAGCTGCTTGACTATCCAACATGAGTGAAGTCTGTAAGGAAGTGATAGCAAAATCTAGTGGCTGGTTTTGAAGGCATATGAGTTGGGCTGTGTAGCTTGCAGCAACAATGCATTCAGCCTCTGTTGTGGATGTTGAAACAACTGCTTGCTTTTTGCTTTTCCAAGAGACCCAAGCATTGCCTAGGAATTGGCACCCTCATGAAGTGGACTTCCTTGTGGTTTGACAACTAGCAAAATCACTGTTTGAGTAACCTAAAAGCTCAATATTTCCATTAGCCGGATATCAGATACCAAGTGTGAGAACACCTTTTAGGTATCTGAAGATCCTTTTCACAGCTATAAGATTTGACTTTCTAGGTGATGCCTGAGATCTTGCACAGACACAAGTGGCAAACACAATATCTGGCCTAGATGCAATTAGGTACAATAAAGACCTAATCATGCATCTGTAATGTGTCCGGTCTACCAGTTTATCTTTACCATCAACAGTGAGTAATTTTGTTGTACTCATGGGTGTACTGCATGGTTTGCAATCATTCATGTCAAATTTTGTCAACAAGTTTCTAACATACTTGTTTTAATGAATGAATGTACCATTTTGCAACTGCTTAACTTAGAGACCAAGAAAGCATTGGAGTTCACCCATATCACTCATTTCAAACTCTGCTATCATGAGTTCCTTAAACTCTTCACATATTTTGTTAGATGTGGATCTAAAAATGAAGTCATGCACATCAGTTTCCTCTGATGCATAGCAGCCTATGAAGTGAGATGTAATCTCAACATCAAATCTGTAATCCTGTTGTGGAGACTGTGGTGTACCTGCACTGTTAGTTTTAGCAGTAGTATCTTCAAATTTGAATTTATCTAAATCAAATAGTTCTGTAGGATTAGATGGGATTTTTAATGATGAAAGTACATTAAACTTAACATTCAAAGTTTCCTCTATAGTCCTAGTCCTTGTGTTAAACACTTTATAGTCCTTGACTGTAGAAGAATATCCCAGAAAATATCCACAATCTACTTTGGCTGCAAATTTTGAAATGGAATTTTTTAGATTTAGAATGAAACATGGGTAGCCAAAGATTTTGAAAAATGATATCAGTGGTTTGATTTTGAACAAAATTTCATAAGCAGTCTTTTGATGTCCGGGGATAATTAAAACTTTGTTTTGAACATAGCAAGCAATATTTACAGCCTCTGCCCAAAAGGACAATGGTAAACCAGAATCTGCTAGCATGGTTCTTGTAGCCTCAATTAAGGTTCTGTTTTTCCTTTCAACCACCCTATTTTGTTATGGTGTTCTAGGAATGTTGTATTGCCTCACAATTCCTTTTGACACATGTAGGTCCTTGGAATGGATCGATAACATGCTAGATCAGATCTATCAAGATGTGGAATCCCTTGATAGATGTTTATGCAAACAATGAATCAATCACAGCGATAACAAAATGAGAATACTTATAAACGGCTTTTCTATTGATATTATTTCAGTGGAACCAATACGAATTACAAGCAAATGACTGACTAACCCTAGCCAACACCTAATGCAAGGTATTTATACTTCCATGGGCTGATCTGTTGATAAACGAAGATGAGGCTCACGAAACTGACCGATCGATCGACACCCACCACCATTTGACAAACTCCCTATTTCCATCTCCATTCAAGCAGCGGTGACAAAACAAAAGCAGTCCACCCGGCCCTTTTTAGGGCTAATTTGGGTTCGCTAACTTATGGCCGACCTGGTGGGGTTCGATATGATGTGTGGTTCCGGGTTACCGATGGTGATGCCGTTACGATTTCGTTGCAGACACCGGAGATGGGTTTATCAGGTTGGTGGTTATTCCGGTTAGCCTTAGTAAAATCTGACAGTGGGTTCGAGTGGTGATAGTCTCAGTTTTAGTTTGGTTCCGACTCAACTAGTACATCGACGGGGTGTTATGTTTTACATTTTATTGTTCAGTTTCGTTTGGTGCATTGCTAATCTTTAGTGGTCCGAGTTCAAGACTCGTGGTCGTGATATAATTTCCTGGTTATAATGGTCACGACGGTAGTGATACCGGGCCAGTCGAACACAGAAACGAGCCTGCCAACAATAGCTAATATGGTCGGCTTTGGTCTAAGATTTGGTTTGGTTAAGGCTGGTCAACTTTGGTCAAGATTCGATTCGGTCAAAGCTGGTCAACATTAGCCAATATTCTGTTCGGTCAAAGCTGGTCAACACTCAATTTGAGGCGAGTACTTGAGGGTTCACGAGCTTATTCATAGGAAGGTATAACGCACCCCGTGACTTTGGTTCATTTACTTATTTTTGTGTTACATTGTATATATGTATAAAACTTAAAAGCTTAAGCGAACTGAATCGACTTGCAACGAAAATTATTTTTATTAATAACTTGAACGAACAGAAAAAAATGGCTAACTTATGAATATACTAATTGTTGAAAAAATAATCAAACGCCAAACTATAATACGTATACGTATGACTCATTGAAATTTATAGTTATCTTTATTATAGTTTTACTAAATTGAACATTCATCGCGCATAAAGGATTAGTTAGTTATGTCGTGAATGATGAAATTAGACTTTTATTTTGGGAAATTATAAACGACTTGAGTCGTCGGTTTTATACAAAAAACAGAGGAAACTATGCCTAAATTTTTATAGAATATAAGTAACATACCGGGTGTTCAAATCTATGTTTCGTACAAATAAAGCTACGTTTTACAAATAGGATCTCATCCAAAACCAAAGCATCATCATAAGTTGTTTATTGTAGAAATAGATCTAATTCTCGAACTGCATTTTGCCAATAGAAATATATATATATATAAGTACATACCTATCATCCGGACTACGAAACAAGCTGATATTCGAGACGAGCTATGCGTACATTGTTTTCATTATCTAAAATGTTTCTTTTACCAATGGATTCAAGTTGTGATTCTTAATATTAAATAAAATATATAATTTAAATAATTATACATATGCGCATATACTTTCGTGAAAACCAAACCAAGTTACTATCGGTTTGTTAAGTTATACACAATTCATTCAATATGAGTCTATGTAGTTGGACAAACTATCCTTACAACCAAGAAATGAAATAAAATCTTTTACATTGGAATTTAAGGTGTGATTTACTTGTAATAGGATACAAGAGTTTAGTTCATCCAAGATCATGGTTCAGTTTGCTAGTACTTTCACAGTGAATTTTAGGTGAGTTCATACTTGTCCCCTTTTTTCTCTTTATCACTTTTGGGGCTCAACATGTATCATATGCAAATACACTAAAAGCTTTCATACATACATGCTCAATCTATCAAACATGCCTATATGCCATGGCCATGCTAGAAATCAAATTCTAAGATACAAAAGCCTTAGCATACAACCCTCCTTAACATGTATAGCGCTGTAGGAGTAGCACACCGCCTTCTTTGGGTCATTGTTAAGTTTCAACGGCCTAACACGATAGTGTTAGGATATGCTTTGGTAACAAGGGATTGATTATGCCTTTTGTATGATTTTGTATGTGTAAACTATAGCATGAGGATTCGAGTAAAACATATTATTATTATGTATGTATTCAAAACTAGTATGTTCACCAATGCTTTATGTGTTGACAAGATATTTTATACATGTTGCAGGAAAAAGCTTGATGACATGATACAAGATATATCAGTTAGGATTTGGCCTTGGAAACAAACGAAACAATCTTTATTTTCCTTCATGTTTATGTTGATGTATTTCCTCGCGAACACATTGTATACTTGTTGAATCTTAGATACAAAATGAAATATATTTTAATATATTGTCGCAATTTAGTGTTATGAAGTCTTTGAACAATCTATCACAAGTCGCGGCTCGATGTATTCCGCCATCGGTTGGGGTGTGACATCAAGTTCCAAAACACAATCCCTAACAACTTCTTCAGACGAAATTAACACACCATTGGCGAATTCTATGGTATAATGTGTATCCGACTTACTTGTTTCTAACCCAAGGGATTTCTTAAAGTTGGTGGACACAAAGCTAAAATTAGCATTTGAATCCAAAAGTACCGATGCATAATGGTTGTAAAGGAGAAACGTACCGGTAACCACGTTAGGATCATCACGTGCTTCATTGGCTCCTAGCATAAATGCTCGACCGTGAGCTTGATCCTTTGCCATTGGGCAATCCTTGTGGAAGTGACCGGTTGCACCACATTCATAACACTCGTTTGCGGTTTGGTGACCTCAGTGTGTTAGGACAAAGAGGATTGGTGAAACCACTTTTGGAAACCTTAGTCTAATTCACTTCTGTCATTTTGGCTAAGTATAGAAGTACTGAAGAGAAGACAAGAAACTGCTGAAGAGAAGATATGAGAAGTGCTGAAGAAGAAACTTCATCAGAAGTTCTGAAGTCCAAACCAGACAAGTTCACTTCAGAAGTACTGAAGACAAACTAAATAAAGTTATTATATGTAAATACGACACGTATTTTCTATTTAAATGATCAAAAGTGAAATCAGCGCGAGAAACGTCCAAAAACACAACGTTTTGGCACCAACCAATGGCACTTGTGTTAATATAAATTGAAAAAATAACACATATATGTAACTCAAAGATGATAAAGGAATAACCCACAAAGTTGACTAAACTTAATAACCTAATTTCATGCACAACAGTCTCCTTTTAAGTTAATAGTGAGGAATCCAAAATAAAGGTAATTGCCACTCACATATCACATATCATGCATTATTTCTGGTAGTAGGCCTCTCGCATGGTCAGTTTTCCACCTTTTTAAAACTTAAATCTTAATATTAGTCATGTTCTCTGTTTGTATACAACATAATTACACAATAGCAGCACTAGTTATAAATCAATAAATCAATCATTTAATTAGTTATAATAATAATGAACTCCATTTTAAGCGGGAATTTTTTTTAATGCGCCAAGCCTCTGTTTGAGCGGGCCTAATTTTTTGGATAAATTTTGGTAACCACTCCACATATTATTTGGGTTTTGAGTTATAGGTTAACAACAAATTAGAACTCCACATTCTTGCTGGATCATTCCACTAACTAGGCTCTCAATCTCCATTCAAGGTACGTTCGTATTTCGTCTGAATATGAAGTTTCGATGTTCGATATTTTCTAATTAAACATCTTCTATAAACTCCATCGTCACCTTCACAGTGGTTTTTGATTCAGAACTATTTGTTATTAAGCCGCCAATGCTGACTCGGACCATCCAGACCTAAACCTTGTTTGGATGAAACTCAAACATGTGAATATCATGTTAATTTTCTTGTTATGTTTTCGTGTGTTTGCATAGAAATTCACACCCTTAAATTAGCAAATGTGTGTGCATACTATGTTGGATAAAATCAATAAAAAAATATATGGAATACATAAATAATATTTACATAGCTAATTAAATAATTTGACATGGGTTCCAAACTCTGTGTTGGGACTGTTCTCTTATGTATTGAATGTATAGAGTTATTAGTCTTGTATTCTTCTACTATATAACCTACTGTAAATCATTGTAAAGATATAACAAAAAAAAAACATTTTCATATTCAAGAACTATCAAACCTTATATGGTATCAAGAGCATAAACTCTCCTCCGAGAACTCTCGATCCTGTCCTCATCCTTTTTTTTTTCTCTCGAAACCTAACCTCATGTCAACATCCAACATAGTTATTCCCCTTTCCACAGCCACAAACTTTCCAATCAAACTAAACGGTAGCAACTTCCCGGCATGGCGCTAGCAGGTTATGTCCACATTTGTTGGACTTGACCTCGATCTGTATGTTGACGGCTTCACCCTACAACCACCGAAAATTACCGAAGGCAAACCCAATCCAGCCTATCGTCTATGGCACCGGCAAGATCAAATACTTCTCGGAGCACTTCTTGGTAGTTGCTCCGACCTTGTCCAGCCGATTGTCTCCTCCGCAACCACCTCTCATGAATTGTTTCAGCGGCTAACCGATACCTACGCTAGCACCTCTAGGTCCCGTGTAATCTCTCTTAAGACACAACTCGCCACCCACACCAAAGGTGACAAATCCGTCGCTCAATTTCTGAATGAGATGAAAGCGATTGCTGATGAATTAGCGTTTGCTCAGAGCCCCATCAAAGATGAAGACCTAATTGTTCACATTATTGCTCATCTAGGAGATGACTATCAATACATCACCGCTGCCGCCAAGATGCGAGACACACCCATGACGTTTACTGAGATCTACGACAAATTAGTAGATCACGAGAGAGCCTTGCTTTCTGCTCAACCAACCCCTGCTATCACCACAATGAATCAAACACAGAGACAAGGGGGCGCCACTCTTTTAGAACAGGTAATGAGGGTCGCTTTTCTAACAGGCCCAATAATTATGGCCCAAGAAATAATAAAGTCCAAGGACAAACCAGTGGACCATCCAATTTTTCGCGCGGTAACCGTAACTCGTTTTTTTGTCAATATTGCAATATTCTTGGTCATGATGCTAAAGAGTGCAGGAAGTTAGCACGTTTTTTTACAGAACAACAATATTATCATTGCCGCGGCATCATCTTCAAATCCGTAAGTGAACACATCTATGGCAAGCTCCTCATCCTCGTTAATGTTTGATAGCGGAGCATCTGATCATGCCACACCCGACCAAGGCTTCACGCACAACCTCTCTGAATACGGGGAGCCCAATGAGATCGTCCTACGTAACGGTGATACCCTTTCCATTTCTCACATTGGTCACTCGTCTATCCCTACATCATTTCGTTCTTTACTTATTCAAAATGTTTTGCTCGTTCCTAAATTACGTAATCGTCTTATTTCGGTTGCCAAACTTTGCAAAACTAACAAAGTTTCTGTTGAATTCTTTCCTTTTCATTTTTTGGTAAAGGATCTTCGCACAGGGGCACACCTAATGCGGGGAGTGAACGTCAATGATGTTTACTATGCAAAATCCAATCCTCGTCATCCTCTTAGACAAGTTCACTCAAGCACTAGACACCTACCTCGCTCGTTTCGTGGCATCACACATTTGGACACCCATCTATTCAAGTTTTAAATCGCCTACTAAATAAATTAGGACTTGTTTCCAATAATATGTCCGCTAGTTCATTTCATTGTGATGCATGTTCGTTGAATAAAAGTCATAAATTACCTTTTGGTGAAAACTCTTTTATTGTGTCCAAACCTCTTGAACTTGTTTATACGGATGTTTGGGGACCAGTTCAAATCTCAAATGATGGTTATTCATACTATGTACTTTTTGTTGACCTTTACTCTAAGTACAATTGGCTTTACCCAATTAAAAAGAAATCAGACGTCTCTTTATTATTTCCACAATTTAAAACACTAGTTGTAAAGTTTTTTCGCACACCACTAGTGTCAATCTTTTCTGATAATGGTGGCGAATATATAGGACTTGCTTCCTATCTTCAAAGTAATGGCATTTCTCATTTCACTACCCCTCCCCACACTCCGGAACAAAATGGAGTCGCAGAACGCCGACATCGACATATTGTTGAAACCGGCTTATCTCTTCTTTCTCATGCTAATCTACCTCTCACCTTCTGTCATACGTGTTTCAAACCGCGGTTCATCTCATTAATCGTCTTCCCACAAAAATTTTGAATTTTCCGTCGCCCTTTGAAAAATTATACAAAGCATCACCCACTTACACTAAACTTAAACCCTTTGGTTATCTATGTTTTCCATGGCTACGTCCCTATTCCAAATCAAAACTCCACAATCGCTCCTCCAAATGTATTTTTCTTGGTTACTCATCCTCCAAATCCGCCTATAAGTGTTATGACCCATCCTCTCAACGCTTATACCACTCGCGTCATGTTGAATTTGTTGACCATATTTTCCCCTTTCAAACCATTACTCCAAATTCCCTACCCACTCCTACCACCTTTATTCATACTGTTTCCAACACTTCATCAACTCCTCCCAACCCTGTCTCTTTCCCTCCTACTACTACTTCCCCTTCCATGCCCCTCCCTATTCCCTCAACTAACCATTCACATATACCCACACCTACTCCTATTCCATTATCTCCTTCCCGCCAACCAACCTTAAACTCGCCTAACCAAAATTCGACCTCCACTACCAATACCACACCCACATCACTCCCTCCCTCCCCTTCCATTCCAACTGACACCCAATCTTTATCCAATTCCAATTCAGCCGCTGATAACCATTCCGCACCCTCAAACAAGCGCCACAGGCTTGGTATATTGAGCTTGCAAACTTTCTTCTCCGCTTTGGTTTTCGAAAATCCCAAGCTGATGTCTCTCTTTTTATCTACAATCATCAAGATATCACTTGTTACTTCATGGTTTATGTTGATGATATCGTTCTTACAGGCAACAACTCCAAGTTCCTTGATCACTTTATCCAGGCTCTAAGCTGCAAATTCTCTATCAAGGATCTTGGCATGTTCCATCATTTTCTTAGTGTTGAAGTCATTCCTACCCCCAAAGGCCTCTTTCTCTTAAAATGGATGGTGCAAAAGATGTTACTACCCCACTTAGTGCCACTGAACCTTTATCGGCATCTGACTCATCCCCTACGGTTGATGAAACTCCATATCGGAAACTTGTGGGATCCCTTCAATATCTAGCATTCACTCGCCCGGATATTTCCTTTGCTATTAACAAACTTTCTCGTTTCATGCAACACCCGCACCAAACACATTGGCAAGCTCTCAAACGTGTTCTTCGTTATCTCAAGGGCACCATTCATCATGGTCTCTTTCTAAACTGGAATTCCTCACTTGATCTCTCGGCTTTCTCAGATTCGGATTGGGGCGGTGTATATGATGCTGGTCGGTCTACCACTGCTTACATACTTTACTTAGGCACTAATATTATTTCATGGAAGTCTACTCGTCAAAAGTAAGTTTCCCACTCTTCAACCGAAGCCGAATACAAAGCTCTAGCCAATGCCGCAACAGAAATCACTTGGACAAAGAATTTATTTGTCACACCACGACAACGGCGGAAACATGTGGCGTGGATTCGAAAGAGAAATGTTTCATAGCCAAGATTAACCAAACACACAATTTAGAAAATAAACATTCATTAGACGACGAAAAATATTTTGTTTAGTTACATATCCCAAAATGTATTTTTTAACAAAATAAGGATTTTCGACTATTTCCCAATTCCATAGGAAATATTAGCAAATCCTTAGCAAACGTCCGTCTTGTCTTTAGATCGCCCGCCCTAGCCATTCACGCCTCCAACATTCTTAATTACCTGAAATATATGTTAGGGGAAACATCAATATAAAAATATATAGGTGAGTTTCACAGGTTTTGACACAAACAAAATACCATTTATTTGTAAACAAGTGCGCATAACAAAATAAGAAATGTGCTACATATGCTATTAGGGTTGCAAGTCCTAATGCTAGTGGAATCCCCATGAGCCCGTAACCAAACCAGACTACTTACTTTTGCCCCGCAAGTTGTTTAGAGGAACTACTTAAATTTAGAATATCAATCGCACCCCTTGGTCCTTCCGAGTTGACGCTAATCAACCAGGGTGGGTCTCGTCACGATCCAATAGTACTATTCGTATATTCTATGGCTACATTACTTTGTATAAATGGTTACAGTTAACTGCGGAGACTGCACGTCCCTCTAGACTTTACCGTTACCCATGTGTTCCATCTTATGTACCATTTCACATGTTACCGCACGTTTCATACTTACTTTCTTCCATATCTTTCCCCCAAGTTTAAAAATAGTAAAACATAAAAGGTGCCGTGAAAACTCACCTTGAAGTCCTTGCAAAAGCTAGCAAATAAAAGTCCGTGAATAGTAAAGGTCCAACCTACTTGTGTCCTAAATAATAAAAGAGACACCTTAAGGTCTATGAAACGTACTCTAGTGTATGCGTTGGTTACAACCACGTCATCCCACTAGTTAGTTAAGGTCCCGTTGAGTTCTTAATCATTAGAATATTTTTTTTTATAAGTTCTACTCGTTTCACGTTTGTTACAACACGCCAACCCGTTGGTGATATATTCCCAATATTTGAAAATAAAATATATTTGTACATATATATCCAAATATACGAAAATGATAATTTATCATGTGTAAGACCATATTCGTGTATCAAATACTTATTAGTATTTGATATTCGACTCGATGGACAAACAAATATATATAAAACTGTATATTTATCTTAGTTGCCATTTCAAGTCACAAATTTATGTAAACAGCCAGTATACATACTTGCCTATTTATCTCCATAAAGTGTTTACTTGAATCTTAACACTTATCATTTAATTACGTATACCATTTTCATAAAAATGTTGGAATGCACATATACTTTTATATATATATATATATATATATATATATATATATATATATATTAACACTACACCTATGAAATTTATATGATAATACATACTTTCTGTTTCCAAAGTTAAAGATACATGTCCCTAATATTATGACACATATGCACGTAATGCAAACATGCATACACACTTAGTACACACTAAGCTCACACAACACACTATGGACACACACAACACACTATGAACTCACGCATATATAAACGCATGAACTCTCATGCACTCACATAGATTATAACAAAATTTCTTAACACACACACTACCCCTTATAATACACACACCTGCAAGTACACACTTTTCACACACACGGCACACACTACATCTACTCGACACCATCGTCATACTTGTACTCGTTGTGAAATTTTGTCAGCGAAACAAACGGAACAAGATAACTTAATTCGGGTCGCAACCGTAACAAACCGAAACCAGGTTTAAATGAAAAGAAGAGGGTTATATTGTTACCTCAAGTCGCGAAAGAAGACGCGGTTGTGGTGTTACAAGACGAAGGTGGCTTCGGCAATCCTAACAATTGTTCGAAACGGCGGTGTTCGAGACTAAATCCTGCTTGACTCGTGGCGCGTAGTGTGAACCTTGGAAAAAGGTGACCGTAAGGTCTCGACACACTTGGAGGTTTCTATATATGGGGTTGTTTAAAGGGTTGGTTATGAGTTGAGAAAATTGGAGTCGAGAGAGGGAGTTAGAGGTTTGATATTGGAGGTGTTAGGTGATTTAGTGTGTAGGAGGTATAGTGGATTTATATAGGGTGGCCTTGGAGTTTATTTTAACCAATTGTTAACTAAAGAGTTAGCATGGTTGAGTGTAGTTTTAGTTGGATTCTTAAGATCTGCGACTAGATCCAGCCAACCGAATGGAAAGATCAAAAGATGACCATCATGATGTTTATTGAGTTCAAGCATGAAAGCTTCTAGGCTTTAGAGTAAGAAGTGTTAGAATAATGTACATGGATGTGATAGATCAACATTTTTACTTTTTGGTTCTTGTCATTTTAGTCATGTAGTGTAAGTATTGTAATTTTGATTTAAATAAGACATAGGTTGCCTAGCTTCTATGTGTTTCTTTCCAATATAATAATGCAAGGAAAAAAAAAATACAAAGCTTGTAGTTTGAAATGACAATTCACTTGTCTGGTGGTTGAGCCGTAAAGCACAACATAAGGGGATGAGTTGGGTTTTGTACTACTTCATTTGCTTATGGCTACCCTTGTAATCACATCCTCATGTTGTCATGAATAATTTATAGTTAAGTAATCAAGGCTATGAACTTTGGATTTTTTTTGAGCTTCCATAAATAAATAAGGAGTTAGAAGTTTAGGTTCGAATATTTAGGATGTATCAATGAATTAGTATCTCTTTTGAAGAAGTAACGTTTCCATTTTTGTTTTTGTTTTTACTAACTATAATTAAATTATATAAGATTCATCCGGACGTACGAGTGTGGTGTGTGTATATATATATATACACACGTACGTTTTTTTTATAAGCCTATTCGCTCGACCTTTTAGATCTCCAAAATACGACACCGCATAGATTTATGTATTAGTTGCAATTTAAAATATCGCATTCACATTAATACGATCATTTATAAAAATAGGAAATCATTTGGGTGCTCTGCTTTCATGTTTTGTACCATCACCAACGTTGGTGTTCGTTCATCGATATATTAACTTTATATCGGCAATCCTTAAGAACTACCTGATGCGAACACAAAATGCTCGGACTTTGCTAGACTTTATGGACTAAATTAGATCTAAATAAATTTTAAATTGCACTAAATCAATTATATAATATGTACGGATTTACCTCAATTTTGCTGAATGTCACATTATTGCATGAACTTGGCCTTACTACAACTACACCTCCAACCTTATTTTGTGACAACTCAGGTGTTACCTATCTGTGTGCTAATCCCGTCTATCATTCACGAATGAAACATGTAGCCCTTGACTATCACTTTGTTAGAGAACAAATTGCAGCTGGACAACTCCGGGTTCTTCATATTAGCTCTCAAGATCAATTAGCAGACATGCTCACCAAACCATTACCAAGAGCACCATTTCTTCGTAACAGATCCAAGATTGGTGTATCCGATGATGGATCCTCCACCTTGCGGGGGCGTATAAGGAATGCAGATCATAGTCAAGATGTTACACAATCACAAGGAGCATATCATGGGGTCAAAGATTAAGAGTCAATGGTCAAAGATTAGGAGTCAATGATGCCATTCTGTTTATTTCCACAAATCTCTCTTATTTATTCAATGTATAGAGTTATTAGTCTTGTATTCTTCTACTATATAACCTACTGTAAATCATTGTAAAGATATAACAAAAAAAAAAAAAATTTTATATTCAAGAATCATCAAACCTTATATTGTGAACATGAGTAATGAATGGAGATGAAGTATGGTGAGAAATACGGGTGGTTGTGTATGGTTGGGTGTTTGGTGATTTATGGTTGAACCCATGTTTTGATGAGTTGTGTGTCTTAGTCATTAGAAATTCACACCCTTAACTAGGCATAATTTATTTGTTATTCCAGAATAATGTTTTTATTGTTAATTAGTAGTCTAACATTCAAAGTTATTGTAACTTGTTTTTGTTATCAAACAGTTTTTCTAATTATTTGTTATTGCTTTTGTTGTAGATATCATGGCACGTACTATGGGTCGAGGTAATGCTACAACTAGTGGTCGAGGTTTTGGTCAGGGACTTGGACGAGGTGTTGGGCGAGATGGTGGTCAAGTGGGTGAACAAGGTGATGGACGAAGTAGTGGTAAATGTAGCGATCTAGCTTGTCGTCGAGGGGTTTGGCGTAGAGGTAGTCGAGTTGTGCACGGTGATGGTCAAGCTGGTGATCGATCTGTTGAGCGACGTAGTGGTATAAGTAGCCATCAAAGTAGTGGTCAAGCGGGTGATTGAGGTGTTGGGCGAAGTGGTGGTCTAGCTGGTGATCTAGGTGATGGTGATGGTGATGGTGATGATGAGTCTGCTTTTCTTATGAATTCTCCCGTTGAGAGTAGTGCCGGTGATGACGAGCCACCTTCTCATGTTGCTCAAGTGAGGCGGGTAAACGCTTCCCAAGTCCAAGTACCTGAACCAATTAATCGGCATTGGATTCGAGTTGTAGATGGAGAACAAGTACATATATACTGTTTCTATATGTACATAAAAATGTTACTAATGTGGTTTGCATTCATTGCTTTTATTTTGTAGATTTAGCAATCAAGGGTGTGCTACTTGAGTTATTAGATCAAACTTAGAGACTTTGTGGTCGATCCATGGGATAGTTGGAGAGATGTTCCTACTGAAGATAGAACACGGTTGTTTGACCGATTTCAGGTGTGTAAACAATTTCATTTAACTTCTTAGACCATTTGTACATTTATTTATTTTTTTCGTTTTCATAGATGTATTTTTAGTGGGAGAAGAAACACAATGCATCAATTTATAGGTGTTGGGAGAAGTGCATTGCTGGTAAATTCCCCAATTTGTTGCGGGGGTTAAGAAATGCGGCTATAAATACGGCGATACAGCAACATTTACTTGAAGGGGATGGAACCAACATGGATTTATAGATATGTCTGTTCTTATTGACTTTAAACCAGCATGGATAAGATCTGAGATATGGAAACAAATGGTTGACAATTGGAACACACCAGAGTGGAAAGCAAAGTCTTTAAGAAATAAAGAAATTAGACATAAGGCAACCGGGGGCAAACATACCCTTGGATCTCAAACGTATGTGATTGCGCAAAGAAAAGCGGTAAAAAATGTTAATCGCCCTCTTTTAACATATGTACCATGTCAATACTGTCATCTTTATTAACTTCTAATTTTTACATTTGCAGGCTAAGATAATTGGGCGTGAACTGTCAACTCATGAGATGTGGAAGCAGTCACGTTGTAGGAAAGGAAGCAGACCATTAGATAAACATCTAAGCGGTAGCAGTTCGCTACTTTTGGATGTTGATTCGGAAGGGGATGAGGAAGGAAATCTTGCGTGGGTTGGCGATAGGGCAAAGGAAACCTGGGTAAGTTCAGTAATTAGTAAATCCAAACATATTTAAATAACATTGAAATTTGAATAATATAGTTACATGTTTAACCCAACAGGTTAAATATAATGGTTATGTTGTGGAGAAGTACGGAAATGAGCGTAGAGAACATCCCAAATTTGATGTCGACTTGTGGTACCGAGCTTCCGGGGGTAAGAATAAAGGAAAAGTGTATTGGTTAGGCAATGTTAGAGCCTCATATGTACATGAGAAAGAAGACCCCGAGGTATGTTTATTCCTTTTTGCCTTGATAGTAGTTTAAAATATATAAAAGAATTATCTACTCTTTAACAGAAGTGGAATCATATACATTAGTAATTTATAGTAGGATGTCAAAGCTTTCTCATGATTTATGTTCGCCTTGATTCTTGTAAACGTGAAGTAGATATGGAGATTGTGATGTAGATATGATATATATCATTTCAACTTGAGCTTTGAAGTATAGGTCAATAATGAGCATAGGCACCCTAATTTTTCACCAATACTTGACTTCTTTGTCTACTTTTATGCCTTTGAATTGTTTCCCATGAATATTGTAATTGTTTGGTTTGTGTTTGCTTTTTTATTGTCAGGTTTGATGCCTTTAATGTATTGAGAATGTTTAAAAATTTCTTATTGAGTTGATTAGACAGTCTCGACTGATCATTTAAGTAAAATTTTATTCTTAGTAATAGTATGTAAATATATCTGAACATGTTATTTGGCTTCTTGCACTAGAATTTTAACTCACAATTGGATTATGTTATTGTGCAACTTACTTGACCCATTATTAATTTTTATTAATTCTGACTTCTTGATTCTATTCATTGCTTGTTTTGTAGATTGAAAAGTTGAATTTGGTGTTAAAGAGCTTGTTAAGGAAAAAGATGAAGATAAAGAAAGGTTCGAAGAAATAATTGCGGGCTTGGTGGCTGAAAAAGAAAAATATAATGCGGATAAAGAGGCTATGAACAATAGAACGGGAGAATTTGAAGCTAGGTTAACAGCTATGTGTGGAAAATAGGCTATAAACACTTGTGTATTTAAGTTTTTCATGGATAATCTTGGTTATTTGATGTTTTTTTGTGTTTCTATTAGAGTCTTTTATATGATTTTAAAGTTGGAAAAACTGTAACAAATTTGTTTTATATAATTTGAGATTTTGTATTATTTGATTGTTTTATATAATATAGTTTTCTTGAAAAGTAATTGAATTAATAAAGCAGAAAAAAAACATGTAGAAAAGCTAAATGGTAGCAAATTTTCAATGAAAGTGCTGGTTAAATGGTAGCAAATTTTCAATGAAAGTGGTAGCTAAATAGTAACAAATTTTCAATGAAAGTGGTGGCTAAATGGTTGCAAGTTTTCAATGAAAATGGTGGCTAAATGGTTGAAAATTTTCAATAAAGTGGTGGCTAAATGGTAGCAAATTTTAAATGAAAGTGATGGCTAAATGGTAGGAAATTCTCAATGAAAGCGGTGACTAAATCGTACTAAAAAAGTTACAAAAAAAAGTGTAAATTTTCAATAAAATGGTGTCTAAATGGTGGCAATATCGGTGGCTAAATGGTACCAAAACGGTAGCAAAAGACCTTACTAAAACATTGTAGAAGCGGTAACAATAATTTTAACCATTTTTGTGGTGACAAAAATATGGTAGCAAAATACAAAAGTGGTAGATATTTGGTGACATTAGGGCAATAGACATGTGTGTTTTTGCTACTGCATTCTCGGTTGCAAAATGGTGGCTACAGAGCAATTGCTACCGTTGTGTAACCGAAAATGTGGTGACAAAAACCCAATTTTCTAGTAGTGAGTGTTTTAGATTTAAAAAGAACAAGTTCGCATAAAAATATTTCACAAGTACACACTTTCATGTGTTTACGAGAAGTCGATTTGAAAATCGTTAATAGGCATACTATTAGTCGCAAGTTTCCTCATTTTATTTTCTAGAAAAATGCATCGGATTTGTTATATGAAAATAAGATGGTTTACACTTGACTTGTAAATATGCAAAACAAGTTATAAAATGTAATAGGAAACAATTTCATGAAGTATGTATAAATCAAGTGTGCTTTCAAAAGACCATTATATATATATATATATATTTATTTAAAATGACATGGATAACCAACGTCTATGACACGAATAGATTCACAAGTATTTAAAAAAAAGTTCAAGGCTTCGAAATAACGTGAATGTGAAAAGCTTATAAATATAACATTTCTGAAATTAGACTGTTAGGTATTAAAAGGATGATCAAGTCACAACAATGGAAATGATAAGGGTTGTGAATAACATGTAGGGTTCGCGCTTCAACTATCAGCTGGTAACCTACCTTCAAAAACCCATATCAACGTTGAAAGTTCACAGCGCACAAAATTCTCATGATGAAATATAAAAAAGATAAGAGTTTCTTTGAAAACTCAATTTATTGACTTAAAATGGCCCACAATAAATTTTATATAGTTTTTATGATAAAAATCTAGTTTATATGAATATTATTTGTTTAAAAGTAATTTAACAAATAAAAATGAGATAACATATAAAACCAAATCAAAACACGGATAAAATGGCATGAAAATTATTCTAACACAATGAAACATGTTTCCACCAATTTTTGTGTCAAAATACATTTTATACGATTTTATATGAATTAAACGAGATTGAAGCATCATAAATTAATTAAAAAAATACTAACCGGCTTCAATAAATCCCGAAATAATTTCTAAAACTTCTAATTAGTTGCAGAAGCAAATATACCAAGTTTCATAATTTTTGGGTAAGAAATGAGTGAGTTATGAATTTTTAAAGTTGTATAAACTTTTAAATCAAAAATCCCTAAATCACCTAGAACACCCTAAACCCTAGATTACACAATTGAAACCCTTAGAGACTATAATTGAGAAATTAAACAGGGGGCTATTTATCTACAAATATGAATGAAATATTATGCAAAAATAATAGAAAAACTCACAACGTAGCTAGTCCAATTTGGAGAAATAAAAACTGAAAAAAAAGAATATCAAGCATCCAATTCGCCAATTACAAGAGCTTATAATCTAAACTTCAATTGTAGAAGTAATAGACTATAGAAGAAATGTATGAGGGAGGGTTTAATCGAATTGAAACAATCAATTTAGAGGTGCAAAGTGTAATGGGTCATAGGTGAGGGTTTTATTGTTTGGAGTGATGAATTCTTGACATAAAAGCCATTAAAATCGTTCAACACCATAAAGTCAGGTTTTAATACGAATCAACTATTTGAGTAGGACTTTGACTATTGACTGTTGGACTGGGATGTTGACCGTGTGACTGGGACTTTGACTATTTGACTGCCTCCGCGGACCGCAAGAGCTAAAAACTCAATTTTTCTAATTTACTCAATTTTAAGTTCCGAACTTGTTTCCTTCGGTTTCTAAGTTGTTTTAGGACTGAAAATTAAGGGTTTTGAGTATTAAGGTCTGAAACATACCTGCTCGGGTGTAGATGTGAGTATAAAACGTGCATACTTTACTTATAAAAAATATAAGTTTTATTAAATTGCGACTTTTGGTCCTATTAAAATACGAGGGTTAAAATGAAAATTTTGAAATATTTGAGGGACCAATTATGCACATTTATGAAAGTGAAGGGTGCAGGTTGTCATACATGTTTTCCTTAAATACATCACATATTAAAAGTATAAGACACATATTTCACAAATATTGTCATGCATACAAATATAACAACCAAATATAACCATGCATAGTAAGTCAATCACAACCACAAGACAAAACAATAAACAAGATACATCATGAATCAAAATACCATCATATTAATTCCAGGTTTGTAGTTCAAAATACATCCATTGTCATAATACAAAAGTCTGGCGGCCAAGCCGCATAAGTTTGAACCACAATCACAAAATAACACAACATTAGGTACAATCATGAAATATCCTATGAAGATGAAGATAGAAAAGCAGCAGCAAGGGCAGCGACTGCAGCTCTCATACGCTGGTCAAGCTCAGTCATCCTCTACTCCAACGCCTCCAAACGTCTCTCCGCCTCCTCTCGTCCCATGGCATCTGCAAGCCTCCCCTGCTCGGCCTTTGACGCACGATCCTCCAACTCCCGAATGCGGACACCTAAACTCACCAGCTGCGCGTCATGAGACAGAAGAACACCATGTTCTGTGTACTTTTGACTCCAAGAAGATCCGCCTAGGGTCATCGCCTCCTCGTCCCTATGTGTAAAGTCACCCACGAGAGTGGGGAGGTAAGGCCTCTTGCGGGCCTGGGATCGCCTCCTCAGTCACCGGGATGCTCAGGCACGGGCACGAGCACCTCCACAACATGATGCTCTGGTATAGGGTTAGCAGATAGGTCAGGATCACCGGGAATGACAGGGTCAGTGGGCGGCATAGAGACCTGAGAACGAGCAGGATGGGGAAGGACAATCGGCTGTCACACTCGCTTTCGGGGAGTGCACTTATGGAGAGCACTGCCTGAAAAGTCGCGGAAAATGTGAAATGAAGGAGCCGGGTCCGAGGTAGGCTGGGTCACAGGCGGAATCACCGCGGGATAGACGTCGGGGTCAGTAAGAGCGGGAGGGACATCATCCTCGGTGTCGTCATCGGAGACACGATGATCCATGGGCGCGGGATCCACGTCCATTTCAGAGTCAGAGAAAGCCACCACGATGGTGTGGAGAGTCGGGTTCCTCATACGAAATGGGAGCAGGCTGGGTGGGAGCAACGGTTTGGATATACTCCGCCGATGTAGCGTCAACGAGGTAATCATGCTCTGAGTTAGAAACTAGAGTGAGGTCAACAGAAATAGCCATGATCCTGTCAAATGTATGCATATATGAATGAACATAAATGTAAATAAAAGGACTATACCCAGGTGTTATTGTGAAGCAGCTTGAGACTTCAGAGGTGCAAGGCGAGGTAATGTGGTACTTTGTGAAAACGTTTTAGTTATAGTTGACTCAAAAAGAATTTTAGTTCGCTATAACCTTATGCTTTGATACCAATCTGTCACACCCCGCCAAGGTGGAAACACAGAGATGTGATTCGAAAGGTTTTCAAGCACAAGGTTCAGGCAACACACAAGATGTATAGTAAATAGATACCATCAAATGGTAAACATAGTCATAAATTATTAAAATAACATCACATTGTCTGAAAAACGAAATGTTGTCAGAAATATCATGATCCAAATACCAAGATGGAACACGACTGACATGACCCAACCGATGATGGTACCATTGAGTGTAAGCTCAAATCCAACTCTCAAGTCTCCGCCCCACATGATCGATTACCTGAAAACATGCATAAAGATTTGTCAACATAATGTTGGTGAGTTCACAGGTTTTAATGTACTATGTAAAGTGCTCATGGAATTCGTGTATGATCAATCATAGGCTAGCTAAGCGAATGATTACTGTGCAAACCATGAGTTCCATAACCAAACCTCTTGACTGTTGTGCCTTGTGCATTGTACAATAAAGACAACTTATGTATAGTATAATACTAATACTCTTTTGCATGTAACCAGTTAGAGCGACTAATGTGACACCAGTCGAAATCACAGGTCATGACCGTACACCTACTTACACATATACATTGTGCATGGCATTACATTTCATCTATTTCATCATAATTGTGCCATACAGGGTTCCAACAAGTCAATCCCGTGACAAATAGTCTAGCAGTAGACACACTAGTTGATACAAAGTCCCAGCTAGCCGAATAATTCATCATAGATTATAGGAAATCCATGCAAAACCCTAGTTTTGGCAATCAATATAATTGAGCACAAGATTCCAATTTGTTGCCCAGACAAGAACAAAAATAAACAATGTTCTAGAACTATAGATCACCCGACGTAATATTCATGAAAAACTAGTTGAATGACTAGTAAAAACCCGAATCATGAACAATTATATTAATCAAGTTTCCAAAAACACAACTATGTGTGCATATACCAATAGATGTTCGATCCAAATAGATTGTATGTGAGAATTAATCAAACAAATGTATTATCATACACACACCTATACCCACACTCCTACATAACATCACATTGTTGAACCATTTTCCCACATACACACATACATATGCCGAACCACAAGCACACACACTCATTTCACAATCTCACCAAATCCAAGAGTGTTACCATTCTAGTACATGAGCCACCCTACACCCTCAAAATCACACTAGTTGACTTGCCAAAGAAACTTTGCTCTTTCCCTAGGCAATTTGGCTCATGCATTCCAATGCAATTGAATGTGTGATGATTTTGGACACTACTCACCTTGTACAAGATACACACATATTATATATATGCTTATACATATGCACGAGTACACACATACACACACATGATGGAACTTTGATACACAAACCACCTACACCTCCATACAAACTCATGCATGCATACATACACTCACACCTTACTCACCATTCTTATCTATGTATTACTAATACCTAGACCCTTATACCAACATGGAAACAACATAAAACACTTGCCTTTCCAAAGCTTGTTGACTTACCACAAATTCATTACCCCTTCCCCATGTATATTGGCCGAAACACCCCTACAAAAGCCAACAAAGATGCCAAGGTCAACTAATTACACCAATATAGACACTAGCCCTTGCATACCATGAAAGTAATGTCTTAACTTTCCACAATTGTGAGCCAATCACCCATGGCCTCTATCCCTTCCTCTCGGCTATAAATAGGCAACAAAGGGTCAAGAGAATCACACCACAACACATCCAAAACTCACTAACACTTGAGAATCCTTCCCTTCGCTTGGAGACCCATCGACGGAACCAAAACACCCCTACCCGAGCACCAATTCGAACCCACAACACCCTTACAGCCTCTACACTACACTGCTTGGGAGTTTGAAGGTTGTGGAGTGGAGAAACCGGCACTAGATCGACCACATCTTAGTTCTAACACTTGTTATAGTGGTATGTTCAAAAAACCATCTTATATTTGTTTTAATATGTTTCGGTCCATGTTAGGAGTCACCCGACCCTAACTCACACTCGCACACCTATAACCAAACATCTTAAGCTGAAAACAATCGACCAAGGCTCTCACTAATCATAGAAACCTTGTAATTAACACACTTACACACACATATGGTATATGTCTACACGTATAAACTTCCATGAATGGACACACATACACCTACACATACACGCAAGTGTATGCGTGTGCATCTAGACATATTTAAAAGCGGAAATAATCATTTTTAAGACTCAAAGTTGATATATACACAGAAAGTTGATTTTGTAAACATGTGTTAAAAAGCCATAAACATGTGTTAATTAGCTTTAACACTAGCCTTTCTTTTAAACACATGGTAAATGACAAAGAAGATGTGTTAACAAGTGAGAATGGTATTGTTATACACTCTAGCCGAAACATGTGCCAATATTCACACTTGTAGATGCAAATAACTAACACATGTACCACATGATAACATGAGGTAAACCAAGGCATTGGTTTTACCAGAAAAAGGGTAATAGTAGCCACACATAATGATAAACGAATATTTCCCAACACATACAGTGTGTGACACATATGGATTGTGGTATAGAAACACACAGTCCATAGGTGTTCAATTCAGGTGAACAAGTACATGGTAGATAGGACAATATATAGACCTAAGTTGCCTTTAATTTAATATAGGGCATCCCAGACTAGACATATTCACGTCAGATACAGTCCAGTCTAGCCTTCAGACATCATGTGAGTTTTACATGACCCCTTTTTACAGTTTTACATTTTTTGGGGGAAAACATGCGTACAGTTTTTAGTTACATCTATGACTATTATGAGAACATGAGATATTAAGGTTCAGGATCTATTAAGCCCAAGTGTCATACATCACACCGTAACCATTAGCTATGGACTTAGCCATGAAACACCAGAATAGATCTATTGGGTTGACACACCCACTCTTGGTCAGTCGCTCTGACCAGATGACAGATATCAAAAGAGTGCTTGTATTTCACATTTATTCATTGTCTTTAGTGTACAATGGGTGAGGTACAACATGTCAAGGTTTGGTTATGGGCTCATGTCAGATCACATATTCATTATTGCCCTAGCTAGGCAGTAATTTAGTCGGTTTTGGATTGCAAGTCCATTATATAAAAACCCGTGAACTCACCAACTTTATGTTGACCTATACTTTTTACATGCATGTTTTTCAGGTAACTAGCATGAATCATGGAACTTGGGGAGGTCGCGTAAGAGCATCATGGGATACTACCTTTTGAACCGTTGTTGTGTGGTTTTTGTAACATCGCAAAATTTTCCCCAAAATTTTAATACATAAAAAGCCCTTATATATATATATATTTTATTACACCTTTATCATTAATATTATACAAATGTGCCTAAGTCTTTATTTATCGTAACTCACAACTTATATACATACATAAATGTATATAAATAATAATAATAATAATATGATTCTAAATTCTTTTTTTTTTCATATACAAGATTTTTTTTTAATAAAGCCTTGAGTCAAATAGTCAAAGTCCTAGTCAAAGTCTTAGTCAAACAGTCAAAGTCTTAGTCAAATAGTCAATTCATCATAAAACCTTACTTTATGGTGTTGACCAATTTTAATGGCTAATTGACTCCAAAACTAGTATAAAAACCCACCTATGACCCATCATACTTTGCACCTCTAAATCGATTGTTTCAATCCGATTAAACTTTCCCTCATACCTTTCTTCTATAGTCTATTACTTCTACAATTGAAGATTTGATTATAAGCTCTTGTAATTGGCGAATTGGAAGCTTGATATTCTTTCTTTTTCGTTTTGGACTAGCTACGTTGTTGAGTCTTTGGGATTCGCCTCGCATACATTCACAACACATTATTCTATTTTTTTACGAGACATAACATTTTGCTAAGGTGAGTTTTACATAGCCCCTTTTCTATTTATCACCATTTTTGGGGTGAAACATGTTACAACATTATTTATGCAATTGAATCATCAATGTGTCTATGTGTATTTCTATGTTGCATTATGTCTTGAACATGACTAGGGTAAGCACAATTCTAGCATAAACATTCATCAGCCAAACGGTATACATTGATAGATCTATTGGACTGACAATCCCACCCGGATACGTGCCTCCTACAAAGGTAGCGTGGGTGATTGTTATCGTTCCAACATATTACTAAGGTGAACCGTAGATGACGGGATGGACCTAAACTAGTCGGAGGTTTGATTATGTCAACATATTATACTATTCTTGTAGACTTAAATTTACGATAGACATACGAATTGCTAGACTTTTATACTTAAACTATTTGCTTAACATGGATTATGTATTCTCACCAACTTCTAGTTGACCCCCCCCCCATTTTTACAACTCAACAGGGTATAATGATGCATGAAGATTAGAGTGTTTATGAAGACAATAAGGAGTCTATGCATGCTTGATTCTTGTGTGATGTATTAGATTTTCACATTTAAAACTCTTATGTATTTCTATTTTTGGATATTTGCAATTTAAATTTATTTCAATTAAAATTTGGATTACCATGTGCTACTGTATACTCATTCATACGTGACACCTCGATGTTTCCGCCATCGGTTGGGGTGTTACAGATTGGTATCAGAGCCATGGTTATAGGGAATTAGGTTATTAGAAAAATAATCTAGTCTATAACCATAGGATTTAACCAGTACTTGCTTCTTTTACTTGCTATTCTCTATCCCCCTCCTACTTCTTATCCCTACATTAATCCCTACGAGAAGGTTGCTCCCCATCACTGGATCCACTCTTAGACTAATAAGGCAAAACCCTCAGGTTTAACCTGAACCACCTTGAGATCTCGTCGAAGTTCTAGATTTTAATAACGAACACGTGCAATCTGGAAGGGTGAACGCCTGTATTCTGAGTCTTTTGTCTAGGCTGGCATTGCGCATATATCCCAATCAGACGAGGGACCCGGATGCCTACCTGGGAATTCTCGGGATGAGTGTTCACTTATAGGCTAAAGCATGTCTTCACTATGTTGTTGGAATCTGGAATCTTTGATACGTCAACGTTTTCGTTTATTCGTTTTAATTAATTAATAAATGATTACATTCCTTATATCACCTCATTCATTTCATGCCACATTGCACCTTCATTGTGTCCCTTACAGATCATGTCTCCACATCGCAGCACTCGCAATAACAGTGGTGAAACCAAGAGGAAAGTAACAACAACCACAACACCAACCACAACAACAACAAAAACAACAAAGGTGTTGATGCCCAACTGGCTGCGATTATTTCCCAACAAATGGCGCAACAAATCACAACTCTGGTTTCTAACTTGTTGGCTCAAGTCATCCCAATGAATGGGAACGGCAATGGAAATGGAAATGGCGATGGAAATCACATAAAGAACGGGACCTTAGTTCGGAAAGGCGAGAAAACAAGTATTGTGGCCGCGGTAACTACCGAGAACCAGAAGCGCAAGACCAGGGATCCTAATGTAAACCTCACTACACAAGCTTCTAACAAGAAACCCTATACAAGAAACTTTCCATTGTGTAACACATGCAAACGACATCACCCCACTGTTTTAGTGTGTCGCCTGTGCACCAATTGTGGTAGGTATGGCCATCTTGTCAACACATGTCGTGAGTCCCCAAACCCTAACACCAACCAACCAACCAACCCTGCTCAGGTTGCTAATCTTAATCGTCCTGGTAAATACAACTATGGTCAATGCTATGAATGTGGAAACCCAAATCATTTCCGTAACCGATGCCCTAAACTAAATCGAGATCAAGACCCTCCAGCTACTTAACAGCAAACCCCACCATTTGAATGATGTCTACTTTTTAATTCTATGTATTGACACTTATTGATTCAAGTAATAAATTCAAGTATTATCATAACATCTGAGTGCATGCTTGTTTGAATGTGAACTAATTGCTATATCTATAATCATACTTGCTTACTTGTACAACAATTAGTTGACTACCAAACAACCTACTCAACGATTGGTAGAGGTCATCATGTCTTTCCAACAGTCGGGAGAGGCCCTACAACCTGCTCAACGACCGGTGGAGACTATCGAACCTGCTTAACAATCGGTAGAGTCATAAAAGGACGCAAAACCCTAATGTAAGGTAAATTGATAATTACGGTCCAGAACGTAATCATGAATTTACAGGTACGTTAAAGTAGTGAGAAATTTTATCAAGGTTTTCGGTAGTCGACCAATTGTATACCTGGTGTTTTTCTTTTAACTTCGGGACGAAGTTCCTAAAAGTAGGGGAGACTGTAACATCGCAAAATTTTCCCCAAAATTTTAATACATAAAAAGCCCTTATATATATATATATATATATATATATATATATATATATATATATATATATTTTATTACACCTTTATCATTAATATTATACAAATGTGCCTAAGTCTTTATTTATCGTAACTCACAACTTATATACATACATAAATGTATATAAATAATAATAATAATATGATTCTAAATTCTTTTTTTTTTTCACATACAAGATTTTTTTTTTTTTAATAAAGCCTTGAGTCAAATAGTCAAAGTCCTAGTCAAAGTCTTAGTCAAACAGTCAAAGTCTTAGTCAAATAGTCAATTCATCATAAAACCTTACTTTATGGTGTTGACCAATTTTAATGGCTAATTGACTCCAAAACTAGTATAAAAACCCACCTATGACCCATCATACTTTGCACCTCTAAATCGATTGTTTCAATCCGATTAAACTTTCCCTCATACCTTTCTTCTATAGTCTATTACTTCTACAATTGAAGCTTTGATTATAAGCTCTTGTAATTGGCGAATTGGAAGCTTGATATTCTTTCTTTTTCGTTTTGGACTAGCTACGTTGTTGAGTCTTTGGGATTCGCCTCGCATACATTCACAACACATTATTCTATTTTTTTACGAGACATAACATTTTGCTAAGGTGAGTTTTACATAGCCCCTTTTCTATTTATCACCATTTTTGGGGTGAAACATGTTACAACATTACTTATGCAATTCAATCATCAATGTGTCTATGTGTATTTCTATGTTGCATTATGTCTTGAACATGACTAGGGTAAGCACAATTCTAGCATAAACATTCATCAGCCAAATGGTATACATTGATAGATCTATTGGACTGACAATCCCACCCGGATACGTGCCTCCTACAAAGGTAGCGTGGGTGTTTGTTACTGCAATATAAACGAGTGAACCATGAGCGTATGGGATGTACCACAATACAACAGTCACAATGGTTGATTATGCACACGATTTACTTCTAGTATGTTTTCACATATGGACTAGATTGCCATGACACATGAATTGCACAACAATTTTATTCAATTATCATAACCTATGTAATTCTCACCAACTTTTGTTGACCCAAAATATTTTCAACTTAACATGTTTCAGGTTCTACTTGTTTGAAGATTCGAGTTAATGCTTGAAGATGTGTGCATAGTTTTATTCAATTTGATGTACGAATTCTTGTAGAACAATTGTATGCAATTTATTTAAATCATTTAATGAAATTTATTATTCACCATGAGCTACTGAACAATCATCAATACGTGACATCCCGATGTTTCCGCCATCGGTTGGGGTGTTACAGTTTTAGTTATAAACATTTTCATGTAGACAATTAACTTTATGTTTGTAAAACTAAGTTGTCTAATGTGAATCCCTGTTTTAACTTAATCAATGCTCGTGTGACCTTTTGTGCTTGGAAATCATTCGAAGTTGCATCCCGTCTTTCCGCCTAGGCGGGGTGTGATAGATTGGTATCAGAGCACGAGGTTATAGCGAACTGAGATTCTTTTGAGTCAAACTATAATCTAAGCAAAAATTGATTTCAAAATGTTTTCCAAAGAAAATAAACACAACACATATCCCTACGCGCTACGCAAGTTCCATGCCAGTTACATATTTCACACACATAAATAGACATATTAAGTACACAACATGATTACCGACACACACGTGTGCTGAGGACGAGAATGTACCTGAGAGCCCACTTGTCGAGGACATTCAGCAGGGTTACGAGCCCGACTCCAGCAATTCCGATGTTGAGGAGGACCACATGTAGGTGGACCCTGTTATTTCTGATGACGAGGACGTTGTGCTTGCCGGAGAGGCACATCAGGAGGGGGAGGATGCACCCTTACCGTCGCCTGAGCCTAGAGTTCCTTCATTCCGTCCATATCGCCCGTGTCTGGGTGGGGTACGTATGATGTACACCCCTCGGAAACGTGTGCTCCCTTCACCGGAAATGTGTGTTCCTGTCCATGCCGACCCTAAGCCCCCAGCATGTAACGACCCTGGCTGACGTGGCCGGGCCGTCGGGTCGGGTGATCGGAGCTACGCAGCGGAATTCGGATAATAACAGTCTTTAGTCTTTGTAGGATCCACGTCATCATATCTGTTGGGTTATCAAGTATATGAACCGGAAGTACAAGGTTACTGATTGGGCTCAGTGGTTTACCCGACTCACGGCAGTCACCCAGCGAACCGGTGACTGTCCGGTCAAGGCCACAAGGACGCGAAGGTGGGTTCCGGGTTGGTTGATGCTGTCTAACAGAAACAGAAGACAAGAGGGGAAAGGTTTCTTACCGGAGAAGAAAGGGGCGGCGGTGGTGGTGATGACGGGACAGTGACCGGAGCAGCACGGAGGCGGCAACAGCCGCCATGGCTGTCTGATCTGTGGTGGTGGTCCGGCGAGAAGCTCCGGCGGTCAGAGGGAGGGGTCCGGTTGGCTTCACACACACACATGCGTGTGTATATATATATCTGTATAGTGAGAGATAGAGTAGCGAGGATGAGGCAGAGAGGGGTCACTTATATAGATAAATAAAATAAAGGGTATTTGGCCACAGGGATAATTACTGAAACACGGTTATGTTTGGCAACGAGTATAAAAACGTCTGACGGCGTTTTAATTAGCAGGAAAAGAGCGTTTAACCGGGATAATAATAGTCCATTAATTATTATTTTTATATCCGGTTGAAACGGTTAGTCGCGAGATTCGAACTTGGCTATTTTATTCCATAAACGGGTGGTTGGGTCCGACCCGACCCGTTTAGAAGATCCGTAACACATCGGGGTGTTACAATTCTCCCCCCCTTAGGAAATTTCGTCCCCGAAATTTGAGTAATCTGGTCCTTTACACCCTTAATCTATAAGGATGTTATAATTAGAGCCAAGATACTTGTCAATGAGACATGATCAGTTTCGTGGGTTGTGGTTAACTTGATTTTATACCAATCCAAGATTATAACTTATTAGAAACGTCAATCCGTAAGACTACATCTTGATCATGCTTCTAATTAAGTTTTAACCTTTCTTGCTATAGTCGTATTAATTCAAATACATGGATTATCTGAATTTTTCTGGTATGACTATTAAAGGTTCTAGGTATAGATTGATATTTTCTATATAAAGACTTTGAGATTCTAATCGTTTTTCTTCTGAAAGATTTATAAACTTTCAGTAAACATTTCTAGAGTCTCAAATCGATACAATATTCCTTTCGTTTAATATTCGGTTTCAATTACAATGATGGATTCTATTTAGTTCTCAGGAGATAGATACGGAAGTCCCATCATTATAATGACTTGAATAGGATCCGAGCTACTACCTCCCTTATTTGAACGTTAGAATTTATCATCATTGTAATTCCGATTTTTAAAGAGTAGGAATATTTTCTGGTAATTCTCTGATTATTAAACGTATCTTATCTGATTTTTAAAGGTACCGGAAAAGACTAATTCACAGATGATTGAGATTTCTCTTAAATCATCTATAATAATCTTTCTGACTATTTCATTGATGATTAACTGCATTGTATCAATTACACATTATTTGACTTTTCTCATTGTATTATCGTGAAAGAGGTCTTTCACAATTCTACAGTCAATATATGTAACTTTATCTTTATAATCTCGGAATCTACTGGTAACAGTCGTTGTTACGATTCTTTGATTTAAGATTCTTATAGCAATGCATCAATTGTTCTTTCTCAAAAACATGATTATCATTCGGGATTTCTATACTTATTGCATTAATTATTTCTATAAATTCTTTCTTAATTTTATTTCGGGATTCGTTGGCTCTCTCGATAAAAAATATTCTATAATTTCTTCTTATATAAAAATATTCTTTATAAATTTCTAGTCGTTCTTCTTACGACTTATATTCTTTTCTGTTAATTTCTTTCTATATATATATTTATTTATTTCTGTTGGCATATCGGATGCCTTCTGATAATATTTGGCATTTCGCTTGCCTTCTCGTGTTTACCTGGCATTTCCAATGCCTTATCTATTATTATCCAGACATATCGGATGTCTGTTCAAATTATAATTCTTTTCATTTCTCGGTTTATATTCTCTTATCTCCAAGCGAATACTGATAATCATTTATAGTAGGCACTATAAATATATCATTTCGATGATATACCTTTGCTTGGAATAATTCTTTCTTATATATAAATTCGATTAAATTCTATATTATTCGTGTCTGGAAATACGTTCCAATAGACTTATATATAGGCAATATACCATATTTTCTTAATCCAACTTATTATAAGCAAAGCTTATTTCGTCGAGATATTTATATAGATAATTCTTGCCAAAACAGTGATATCTTAAATTATCTCTCACGACCTTTAATTCGGGACAGGAAATTCGTCATTCCTTGGCCGGAGAGTTTCACTGGAAAAATGAGCATAATTCTATTCATTTTTCGATTTCATGTCGATCATACCTTGCGAATCTCTACGCGATTCCGCTTGGTATTTAATCATTTCTTGATATATTTGATAAATAATTCGTTGGATTCTACCGTTCCGGTTTCTGAATCCATATAAATTTATATCCGTTATATTTTAAGGGTTTAACAAATCTTTCGTCACTTCTTATTTATAAATTTCGACTTGGTAACACTTTACCGTTTTACCAATTTGATTGTACAACAACTCACGCGAGTTTTTATACGGAAGTGACCGAAAAGATTCTTTCATAGTGTCAATTATTCTCGCAAAGAATTCCTGTGACTTGGCGGCAAATGTCCGGATATACCTTCTGTAAGGGTCCAGATATCATTTGTCCCGGAAATTGCACAGGGAATATACACTATTTTTGGTTGGCAATCAAAATCAATAAACTGATTCATAGTATTTAACCAATCGATGGTTTATATTCTGCAAATATATTCATAGTCGTATTCCGCGAAGGAATTTCAACTAGATTGCCAATGATTTAGTCGTATTTTTTTTTTCAAATACGATACGCTGATAATTCAAATTTATATTTCTTCTTCTTATTATTTCCTTTAATATGTTCATTACACAGACAAACTGTGATCTTGATAAACTCTTACTCGAATGTTCCTGTGCCTGTGACATTCGTAATTATGTCGCGATCATAATTACTATTTCACCTCACCTAACATTCCAGTATTTGTTTATTTTAATCACAATAGGTATGTGTCCTTCACATATTATTCTAATATTCTGTTCCTTATTTTCTCTTAGATTCGAAATTATATATTCTGGAAAGAAACATATTGATATAAGTCTAACGAAGTAGACTGTCAATCATTCAAGAATTTGTTCGTGTCAAAGGATATTCAATATAACAATCCAATCTTTTTAATGTCCTCGACTTATTCGAGTCGTAGGATCAAGACGGTTGTTTTATTTCTGTATAATCGATCGAATAGGAATTCAATTTCTTTGAATAGAGTCCAATTATTTTCGTCGCATTAATTCGGGATAATGATATTTCCGTTCGAAATATTATTTAACTTTGGGAAGGATCGATGATATTACCTATCGGAAATTTTTATCTATACACGAAGATAGATTTATATTATTAATCGTAATATATAATAATCGTGGTCATATCGAGATAAAATATCAAGAAATTATATAATCAAATATAATTACAAAATCGTGTCGAAAATACTTTTGACTTATATACGGATATAAATTCGATTAAAGATTTTCACAAAAAGGACACCAAAGGTGGAGTTTAATACGATTTGGTAAAATAATACGGTCGTGGTTCTTTTGTATAAAACTTTTAGAAATAATTTATAATACTGATTCGGGTTTCGTAATAATATTTATTTTCTTGAAAATAATAACTATTTAGAAAGAGTTACGGTAAAAGTTTTTCATAATATCGGAATTCTCTAAAATTTTTAATAAACACATTTCTTATTACTGATTAATAAAATAATTAGATTTCTTCAAAATATTAAGATCAAAATTTTAAAGTTAAACGGATAAATTTGGATAAACCTGAGATAGATTCTGGGGTTTTTCAAAAATTTATCAATACAAAAAAAAATAAGATATCAACAGGTTTTCTTAATTTTTAAAAATTAATTAAATCGAAAATTTTGAACGGAGGGTTTTTATATATTTTTACTTAGAACTGAAATTCTATAAAGATAGTAATATTTTAAACTTCAAAATTATACTAAAAAGATTTTAAAACCTTTTTAAATAATCGCAAAATATATTTATTCCTTAATTAAATAATTGAACTAAATTCTTTTAAAAACACAATATTTATATATTTCTAGTATATCAAATTTTATAAAAATTTTCGGAATTATGGTGTAAAAATAATATTTCTGGAAACTCGAGCATAGGAATGTTCAAGTTGTAGTATAATAATTATGTTCTGTTTATCGTAATAACCGTGAGGTTAACGTTCTGAATGATTACTGAGACTGGAATAATTCAATAAACTTATACGAAGTTTTCTTGAATTAAGATGAATAGTTTATGTTTTATATTCTATATATTTTTCTATATCCATATATATATACTTTTTATAATTTCGTCGTTTTATATCGAGATTCATTTTCTGATTTCTATTAATATATCTGGTTTCTGTTCTATATATATTCTCATTTCTTATAGCCTTAATATCCTGTAAGATTTCCCAGAAATTAGATGTGCATATAAATTCACAACTGTGTACAGAATTGTCAATTTACTCCACATAATCATTCTAGTAATATCCTGTAGTGGATTTATTCTGATTTCTAATATACGGTTATGGTTCTCACCAACTTTATAATGGTTTGACATTTAGGTACCCAAAATTTAATATCCTGATTTTTTTTTCTTTACTAATCCTACATCCTAAATATTCTTCTAGGCGACATTTCTTTTTAGAAAAATATTTTGGTAGATCCCGGATGACTAAAGACTTCAAAACTGTTATTAAGCGCGGCTCTGATACCACCTGTAACGACCCTGGCTGACGTGGCCGGGCCGTCGGGTCGGGTGATCGGAGCTACGCAGCGGAATTCGGATAATAACAGTCTTTAGTCTTTGTAGGATCCACGTCATCATATCTGTTGGGTTATCAAGTATATGAACCGGAAGTACAAGGTTACTGATTGGGCTCAGTGGTTTACCCGACTCACGGCAGTCACCCAGCGAACCGGTGACTGTCCGGTCAAGGCCACAAGGACGCGAAGGTGGGTTCCGGGTTGGTTGATGCTGTCTAACAGAAACAGAAAACAAGAGGGGAAAGGTTTCTTACCGGAGAAGAAAGGGGCGGCGGTGGTGGTGATGACGGGACAGTGACCGGAGCAGCACGGAGGCGGCAACAGCCGCCATGGCTGTCTGATCTGTGGTGGTGGTCCGGCGAGAAGCTCCGGCGGTCAGAGGGAGGGGTCCGGTTGGCTTCACACACACACATGCGTGTGTATATATATATCTGTATAGTGAGAGATAGAGTAGCGAGGATGAGGCAGAGAGGGGTCACTTATATAGATAAATAAAATAAAGGGTATTTGGCCACAGGGATAATTACTGAAACACGGTTATGTTTGGCAACGAGTATAAAAACGTCTGACGGCATTTTAATTAGCAGGAAAAGAGCGTTTAACCGGGATAATAATAGTCCAATAATTATTATTTTTATATCCGGTTGAAACGGTTAGTCGCGAGATTCGAACTTGGCTATTTTATTCCATAAACGGGTGGTTGGGTCCGACCCGACCCGTTTAGAAGATCCGTAACACATCGGGGTGTTACACAGCACCAGAGGATCCCCAGCCCAGCTCCAGAGGCACCAGAGCCACCCAGGAGGAAGCTACTTCGGAGATCTCATGCCCCTAGTGTAGATGCATAGCTGCGACTAATGCTTTGGATTGACGAAATAAAGAGGTTTCTTGATGAACGTGAGGTTGAAGGTGGTTATGCATAGGTCAAAGGAAGAAGTGTTTGGTCGAAGGGAGAGGATTCAAGACAGAAGACAGGTTCGAGCTTCATAGTAGGTCGAAGGTGCTCATTCGACCTCATCGTGAGGTCGAATGTAGCTTACTATATAAGCTCAACTTTTTGTTAACTTTACAACTTTTGCCATTTTGAGTCTTGTGTCTGGTCTATAATCTCTCTCTGTGTTTGATATTTCTGATCTTGATTTATACGCTTGTAAACTCAATTTTAAAGATCTTTTATCAAGTTATTAATAGAAATGATGATTGAAAAGGTACTTTTGTGTGTTTGATTCGATTCATATCATATTGTAAACAATCTAGGGTTTCCGCACCTGGATTTGTTAGACTTGTTTGATCACCTAAACGTTTTTGCTAAAACCGATCCGTCTACAAAGTGGTATCAGAGCCTACGAGATCATCCAACTACAATTTGATATGTTTTGAACTGAATTTGATCCAAAATTGTCCAAATATTTTATGTTTTGATAGAACATTGAGTTTTAGATGGAAATTGATTGATTTGGATAAGATTTTATGGTTAAAATCAAAAGTTTCACTCATTAAAGTTGATCTACATTCAATTCCGAGCAAACCTAATTAAGATCATCAATATCCATAAACTTTTGAAAAAAATTTGGATCAAATTAACTGATTTTCAAAGAATAACCATTTTTCAAATGGGTCAGGTCGAACCAGAGAGAGTTAGATCGAACGTGTAAGTTTTTGGGTCGAACCAGGTCATTTTAGGTCGAATCTGACTTTGTTTAGGTCGA
Source organism: Ambrosia trifida (assembly GCA_028751855.1). NCBI lineage: Eukaryota > Viridiplantae > Streptophyta > Magnoliopsida > Asterales > Asteraceae > Ambrosia > Ambrosia trifida. Next base: position 64,352,461 of record CM054131.1, read on the forward strand.
ACCAAGACTTTGTTTGTGTGTTGTTTGTTCATTCGACCAAGTGTTGTTCCTTCGATCAACCGGGAGGTCGAAAGAAGGTTTATAGCGGTCGAAGGTGAGTCTAGTGTGCTTCATTTCTACATTCGAGTTTGATATTGGAGGTCGAACCTAGGATTTCCTACCTTCGAACCCACGTTATCATATCAGAGGTCGAACGAAGTAGTTTTTGGGAAATTTTTCTAAGTGCTTACATTTTGGACATTATGGACAACATGTGGGGATTTCCTGTGACACCAAGACCAGCAACAACACAGCAACAGAACATTCCGATGAATCCATGGGCTGTAGCTTCTCAAAAGACGAACACTCAGTCATCTCAGCCGATCAATTATCTTGCTATGAGCAGTTCGGTACCACCACCTGTTACTCAACCTCCATAACAACCGACGACAGATTATTGGGGTGTTGCAGCAGCAGCGCTACACTCTCAAACTACTAATGCTATTTCTACTCTAATAAATGATTTGTCTTCCGGTAGTGGAAATCGCCCTCCAAAGCTTATGGACATGTCAGAGTATAATCAGTGGCAAAAGAAGTTCAAGATACATCTTGAAGGTATGGGAATGGAAGGAACAGAGGCGTGGCAGATCATTGCTAAGGGGTATGCTGCTCCATGTTTGAAGAATTCAGGTGAACCGATTCCACTTGATGGTTTATCTGAAGATGAGAAGAAGAAATTTGCAGTGGAGAAGAAGGCTTTCTCACAACTATCTCAAGCATTGACTACCGATCTACTTCATCAGTTTGGATCGTGTACCACATCTAAGCAGCTTTGGGATATGTTGAAGAATAGGCACGATGGGAATGATAAGATGAGGAGATTGAAGGTGGAAGAACTAAAGAAGGAATTTGAAAACTTTAGTTATGTTGGGAATGAGACTTTGAAGGAATTGATTCCGAGGTAAGGCTGTCTACATCTTACCCTCCTCAGACCCTACCTTAGCTTTTGCTATTGGTGGGATTAACTGAGTATGATGATGATGATGATGATATTGTAATCTGTTGACCGAGTTGTCGAATTATGACATCAAGATTCCTATGTCAGAGTTGGTTGATAAGTTTGCTAATTCATTACCACATTATTAGAATCAACACATTGAGGTATTGAAAGAGAAGGATGCTTATCAATACTGGACGATCAATGAGTTAAATCAGAAGTTGGAAAACAAGCAGTTGGAGGAGAGAAGGAAAGCTAGACGATCACAATTTCTACAACATCAGGCATTGTATCATGCTTCTTCATCCACATCTGTGTCCAGTTCAAGTGTGGCAGGTAATGTTGCGCCACATATAGCTTGTGTTTTAGAGTGTCATTGAACCTCCAAGACAACCAATTAACTACCTTGCACAAACACCAACTTATCCACCAAACTACACCACAAACTCTTACATTCCATCACAACCTCAAATGTCTACCGCATGTTACTCATCCAACACACCTCAACAACAACAATATGTTCCCACAACATCACAGGCTTCTTCAAGCCAAAGTCCAGTCGTGTTGGAAACTTCCAACATGAATAATGTCACAGTTGAAGTTGCTCAACAACACATTGCTTGGTTTCTGCAATGGTTGCATCTTAGAATGGACTGGTGGCACGTCAGATTGGGAATAATAATCTGACTAATGAAGATTATGCTCAAATTGATAAGGAGGAGATGGAGTTAATTGATATTCAATGGGCTTTCGCTAGTGTGATGAGAAGGGCGACAAAGTTTATTCAGAAAACCGGTAGAACAGACTAGGCAACCTCACCAAGCACCACACAAAGCCAAAGTTGCATGTTTCAACTGTGGTGGTAGAGGTCATTTTAAAAGAGAATGCACACAACCGATGCAGCAAGGTAATCGAAACCCTTTTAACTCGAACTATCAAAATAGCCAATCACAGAATCAGGTAACCTACCAGAGCCAAAACAACAACACCTATCCACAACAAAGCAATTTTCAAAACCGACAAAACACCTCACAAAACACCTCTACTAGACAAACAACTACACCTAACCAAACTCAAACTCAAACTCCAAATAACCGAACCAGAACCATTATTCCTATTTCCACATCAAATAGCCAAAATCAAACCGAAACCCAAAATCAGGCTTTGGTGATACAGAAGGATGAAGGTTATGACTGGACAGGAATGCAATTGGGAGTTGAGGAGATTACTACTGGGAATGTAGCATGTTTTGCTAATGAGATGGATATCGAGGATCCGGTGATAGCTGAAGAAGTTTCGGTTTCTAAGAAGCTGTTTGAGGTGGTGATTGAGGAGATAGTCGAAGATTCTCAATTTTCTGTTGCTGAACAGGTTGAAGAGCTTACTGATAAGAAAGTTTCAGGAATTGTTATTGATTCCGTCACTGAAGATCCTGATGAACCTGAATGTGTTTATTCCGACTCTAAGAGTGAAGCTGATTCAGAAGTGAGTGCTAATTCTTTGGATGATGCAATTAATCAGCTGCTAGCCGAAGCAGATTTCTTGATGACCAGGAAATCATGTATTGTAGATGATGCCTTCACAAAGATTGACTACTCGAAGTTCTTTGCTGGGAAGGAGGCTCATTTCGCGCTTATGGCTATGACTGATGCACCAAAACCGGTAAGTTCTGACTCTGCTATTGATATGAATAGTGACAAGTATTGTGGTACTTGCGATAGATTGACTTAGGAAAACAAACAACTTAGGGTTAACCTTAAGAGTGCTAGAATCAACATTCAATCTCATCGTAAGGATTCGTATGAGTTCAACAAAACACTTGAAGGGTATAAAAGGACATTTCTGAATTAAAGAAAACCCTTGCTTTAAAACAGCTTGACATTAACAATTACATAAATGAGCTTGAAAACACCAAATTGGAAATGGCAACTGTCAAGTGTTTTGCTAAGAAGGTTAATAAGAAGTTAGAGAGCTATAAGCACATAGCTTACGTTGTTGATCACATTATTGAAGAACCATCACAGTCTGGTAGTGCAAACTACAAATCTGTTCCTTCTCTAGTGTTGTTTGAGAATCACAATTTCAACACAGTAACACTGGAGAGTTCAGTTAGATCGGACTCCACATCAGATAATGAATCTAATACTTCAAGTATTGGAGATCCACATTCTGATGTGAGACTGATACTCGGACTGAATGATGAGGGGGTGGTTCCAGTGACTGATGATTCAGACACTGAAGATGAGAAACCAAAAGAAGGTAGTGATATTCCTTTGGAAAATCACATTATCACTAATGAACTAGTTTCACCTTCTCAGTTTTCTCATCCTCAGGCTAATGCACATAGAAAGAATCAATCAGTTACTAACAATGTGAAAAAGATTGAGAAAAATGATTCAGTTGTCAAACTCGTCAAAGTTTTCTATCGGATGGAAGGATCCGATAAGATCATCTCTGACGAGGAGTATCTAATAAAATTGACAAAATCTGGCAGGAAAGTACAATCTGGTTTCCTAAACACGAAAGGACCAATGACTTTCCTCCAGAACTTTTGAAGAAATTGCATTGTGATACTCCCCAAGAACCAAAAGTTCATGTCACTGAATTCATCAAGCCTAAAGAAAAGGCGAATGCATTTTTTGAGCCTGCTTACTCAATGGACCCTGCTGCAAGTTTAAGACGTAGATGTGTTGATGATCAGTTTCCAATCACTTCATATGCTAAGCCAGGAGCTAAAAATGTTTTTGAAGAGTACCGTGCGTGTTACAAATGCGGGGAGAGAGGGCATTTCCTTGCTCACTGCCCGTATGTGCGACACAAAAGGCACGAAGTTGAGCACAAGCAACCTTATCAAAGTCCAGTCGATAATCATAGATATTCAAAACGACACTTTATCCCTCAAAGAACACCTTTTTACAATCAAAGTCGATATTTGTAAAAGCGGGATAATTGTCAGTTTGTCTATGATCATCAAAACAAAATTGCTATGGAGAAACATCTTAAGAAACCAATGGTAAAATCAACTAATGACAAACAAAAGGTTGTTCCTAAACATGCTGTTAAGTCACAAGTTGGACCGGAATCTGTTAAATCAGATAAGGTAACCAAGAAAGTTACTTTTGTGAACGACACTAAGAAACCTGCTGTGACACAAAAGTCTCAGATCAGGATACTTAAAACGTTCAGAAGAACATTGGTCACCAGTAGGTTCTCTGGGTGCTTCTACTTCAAGTGCTAGTGTTAAAGTTACAGATGAGAAAGGTTTGAACGATCAGAAAAAGATCGATTCTAAACCTAAAGTTGTTGAAAAAGAATCTTTGAAGCTTAATGTTCAAAGACCCAAGACCAAGCAGGCTTGGGTCCCCCGAAAAATCTAATCATTTCTTTGTTTGGTGCAGGGACCTCCAGCTGGCCATGTTAGCAGTCTTTGGATTGTTGATAGTGGAGTTTCTGGGGACATGACTGGAGACTTAACGCTATTATTTGACATCAAGAATGTGAATGGAGGGTATGTAGCGTTTGCGGGTAATAAAGGAGGTTATATCACGATGGAAGGAAGCGTAAGCAATGGGATTGTAAGCTTTGAAAGGATTTCTTACGTGAAGCAGATTGATTATAATCTGTTATGTGTTAGTCAAATCTGTGACAAACAGTTTTCTGTACACTTTGATGAAAAATCTAGCTATATTCTGAAACCCGGCTTTGTCATTCCATAAGAGTGGATTATGTTGAGTGCACCAAGAGTAAACAACTTGTATATTCTTGATATGAGCAAGGCGATGACAACCCAGGGCCAAGTTACATGTTTTCTATCCAAGGCTACAGAAAAAGAATCAATGATGTGGCACAGGAGGATGGGACATATTCACCTCAGAAAAATGAATCATCTGGTGAAGAACGGGCCTGTAGTAGGGGTTAATGTGAAGCATTTTCATCTCAACGACAAATGTGTGAGTTGCAAAAAGGGCAAACAACACAAATAGTCCCACAAACCATAGAAAGTAAACTCTGTAGATATGCAACTTGAGCGTTTGCATATGGACCTTTTTGGACTTGTCAAGCGTAAAAGTCATGCCGGAGAACTTTACTGTCTTGTGGTTACTGATGATTACTCTAGATTTTTGTGGGTGATGTGTTTGCAACACAAAAGCGACACTTTTAATAATCTAAAGGTTCAGTTCCCCCGATTGGAGAATGTTTACGGATTGAAGACTAAACGAATTCGTAGTGACAACGGGACGGAGTTTAAGAATTCCCAAATGGATGCAATTTGTGAAGACAAGGGAATTCATCATGAATATAGTGCTCCGTACACTCCACAACAGAATGGTGTTGCTGAAAGGAAAAACAGGACTCTAATCGAAACGGCACGAACAATGCTTGCGGATTCTAATCTTCCAGTAATGTTTTGGAATGAAGCAATTTACGCAGCTTGTTACACATTGATTCGTGCATTAACAGTGAAGAAGTTTGACAAAACTTCTTATGAATTTTTGAATAGACGAAAGCCGAATTTGGAGTATCTAGAACCGTTTGGGCACCTTGTACGATGTTGAATCCGACTAAGAAGTTTGCACCGAAAGCTGAAGAAGGATTCTTTGTTGGATATGCAACCCCGCTCAAACGGGTATTCAACAAAAGAACTCGACTGGTGGAGGAGTGGGCTAACGTTGAAGTACAACGAAATACTTAGAACGTACAGGGAAGCGGTCCAGTTTGGATGTTTGATTATAAAGATTTCTTTGAATCATTCAATCTAGATAACTTGTTTGAAAAGGCTGTATTACGACTTTATTACGAGTGTGAAAATGCAATAACATCACCGTTGGTGCGTCCGATCACCGTAACTCCCTCAACAGCTTCTAATGATACCTATGTTCCTGCTAATGAAAGGAAGTGGTCCAAGAAGCTTCGACTACTCTTAATTCATCTGAATCGGAAGATGATGATGATGATGTCACTAGTGAAGCTATTCTAGATCATGCAACGGAGGTACCACCAGTGAACCCAAATCCAGATGTTGCTTCATCATCAAATACGGGTAATGATCTGGATACGGCAGAGAATCTAACTACTCAAACTGGAGTTCAAGTTCCTGTTTATCCAAATACTTGGATACATTAGATTCATCCACTTGAGAAAGTTATTGGTGATCCCGGAAGCAGTGTCATGACTAGGGGACAACTTCGTCGAGCAACTTCACTTGATAATATTGGAGCCCTAGCTCTTTATGCTAAAATTCAAAAATCTGGTTGTCAAAATGACGGGTCCTTTGCTTGTTATGTTTCGCAGGTGGAGCCGCGGACATACAAAGATGCTTTATTAGATGATGCTTGGGTTGAAGCGATGCAAGAGGAATTGTTGCAGTTTCAGAAGCTGGGTGTTTGGACACTTACAGATTTACCTCCAGGAAGAAAGAAGATCGGTACAAAATGGGTTTTTAAGTGTAAGAAAGATGATAGAGGGGTAATCGTATGAAACAAAGCTCGACTGGTCGTTCAGGGATTTAGTCAAACTGAAGGAATCGACTATAACGAAGTTTATGCACCTGTAGCACGTATAGAAGCTATCCGAATGTTTCTAGCATTTGCTTCCTATAAGAAATTTAAGGTGTATCAAATGGATGTGAAGAGCACGTTTTTGTACGGTGTGGTCAAGGAAGAGGTTTACGTTGGTCAACCACCAAGCTTTGAAGATCCTTTCCACCGAGATAAGGTTTACATTCTCAACAAAGCACTTTACGGGTTGCACCAAGCTCCACTCTAATGGTATGAGGAGCTGAGCACGTACCTACTTTCTAAAGGATTCAAACGAGGTTTGGTCGACTGTACACTGTTCACAAAAAGAACAGAGGGTGACTTGCTTCTCGTTCAGATATATGTTGACGATATTATTTTTGGTTCAACTAACGAACTTTTGTGTAGAGAATTTGAAAGAGTAATGCAGGAGAAGTTCGAGATGAGCGCAATGGGAGAAATGCAGTTTTTCCGAGGATTACAGGTGGATCAATTGCCAACGGGCATTTTCATCCATCAGACGAAATACGTATCTGAAGGCTTGAGTCGGTTCCAGATAGAAGATTCCAAGCCTATGGATACCCCAATACAACCTAATTATGGGATTGGAGTTGACGCTAAGGGGGAGCTCATTGATCCATTCACTTATCGAGCCATAGTCGGATCGTTGATGTACCTGACTACATCTCGTCCAGACATTGTGTTCGCAACATGTCTCTATGCACGATTCCAATCGAAGCCGAAACAGAGTCATCTAACAGCCGTCAAACGAATCCTTAGATATCTGAAGGGTTGTCCGTCGAGAGGACTATGGTACCCTAATGATGATAATTTTGACTTTGTTGCTTTCAGTGATGCAGATTTTGGTGGTTGTTACAAAGACAATAAATCCACAAGGGCTGGATACCAATTCTTTGGGAGCAGGCTCGTGACTTGGCAATGTAAGAAGCAAACAACAGTCGCTCTATCTACTTGTGAAGCAAAATATGTAGCAGCCTCTAGTTGCTGCTCACAGGTTCCGTGGAATCAACAGCAGATGAGAGATTACGGTTTGCAATATCTTAAAACCCCAATTTATTGTGATAATGAAGCTGCCATCTCACTCACGAAAGATATGAACAATCACTCTAAAGCTAAACATATTCGGATTAAATATCACTTTATCCGTGATTGTTATGCTAAAGGGTTGATTGATATGGTCAAAATCCACACTGATTATCAACGGGCTGATCTTTTTACCAAGGCTTTTGATAGATCGAGATTTGAATTTTTATTAAAAGCTAACGGTATAAAAGAGAAACAAGACTAATCGTCACCTCGGTTTATCACTTTATTTTAGTTTTTAATGTTTTTTCAGAAAAATCAAAAATACAAAAATATGTTTTACATTTTAGGGGGAGTCTTTAGATTTTCAGAAAAACCAAAAACATTGAAAAAGCCAAAAAGCCCTAAAAATCAGAAAAACCCAAAATGATTTTCCAGGAGTAAAAGAGGAAATGATAGTACATCAGTGGGGATCTGACACATGCTAAAAATTTGAAATGTTATATAAGGCGTGAGTTGAATCTGGGTGATGTGCTGGTTGGCCTCGTAGACCTATTACCGCGTGTCTGATACATACATATCAAACGAATTGTTATGTGGATGAACATCTCATGGGCATATGGTCTTAGTACCGTAATTTTGTTTGATAGGGTTTGTACAAAATTCGGAGGTTTCGGGTCGTTATGTTATTAGTTATCTGGGGATAGCCTATCTGATCATCTTTCATAAGGTTTTACAGACCTATATCAGACAGGGTATCTTTATAAAAGAGCTTTAATGCCAAAACCTAAAGATACCGAATTGAGGAACTTTCAATGTATGACGATAATCAAAGATTATCTAATGCATCGTATCTAATCATTGATGCAAATCATGATTGATATACGACCTCAACCTGGTAGAGTGCACATGTTACTTTGTAGCATTGAGTTGCTGACCTGTACACCTCTGTGCCTCAATACCTTGTAAATTACAGATAACGAAAGCATAATCACGCGTTACAATGAGTCTTTGTGCAAAAGTCCTTGATACGGGAGTATGTCATGTGTGTCGGAACCACAGACAATTTAGTTTATAATATATATATAGCAGTATCAGGCATTGCATAACAGTCTGCATATGAGCTTATGTGGATAACAATATCAGCAATTGCCGGATCACACATTGTCATTAATGATAATAAACACTAAAGATCAACGGTGTGATCAGATTTCTCAAAAACTAATATGATCCTCTTACCGAAAATCACAAATCATTTACTGCTTTGTGTTTACATTTATGCATTTTACATTTTATTGTCAAAATATTAAAAACTCAAAAAGATTTTAGGTGTGTTTTAACAAAATTTCAGAAAATCCAAAAGATTTTCCATTTCTGATTTGTTTTTGGTAACCGATGGTGATTGATGGTGATTTTCTGAAGTTTGACAGGCCATTTGAGTTTTGTGACATTTAAATGCAAAATGATGAATGTTTGAAAGTTATAAAGTTTGAAAATGATTCAACGAGATTCGATTTTGAGATTTGGTAAAAATTTCAGTTTTCCATTTGCTCATTCGCCCCTTCGGTGGGTCGAAGGAACAAATGAGGCTACATTCAAACCTCTTATTTAGGTCGAATGAGAGTGTTTAAATGAACATCTTTCATTCGAGCCCTTTAGTTTTTCATTCGAGCCTTTCAGTAGGGTCGAAGGAAGCTAAAGCTTCTCATTCGAACCCCAATATAGGTCGAAGGTAGAACTTATATATATCAAGTTTCTCATTCGAACCTTCATTCTAATTTTTTTTTCAAATTTCTGAATTAGGGAGGAATTGTTTATTTTGATTTCTACACATTATCATTGTGATCCTGACTTCTTTCTAATCATTTTCATACAAAAATTTCAGGTACTCAATGGATAATCACTTCAGAATCATCAATATTGTTCCTGGAACCCTTTAATCTTAAATTGGACATGAAACTGTATTGTTTTGTTAAAATTGATGATGGACAATAAGTTGTCGTTAGTTTTAGGGGGAGAATATACCAAAAACTAGACCAATAACAGTTTAATCAATTCAATTGATTGTTCAAACTCTATTAAACCTAGTTTTTGATGAAAAACTAACTAAAACTGATTGAAACATGAAATTGATTATTAGGTTATGATGATCGGCCATATTAGAACGAATACAAACAAAAATTTGATGTTTAAATGGATTAAAATTGATTTTGAAAATTTTGATGAAGAACAGTTACATTCGACCAAATTAAAAGGGTCGAATGTAGACTGAAATAGGTTGAAGGTAGATTTTTGGTCGAATGTACAAGTTTTTCAAAACATTTTCACATTCGAACCAATTTTATACATTCGAACCTCATGTTTTCTTCACTCGAACCCACTTTGGGGCCGAAGGAAGATCTTGTGGTCAAAATTTCAAATTTTTTCCGATCTCGACGAACATGAAGCCTTCGCTGGGATTGTTGAGTTCCTAAGACGATGCAGAGTGGTGTATGATATTGCTACTCCAGTTTCGATTTACAGATATCATCAAGTAGAATTCTGGAAGAATGCTGTTATAGATTTTTGGGAGAATAAGACGACAATTAGAAGCAAAATTCATGGAGAATTGGTGTTAGTCACTAAACAGTATATTCGGGAAGCACTTATTTTGAGAGATTCTCCTACAGATCCGAGGAAGTTATCATGGATTGATCAAAGATTATGTTTTCTCAGGATAAAATACAACGGTCCTATCACTGATGGTTTATTGCACAAGGTGAAGCTGTGTCCACAATTCAAGTATCTGGCACATGTGACTCTACATGTTTTCAGACCAGTTCGTGGTGGATATGACATGATGAGGAGCAGTATAAGTTCATTATTGGTTGCTTTGATTTTGAACAAACCATTCAACGTCTCTGGGATGTTTTTTTATCATATGCTTGAAGTGCTGAAAGAATTGAAGGTTGATAAGTTTCTGATGTACCCAAGGTTTCTACAAATGATCTTTGATAAGAAGTATTCTAAATTGAGGAAAGATCCGACACAGGTTTTGGTTCAGCATCATATAAACTTGAGTACGCTAAGCAGAATGAAAGCGTATAAGGGTGTTCCAGAGAATGAGAGACCACCTCACAAGAATCTATTTGGTCATCTGATTAATCCGGGTTATAATGATCCAGGTGAGAACAAGGCAAGGAAAGATGGTAGTGAGTCTGATGCTGATAATCAATTACATGTTGTTGATCCTGAAGCTAACAGAAAGAGACATGTCATTTACAAAGGTGCAAAATCCGGAAAGGGAAAGGCTAAGGTTGTTGAAGAAGCCGCACCAAAGAGACACAAAACCATGGCTAAGAAGAAGAAGTCTGGTAAAGGGAAAACTTTGTTGATTAATGAGGAGTTTGTTGATTCTGAGGAAACTCAAGATAATGAAGAATGGGATTCAGGTGCTGAAACTGTCAAGACCCCCAAGCCCAAGGCCACTGAGGCTGGTGAGATTGAATGTTTGAATAAGTCGATTGAAGAGCAACAACAAACGAGTCCAATCATAGTTGAAGAAGGTGAATTCGGATTGGAAAATTTAGATTTTGTTGGATCTCTAGTTGCTGTGGGAAAGATTCATAAGCCAATGTTCAAGTCAATGGCTAAGAAGACTAATCCTAAACAGAAGAGAGATAGGGAGATTGAGATACTAGTTGTAGGAAAGAAAGTTCTTGAGATTGGAAGTTCGAAAGCTGCTACACTTGTGACATCCCCAGTAGCAAAGAAATCAAAGAAATCTGCTGCAAATACATCACTGAATCCTTCTACAGATTTTGAAGCTACTTTGGAAAATGTATTGAATAAGTTCAGAAAGAAGAAATCTCCTGTTGCTAAGGCGTCTACACCTCAGGTTACTGTGATATGATGAAATTGATTAACCAAAAGCTTGCTGATATGATGAAATTGATTAACCAACAACAGCAGGAGATAGAACAGTTGAGAGAGAATGACAAGAAGATGTTAGAGGTTGTCGTATCTTCTCAAGAAAGTCAAGAAGTATTGGAAGCGAAGATTAAACAACATTAGGAAGAAAATCAGACGTTGTTATTGCATGAACAGGGAAATACACGAAGAATCATAACTTTGAGGCTTGAGAACAAGAAGATGAGAACGAACAATAAGAGTATGAGGAAGCTTATTGATGATTTGTATAAGAAAGCTCCACAATTAAAAGATGGAGAAGAGGATAAAGAACCAGAGGAAGAACAAGTTGATTTTAAACCATCTGATTCAGAAAAAGATGAAGAAGAAGATGATGATGAGGATCTTGATGATGATGCTGGTGATGGTCATGAGAAAAAAGTATGATGGTGATGATGACGGTTCTGGTGATGATAGTTCTGCTGCTGCTGATGATGATGATACAGATAAGTATCGTTATGAAAAGAGGGAATCTGATAATGATGCAGGTGAATCTAGCTCGAAGAAAGCACCTGGTGGAAATACAGATGATGAAAGCATTTTCTGGACCAACAAGATACGAGCTTTATTAGATGATGACAAGAAGTTATATTGTCAGATGTTGACACAAAAAGTGTAGACGATTGAACTGACTGGAAAATTTCCAGAGATATTCAAATCTAATGATATGAAGTACGAGTTAGGGTACAATGATCCTGATTTAGAGGACGGTGCAGTATCTGCAGTTGTTGCCAAGGAAATTCTTGAAGGTTTGGCGAAACAGGTTGGTAAATCTCTTGAAGAGTTGATGAATGATAATCAAATTCCAAACATTCGTGAAAGAGAAGCTGGAACTCATTCTGATGATAGAGATACACCAGTGTTTGAGGATATTGAGATTGAAGATATTACTAGTAAAGGATATCCTGAATACTTTAAAGATAAACAAGATGATGCATTTCCTGAATTTACTAAAGAGGTGTTGGAACAGGATGAGAGACTTGCACAGAAAAAGAGCGAAACATTCATTGATGAAGTGTTTAAGAATGCTAATAATCAGAAGCCGAATGTTGAACAATCTGATGATATGAAAAGTTTGTTAAGAAAGCTTAAAGAGAAAGAAGCAAACCGACCCAAGACGGAAGTTCAGGGTAGTTTCTATAAGTATCACAACAAGTTGTTTAAAGGGAGAGCTCTTAGTTGGAAGTATTTGAGACAGTTACGGTGCGTTGCTGTGAAATGGGAGAAAGGGATTCTGTATTTTAACAGATTCCATTATATTAAGATGCAACCTTACTGGGCTGTGCGGGATATCTGCGGACATACTATGACTGGTGCAACTGTGAACAATCATGCAGTTGGATATTTTGCAGATCGTATGGCTAGAGAAAGCAGAACTAGATGGGATGTGTTCAGGCCGCAGTATTAGGTTAGAAAAGTTCACAAAGAGATTGATCAAATTACTGGGCTGAACAAGGTTACGTTAAAGTGTAAACCACCGACAATGTTGAAGCATATTCCGTTGATGCCTATACAACAACACTTCAGCAAAGAATTCGTCATGTGGTATTACGATTGGAGAACCGCAGAAGCTGTCATGTTATTTGTAACACCCCAACCGATGGTGGAAAAATCGAGGTGTCACGTAGTGACGATTGCTCAATAGCTCATGGACTAAAGTGTAAATTTGAATACATTGATTTAATAATTTATTACATTGAAATGAAAAAATACAAAGTACAATGATTCTAAAGCGTCAAGTCTAATTAGGTTACAATGAAATCAAAGCTTAAATATAAATCCAAAAGCTTAAAAGAAACTTCACAATAATAACCTGAAACATGTACGAAAATAGTATATGTCAACACAAAAATGTATTGGTGAGCATACCCTGTTTGAATACATATAGTGGAAAAAGTGTTTCGCAATTCACGTGTCATACTGTCTACAATTTAGTGTTCAAGCTGTGTACAAATGCTACCCAAAATCAAACCTTTCGTTCAATGAATCAAGAGTCACATATATATAGTATTCGCTCATAGTAGGCGATGAATAATCGTTCACACATAACAATAATTAAGTATTATTTATTGCTATGCTAGGCCGCCCAGCGGTTAATGATTAAGGTCATAAGTACACACTATCAGCGAATCAACAAGTAAAACACATACAAGAATTGCGATTGTGAATATATGATAAACCATGATTAAGTGAGTGAAGTAATAAGCGTACATGAGTCACCCAAAAGTGTAAAACATGAAAAAGGGGAAAGATATACTCACCGTTTGCGAAAGCGATTAAGATCCAACTTAAGTGGTCGTGAGCTAAGTAATGGGAATTCCGAAGAATCCAACCTATAATGTATGAGAGTACTAATAAGGAAAGGTCTAAAAAGTCTAAGGTATCTAGGGTCTAAGGCATTAGGGTTTGCTAAGTCGATTTGGGGAATTAGAGTTTTTATGATAAGTCGCGTTAATGTATAAGTTATATAATAACATACCAAAGTTTATAAATACGGTTTAGGTAATATAATTATTGCCAATTGAACATTTAGATAAAACTTATGTTTGAATAATTAAGACAAAATAATGTAGTTTATTACCTTAACTAAAATAATGTAAATAAATACAATAATTATAAATGTTTAAATAAATAATCGTGAGTTACACCATGATCCAAACAAATGGTAATTAAGACTTTCAAACATAAAACATTTCTATTTTATATAAAAAAAATATATTTATATAATAGATGTTTAAATAGTATAAATAAATAAATGCTTTATTATGTCTAATTAAACATAATAAGATTAATAATACAAGACACAATCCAAAAATACTATTTTCATAGGAAATAAATACTTTCTGATGTAAATTAACGAAAATAATTTTCTCATAATTTTTATAAACTTATTCCTATTTAAAACTGATTTAATGAGATTAAATCATGTTTAAACGATTAAAATTAATAAAAATAAATGTTTTTCTGAACCAATAATTTTTATTTCAGTTCATAATCATTAGAAATAATTTATCACAAATTTTGAGATTAAGATCATTAAAAATGAATTTTTAATCAATTAAATATGATTAAAACAATTTAATTCAATAAAAATATAAAAATAAAACATTTTTCAGAAACTAAAAGTGTGGAACTTTTCTTTATGGTGTCAAGAAGCTACACCTAAATTTTTATAATTTTTGGATAAAAATTGGATTTATTATGAATATTCTAAATTTAAATGGATTTTAAATTATTAAAATAAAGGATAAAATAATGAAATAATAACTTCAAAAAAAATCAGGAAAAGATGTGCATCAGGTGGGTTTCGAACCTGGACCCATTTCAGATGAAAACACCCACCAAACCACTAAGCCACATGCTATGTTTGTTTATAAAATTGAAATCAGAATTTACTTAATTACATGTTAAGATGTTATCTTCTTCCCCATTTCAATAACCTAGAAACCCTAACCCTAAGAATTTCAATAATCAGATTCAAGCATGATTAAACCACGAGACCTTAGGTCTTTTGAAGATAATGGACTAAAGATCATAATGGCAATAAAAATTGGAACTTACAACGTGTTTAGGGGTTCGAAAACAAGAGGTGCATGTTCGAAAAATGTGAGTGCCGACCACAACTTTTCAGACGCGTTTAGGTGCTGATTCTCGTGGGTTTGTGATGCGAACGCGTGCAGAACTGATTGGGTAACATCAATTTATAGTATGGACGATTTACACGAGCGTTTTGTAAACTTTTTAAAGCTCCGACGGTTACTCTTATCGCCAACGGTTAAGACGTGATTAAAGCCTGATTATGATGCGTTAAATGTGCCTAATAATAATTGAAACTGATAGAGAAATGATGGAGGAACATAATCGTTAGCAAAAAATGTTAAAACGCGCTTTAAAACTCGAGCTAGATAGTCGCCGGAGAGGGATTCCGATGGCCGGAATCCACCCGCCGGAATTTACGAAGGGAAGCAGAGGGTTGAGTTTTTTTTTGTTTTAAAACTTTTGTGTATTGTCACTTTTGGTCCCTCAAGTATAACTAAGTTAGTTATATAATGAATTTGTTTGTTTTCCTTTTATAAAACTTAACCAAATTAAGTTAGTTTAACTAGAAAGTTTCTAAAACTTTATAAAGCTTGAAAGTTTTAGGAAATTCGTTGCGTAGACGATTCAAAATACGTATTTGATAAAAACTTATACCTGATCCTTAATAAACATAAATGATAAAAAAAAATGTTCGCTTTTACACTTAAATTTGAAAACGACGAAAGTTGTAGGGACTATAATGGAAATATTTCAAGGGTTATTATTGTCAGTTAGATGAAAAATGAGGGTGACGGTTGTCACAGTCTCCCCTACTTTAGAAAATTTCGTCTCGAAATTTCTTTCAAGTGGAGGTCACTATGAAACAAAAGGCGTTGTACAACTCAACTAGATTATTTTTAAAAGAAACTTCATCATTTATGATTTGACAAAATTTAAAATAGTTGTCTAACATCCAAAGTAAAATTTTCAAAATCTCTGATAGTTAACTCAAAGTTCAAAGGTTGAGAGTTTAAATGTGAAAGGTTTTAGGAATGTGTAACGGATGAAGGCACTGACACTGATGAAGTAGTTTCCCCTACCTTAGAAGGGTTTCAGACTATATGTTATTAGAGTATGTAACAAGTATCCAAATAATCGAATGTGTAAGAGTATACAAGGTTCATGCTTTCTGTGTGGGTGGTCTAGGGAAAGACTCTAGGAGGACGAATTAAAACTCGCGTAAGAATGTTCTTATCGAAAATGTTAGCTATTAGCCCACTGTTCTAATGAAGAGATAAGTATAAAGTAATGGATAGGTTCTTGGTCAGACTCCTAGTCCGCTCCCGCAGTATCGTTTGTGCTTATATATAGGGTGTACCGCAGCTGACCCACCACACTCCCGATACTTTGGATTTGTACTAATTGACTACCAACAGCCTAAGTAGAATCACACACCACCCTCATGTACCTGTAAGCCCATGATTGCGTTCCGGACCGTAATCATCGATTTACCTTACACTAGGGTGTTATGTTTTTCCATAACCCTAACATGAAATAAATGTGTGCAACCACTATGTAATAGCCACTGTAATGAAATAATGTTTAATCATGTCATGGTTAGAGGTCCTTCCCTTTCGGGTTTTCCCATTAACCGTAATGAGAATAACGTGTAAGTAATAGACATGGTTAGAGGTTCTTCCCTTTCGGGTTCACCCTTAACCGGTAACTTTTGTTCACATCGTTGACTCTAAACACTCATATTGATAGACCCTGAGGTTTACACCGTTCCCCTCGGATTGAAGAAATACTCTAATCCGAGTCGTACGTGGGCACCGACTTAGATCTCATACGAGTTATCAACTAGTATGTTCGTTGGCCATGATGATGAACAAAATAATGTAAAGTATAACTGGGTTTTGCTCAAAACAGGAAAGAAAATATACCAAATATGCGTTCAAGTAAGTATATAAGTATAGCATAAAATCCCGACTGAAAGAATAGTATAACATAAATCAAGTAAATCGGTCAATTGCACAAAATGAAAGTAAACGAGTTGAATTAATGCAAATAGTCAAAAATAATCACAAATAACGTGTTAGAAATAACTATGAATAAAAATGGTGCAAGAATAAAATAATAAAATTTACGGCAAATGAATGTGCACGGAACGGGTGTATAGCCTACTGGCGTGTGAGTTAAAATCTAGTAATTTTACATATATGCGTTATACTATAAAAGGCATTTAATAACATTCTGATAAAAAGATATGTCCATTGTTTTGTTAAACCAAAGGTTTTGCGACTGAAAGTGTACGAGTGTGATAGGATAAATTTTCATTTATCAAAAACGTAGTTTGCGCAATCTTTGTGATATGGTTGAAAGAATAGAAATAATGCAGTACAAGTTTGTAAAATGCAAAATGAAACCATTTCATGAAGTATGTGTAATTCTAGTGTGTGTTAAAAGACCATGATTTAAAATGACGTGAATGATAAGATTTACGTATGTAATAGATTACCAATATTTAAGAAAATTCATAATCAACGAGATGTAGAAATAGATCCTTGAGATGTGGATTTCACTCCTAACTCAAAGATGTATTTCAAAATTGAAAACGATTGCGGAATGAAACCAATCACTAAGTTAAGGATATCACTCCTAGCTTAGTGGTTAAGTTTCTTTTTGAAGGAAATACTCCTTGAGGTGTGGATGTCACTCCTATCTCAAAGATATATTCCTAAGATAAATAATATATAGAGAAATGAAACTAATCACCAAGGTATGGATACCACTCCTAACTTGATGATATCGTTTCGTTTGTGAAATACGAGTGTCTTCTTCGCCAAACAAAATATCGAAGAATAACGAGAAATAATCGTAACGAAATATCTTGAAAGAAAATATAAGAAACGAGAGAAATATACACGAGAGGACTCGTGAAAGTAAACTTAGTTATAGGCTAGGCTAAAAGGCATTCTAATAACCTAATTCCCTATAACCATGGCTCTGATACCAATCTGTAACACCCCAACCGATGGCGGAAACATCGAGGTGTCACGTAGTGACGATTGCTCAATAGCTCATGGACTAAAGTGTAAATTTGAATACATTGATTTAATAATTTATTACATTGAAATGAAAAAATACAAAGTACAATGATTCTAAAGCGTCAAGTCTAACTAGGTTACAATGAAATCAAAGCATAAATATAAATCCAAAAGCTTAAAAGAAACTTCTCAATAATAACCTGAAACATGTACGAAAATAGTATATGTCAACACAAAAATGTATTGGTGAGCATACCCTGTTTGAATACATATAGTGGAAAAAGTGTTTCGCAATTCACGTGTCATACTGTCTACAATTTAGTGTTCAAGCTGTGTACAAATGCTACCCAAAATCAAACCTTTCGTTCAATGAATCAAGAGTCACATATATATAGTATTCGCTCATAGTAGGCGATGAATAATCGTTCACACATAACAATAATTAAGTACTATTTATTGCTATGCTAGGCCGCCCAGCGGTTAATGATTAAGGTCATAAGTACACACTATCAGCGAATCAACAAGTAAAACACATACAAGAATTGCGATTGTGAATATATGATAAACCATGATTAAGTGAGTGAAGTAATAAGCGTACATGAGTCACCCAAAAGTGTAAAACATGAAAAAGGGGAAAGATATACTCACCGTTTGCTAAAGCGATTAAGATCCAACTTAAGTGGTCGTGAGCTAAGTAATGGGAATTCCGAAGAATCCAACCTATAATGTATGAGAGTACTAATAAGGAAAGGTTTAAAAAGTCTAAGGTATCTAGGGTCTAAGGCATTAGGGTTTGCTAAGTCGATTTGGGGAATTAGAGTTTTTATGATAAGTCGCGTTAATGTATAAGTTATATAATAACATACCAATGTTTATAAATATGGTTTAGGTAATATAATTATTGCCAATTGAACATTTAGATAAAACTTATGTTTGAATAATTAAGACAAAATAATGTAGTTTATTACCTTAACTAAAATAATGTAAATAAATACAATAATTATAAATGTTTAAATAAATAATCGTGAGTTACACCATGATCCAAACAAATGGTAATTAAGACTTTCAAACATAAAACATTTCTATTTTATATAAAAAAAATATATTTATATAATAGATGTTTAAATAGTATAAATAAATAAATGCTTTATTATGTCTAATTAAACATAATAAGATTAATAATACAAGACACAATCCAAAAATACTATTTTCATAGGAAATAAATACTTTCTGATGTAAATTAATGAAAATAATTTTCTCATAATTTTTATAAACTTAATTCCTATTTAAAACTGATTTAATGAGATTAAATCATGTTTAAACGATTAAAATTAATAAAAATAAATGTTTTTCTGAACCAATAATTTTTATTTCAGTTCATAATCATTAGAAATAATTTATCACAAATTTTGAGATTAAGATCATTAAAAATGAATTTTTAATCAATTAAATATGATTAAAACAATTTAATTCAATAAAAATATAAAAATAAAACATTTTTCAGAAACTAAAAGTGTGGAACTTTTCTTTATGGTGTCAAGAAGCTACACCTAAACTTTTATAATTTTTGGATAAAAATTGGATTTATTATGAATATTCTAAGTTTAAATGAATTTTAAATTATTAAAATAAAGGATAAAATAATGAAATAATAACTTCAAAAAAAATCAGGAAAAGATGTGCATCAGGTGGGTTTCGAACCTGGATCCATTTCAGATGAAAACACCCACCAAACCACTAAGCCACATGCTATGTTTGTTTATAAAATTGAAATCAGAATTTACTTAAATACATGTTAAGATGTTATCTTCTTCCCCATTTCAATAACCTAGAAACCCTAACCCTAAGAATTTCAATAATCAGATTCAAGCATGATTAAACCACGAGACCTTAGGGCTTTTGAAGATAATGGACTAAAGATCATAATGGCAATAAAAATTGGAACTTACAACGTGTTTAGGGGTTCGAAAACAAGAGGTGCATGTTCGAAAAATGTGAGTGCCGACCACAACTTTTCAGACGCGTTTAGGTGCTGATTCTCGTGGGTTTGTGATGCGAACGCGTGCAGAACTGATTGGGTAACATCAATTTATAGTATGGACGATTTACACGAGCGTTTTGTAAACTTTTTAAAGCTCCGACGGTTACTCTTATCGCCAACGGTTAAGACGTGATTAAAGCCTGATTATGATGCGTTAAATGTGCCTAATAATAATTGAAACTGATAGAGAAATGATGGAGGAACATAATCGTTAGCAAAAAATGTTAAAACGCGCTTTAAAACTCGAGCTAGATAGTCGCCGGAGAGGGATTCCGGTGGCTGGAATCCACCCGCCGGAATTTACGAAGGGAAGCAGAGGGTTGAGTTTTTTTTTTGTTTTAAAACTTTTGTGTATTGTCACTTTTGGTCCCTCAAGTATAACTAAGTTAGTTATATAATGAATTTGTTTGTTTTCCTTTTATAAAACTTAACCAAATTAAGTTAGTTTAACTAGAAAGTTTCTAAAACTTTATAAAGCTTGAAAGTTTTAGGAATTTCGTTGCGTAGACGATTCAAAATACGTATTTGATAAAAACTTATACCTGATCCTTAATAAACATAAATGATAAAAAAAAATGTTCGCTTTTACACTTAAATTTGAAAACGACGAAAGTTGTAGGGACTATAATGGAAATATTTCAAGGGTTATTATTGTCAATTAGATGAAAAATGAGGGTGACGGTTGTCACATTATTGAAGGACAAAAGGGGAGAATATAAAAAGATCCATATCTTTGATCCCATGTGGTTGATAAATTGTTCGTATGAGGATATAATCATGCTGTATTACAATCCAATATACTGTGAGGAGAAGGATCGTGAACAAGCGTTGAAATACCATCATGTGGTATGCTTGTGTTTTGCATGGGATGTCAATGCAGATTGTGATTACGATAAGAAATTGGGAAAGTTTGTGAAGACTCGTGAAGTGAAGAAGAAAGCACAACCAACATTCGAGTCGGTAATGACTAAAGAGCAGAAGACGAATCTTCGTATCAAGCTGATGAACAAGACACTCGATTACCAACGCCAACAATCCAAACAATAGTCGAGGGGGAGTTTGTAGATGCATAGTTGCGACTAATGCTTTGGATTGACGAATAAAGAGGTTTGTTGATGAACGTGAGGTCGAAGGTGGTTATGCATAGGTCGAAGGAAGAAGTGTTTGGTCGAAGGTGCTCATTCGACCTCATCGTGAGGTTGAATGTAGCTTACCATATAAGCTCAACTTTTTGTTAACTTTACAAATTTTGCCATTTTGAGTCTTGTGTCTGGTCTAGAATCTCTCTCTGTGTTTTGATATTTCTGATCTTGATTTATAAGCTTGTAAACTCAATTGTAAAGATCTTTTATCAAGTTATTAATAGAAATGATGATTGAAAAGGTACTTTTGTGTGTTTGATTCCATTCATATCATATTGTAAACAATCTAGGGTTTCCACACCTGGATTTGTTAGACTTGTATGATCACCTAAACATTTTTGCTAAAACCGATCCATCTACACCTAGGCGGACATATCTACCTACCGTTGACAGTTTCTTGGCCTATTCTAATGAGGATTCTGATGTTGAGGCTCCCTTTACATTCGAGATCGGCGGGCCATCCAGCCACCCTCTGACACTCTGGTACCCACTAACTTTAAGCCTGCTCCTGTACGCCATACCCATTACTCAGTACGAGACATGATTGGGCGTCACGACACAGAGATTAGGGTGTTGCGTGGGAGGGTTAAGGAGATCAAGGATGACCTGTATCTGACAGGTAAGACCAGGGATCCCATGCTTTATCGATTGGCTGAGCTGGGTACATGTGTGTATGAGGTGGAGCAGGGATGTGCCACGGCTGAGAAGCGTGTTGCAGAGCTTGAGGTGAGGTTGGATTATCTTGAGGCGAGGATGACCGCGGCTGTTGCAGT
This sequence comes from Ambrosia trifida, assembly GCA_028751855.1. Lineage (NCBI taxonomy): Eukaryota > Viridiplantae > Streptophyta > Magnoliopsida > Asterales > Asteraceae > Ambrosia > Ambrosia trifida. The sequence goes on from CM054131.1 coordinate 64,374,467, forward strand.
CTTATCTGTTGCTTTTCCAACCCCATCCCTGTAGGATATCATATGTTGTACTTTTATGTAGTGGTTTAAAAACTTGTATGGCGGTATGCCGGATTATTTTGTATGCAGAAACAAATTCCTATCAAGTATGTTAAACTTTCTATGAAAAGTGTGATGTTTGATTTCCTATATTGTTTTTGTATTGTTCCGTGCATTTGTGATCTTGTTTATCGCTTGTCATGGTTATAAAGTTGTTTGGTTGGTGCATATATTGACTATATTACACAGTGATAAGGGTCTCATTCTTCAAATCTTGTGTATTAGAAGAACATGCCTCCCAAAAGAACTGCTGGATCGACTTCTGAGGAAGAAGCTTTTCCATCCACCTCAGCGGACCTAGCCAGGGTAATTGCACAGGCTATCGTACAACATGAACCGAACCACGCTGACTCCAGTGGCGGTTCGAGCGTAGCAGGCCGACGCAAAACCCAAGATCCCGAGACTGGTAAAGGTTTTGCCCATCCCCTCTTAGTCTTGATCTTGATCTTGTATCGATTCCTATCGTTAATAATCCGATCTTTCTGATACCGAAGAAGCAGAGAATACCGTGCCTGGGTGTTCCTACAAGACTTTCATGGCATGCAAGCCCTGGAATTTCTGTGGTTCAGAAGGAGCAATTTGTAATGTCCGTTGGATTGAGAAGACCATGTCAGTTCTTGATATCAACGGTTGTTCGGAAGACCAGAAGATCAAGTACATCACTTGTACCTTCCAAGACGAGGCATTGACATGGTGGAATTTGCAAGTGCAGACCTTGGGTCGTGATGCTTCCTACAATCTTTCTTTGGGTGAGATGAAGAGGACGCTGACGGACAAGTATTGTCCGCGAAGTGAGCTTTAGAAGTTGGAGAGTGAATTTTGGAATCTATCCATGAACGGGGCGGATATCACTGCTTACACCACCTGGTTTCATGAACTCTCTCGATTGGTTCCACACATGGTTACCCCCGAGTACAAGAGTGTAGAAAGGTACATCTGGGGACTCTCTCCCAAGATTCGTAGCATGGTTACCACTGCTGCTCCAGCTTCCATCCAACATGCTGTTTCTCTTGCTCACAACCTTACCGACGATGCGGTACGCATGGGCTCACTGACACAGAAAGAGTCAGACAAGGGTGAAAGTTCTGGAAATAAGCGCAAGTGGTCCAACATCAAGAAGGGAAAGAGAACCGAGAGTCAGACCAACAAGAAGCTCAAAACTGTCAAAGCCATCGTTGTCGCCACTACTGAAACTCGCAAGCCATACAACGGGCCCCATCCACTCTGCAACAAATGAAAGTATCACCATGTAGGGAGATGTGACAGTATCCAAAGTGAGAAATGCAAGCAGATGGGGCATCCCACCGTGCAGTTCCGGGCTAAAAAAGTTGAGAATCCTGATGGTAAGCCGGGATGTTTTGAGTGTGGAGCTACTGATCATTTCAAGAAGGAATACATTAAGCTGAAGGGACAAGCTCATGGTAGGGCTTAAGTCAAGGGAGCAGATGATGCACGCGAAGATCCCAGCGTTGTCACGGGTACGTTTCTCGTAAACAACCATACTGCTTTGTACTTTTTGATACCGGTGTTGATCTAAGCTTTGTGTCAACCGACTTTAAATGAACCCTTGGACTAGAGTCAAATAAGTTGCACACCCATTACTCCATAGAATTGGCCAATGGTAAGACAATTAAGTCCAAAGAATAGTTAAGGATTGTGTGTTGAAGTTGGGAGATCATGAGTTATGTATCGACCTTCGACCGATTAATCTTGGAAGTTTCGACGTTGTTGTTGGCATGGATTGGTTGTCAAAGAACCACGCCATGGATATCTGCTTCGAGAAGACAATTCGAGTTCCACTGCCCAGCGGAGAGGTTTTGTCCATATAGGGGGAGTGCAAAAAGGTCCCATTACGACTTATATCCTGCATGAAGGCCCAGAAGTGTTTGCGGAAAGGTCATTTTGCATTCTTGGCACATGTGATCGAGAAGAAACAGGAGGAGAGAAGAATCGAAGACATCCCAGTGGTACGAGATTTTCCAGAAGTCTTTCCGAAGACCTACCAGGATTGCCACCCCCGAGGCAAGTTGAGTTCCGTATCGATTTCATTCCCGGAGGCGCTCCAGTAGCTCGTTCACTTTATCGTTTAGCTCCGTCATAGATGTAAGAACTGTCCAGCCAGCTCCAAGAGCTGCTCAACAAGGGATTCATTCGACCAAGCTCTTCACCCTCGGGAGCTCTAGTACTGTTTGTCAAGAAGAAGGATGGATCGTTTCGTATGTGCATCGACTACAGGGAGTTGAACAAGCTGGCTGTGAAGAACCGTTGCCCACTTCCCAGAATTGATGACCTGTTCGACCAGTTGCAGGGCTCCAGTTTCTACTCGAAGATTGATCTAAGGTTAAGTTATCATCAGTTGCGCATTCATCAGGAGTACATTCCCAATACCGCTTTCCGGACGTGGTATGGCCACTATGAGTTCCTGGTAATGATGTTCGGTTTGACAAACACACCAGCAGTATTCATGGATCTGATGAATAGGGTGTGTAAGCCTTACCTCAAAAATTTCGTGATTATGTTCATTGCCGATATTCTGATCTATTCACGAACCCAAGAGGAACATGGACAACATTTGAGGGTGATTCTAAATCTAAACAAGGTTGAGAAACTGTATGCCAAGTTATCCAAATGTGAATTCTGGATTCGTGAAGTTCACTTTCCTAGACATGTGGTGAACGCGTAGGGTATACATGTTGATCCAACCAAGGTAGAGTCGATCAAATATTGGGCTAGGCCCAGTACCCCAACCGAAGTTCGACAATTCCTAGGGTTAGCTAGCTATTATCGACGATTCATCAAAAAAAATTCGAAGATAGCCTAGTCCCTAAATGTCTTGACCCAGAAGGACAAGAAATTCGAATTGAGAGATAAGCAAGAATCAACTTTTTAGCTTTTGAAGCACAAGTTATGCAGCGCATTGATTCTCTCACTGCCAGAAGGAACAAATGATTTTGTTGTCTATTGCGATGCATCTCATCAAGGTCTCGGTTGTGTCTTGATGCAAAGAGACAAGGTTATTGCCTATGCCTCTCGTCAACTCAAAGTGCATGTGCGGAACTACACAACCCACGACTTGGAACTGGGTGCAGTAGTGTTCACGCTCAATATTTGGAGACACTACCTGTACGAGACCAAGTGTACTGTCTTTACTGATCATAAGAGCTTGCAACATATCTTTGACCAAAAGGATCTGAACATGTGTAAGAGACGACGGGTTGAGCTGCTCAATGATTATGACTGTGAGATTAAGTACCATCCAGGGAAAGCAAATGTTGTGGCTGACGCACAGAGCCAAAAGGAACATGTCAAGACGTTGCAAATTCGCGCGTTGGGCATAACTATTCATACCGATCTCACTAGCTGCATTCGTGAAGCTCAACAGGAAGCTCTCAAGGACAATAACATTGAGAAAGAAGCTCTATACAGTCAGGTTAGTCAGCTGGAAGCAAAGCCTGACGGGATAATGTATTTCTTGAATAGAATATGGGTTCCTTTGTATGGGGGACTGCGTGTTTTGGTTTTGGATGAAGCACATAAGTCCAAGTACTCAATACACCCTGGTGCGGACAAAATGTATAAGGACCTCAAAGAGTTCTATTGGTGGCCTAACATTAAGAGTTGTATTATGACCTATGTCAGACATTGCCTAACATGTTCAAAGGTCAAGGCCGAGTACCAGAAGCCTTCAGGTATGCTTCACCAGCCAGAGATTCCCGTTTGGAAATGGGAACAGATCTCTATGGACTTCGTCACCAAGTTACCAAAGACCCTTCGCGGTCATGATACGATCTGGGTAATTGTCGACTGTCTAACAAAGTCTGCGCATTTCTTGCCGAATAAAGAAATAGACAAGATGGAGAAATTGTCCAGGCTGTACATCAAGGAGATCGTGACAAGGCATTGTGTGCTTGTTTCCATAATCTCTGATCGAGACAGTCGTTTCACTTCGAGATTTTGGCAGTCATTACAAAAAGCCCTTGGTTCTCGTTTGGACCTGAGCACCGCTTATCATCCCTAGACAGATAGACAAAGCGAAAGGACCATTCAAACGCTGGAAGACATGTTTCGTGCGTGTGTAATTTATTTTGGAGGAAATTGGGATACACATTTGCCGTTGATCGAATTTTCTTACAATAACAATTACCACACCAGCATCAATGTAACACCCCGACAGATGGCGGAAACATCGGGATGTCACGTATTGACGAGTTCAGTAGCTCATGGTAAATAATAAATTTCAATAATTGATTTAAATAAATTACATACAATTGTTCTAAAAGAATTTGTACATCAAAAGAGAAATACTAAATATTCATCTTCAAGCATTAACTCTAATCTTCAAGCAAAGCTATAACCTAAAACATGTTAAGTTTGAAAATATTTTGGGTCAACAAAAGTTGGTGAGAACTACATAGGTTTGAATATTGAATAAACTTGTACAATTCGAGTGTCATGACAAGTCTAGTCCATATGTGAAAACAATACTACCCAGTAAATCGTGTGCATAATCAAACCTTGTGACTAGAATATTGTGGTCCATCCCATACGCATATGGTTCACTCATTTTTGTTGCGATAACAATCACCCACGCTACCCATACTGGAGGTAACGTATCTGGGTGGGGTTGTCAGTCCAATAGATCTATCATTGTTTATCGTTGGCTTGTACGGAGTTAATGATTATGCTAGTATAATTGTGCTTACCATAGTAATGTTTAAAACATAATGCAACATAGAATAACACATAGACACTTATGTTGAATTAAAAAATTGAAATTGTAACATGTTTCACTCCAAAATAGTGAAAAGGTAAAAGGGGCTATGTAAACTCACCTTAATTTAATGGTGAACTTGTAAATGAACGAGGAATAATGACTTATGCTTGAACCTATATTTCATTATTAAAATTTATGAGCGATAATTCTGCTCTATGATTCTTTGATTTATCGATTGTCCGGCGACGAGGACCTTTACTACTATTGACTAAATGTTCTATATATATATAGGGGCAGGTTCAAATACAAAGTAATACAAACGTGCGAATTGTTGATGCACTTTCTATGGACGTCACTATCGAATAGACTAGGGTTGTGTCTTGTATTGTATTACATGAGATTGTGGTGATCCATAAGGGCATTTTATGGATCTGATGCATTTGTGAATATAGACCAAAACATAAGTCTTGGTTCGACCTCCTTCAAGGGGCGAACCTGCAGGTTCGACCTCCTCAAAGGGGCGAATGTGGCTTATGTTATTGGACTATAAATAGCAATCTCATGTGTTGGTTTTCATTTAAGATTTTGAGTTTGTGCTTTGATTGCTCTCAAGGGGGAGGTCATGCCCGGCCTCCCCCGACCCCGAGATAGATGTTTATCCTACTGATGACAGTGTCTGTAATCGTTTCTGATGTAATACGAATCTGTGATGACTTTGTTATCGTATATTTCTGTCTCGTCTCGAATCTTCCGTCTGAAACCGAGTTGTTTTTGCGTAATCAATCCGTGTATTTGATTTCTAACCGGATTCTCAAGTGGTATCAGAGAAAAGGCACGATTTCACAATTGCAAATTGATCTGAATTGATGAAAACAGATTAGAATTCTGATTTAAAGATCAAAACCTAAGAATTTTGAAGCTTTTCATAAAAACATGGGTTTTGATTAAATTAGAGTTGAATTTGATGTTATTTTCAAAAATCCTTTCACAAATGTTTGTCTAAATTCAAATCCGCATAAAACCTATCAAATTTCATTACATTTGGTGAAAATTTTGTCAAAAACCAATCAGATTCGTGTTCTTGAGGTTGAAGATGATGAACAGACCTAGAACGGTCGAATGTGAGATTTGAGGGTTGAACGTAGCACTATTTGGTCGAAGGTGGTGTTTTAACTGGTCGAATCTAGAGTTTGTTAGAGTATTGTTGTTCATTCGACCAGAATTGTCTCATTCGACCATTCGGACGGTCGAAGGTGAAACCAAACGGTCGAAAGAGGGTGTAAAGGGTCGAAAGGGATTAGTGTTTGTTATATTCCTCTTTCGTATTTTTTCAAACGGTCGAAGGAGATCATTTTGAAAGATTTCAAATTGAAAATAAAATTTTGGCAAATAATGAAAGAAATTTTATGAGTCAAATTGAATCTTTTAAGAAAGAGATTTCAAAACTTCATAGCACTATTTCAAAGAAAAATTCCACATCAGAGTTAGAAATCACAACACCTTGTGTTGTTGATCCTGATTCTGAGGTGAAATCTGTGTTTGAAGAGAAAACTGAATATGTGGTAGAAACTTCAGAACCTGAATCTGAAGAGAAATCCATATTCAAGTTTCCTGAAGGAGTTGAAGGATCCTATATGTTGGTAGGACAGGACAAATTGATTTTCAACAAAGATTTTCCAATTGATAATATCAAACAATAGTTACTTAAATGTATCTTTGTCGATAATAATGATTTGATAAATCAATTTAGAAATCAATTTGATCATTTACATTTTGAACTCAGTCCTAATCAACATGAGAATGAAAAGGATCAGCCTAGGAACAAAAAGAAAAATCCTAGGGCAAAAGGACCAAAACCAAACAAATCGAAAGGAAATGATCAGATGAAAAATTCTCATCAAAAGAATTCAAGAAATTTTTCATCTAGATCATATGACTCTTATGATTATTCTTATACCTCTCGATTTGATGGTTATTGGAGAAACAACTCACAACAGTATTCTCATGATTATGTTGAATGGAGAAGCTGTTTTGAATGTGGTGAAGTTGGTCATATTGTTGCTCATTGTCCCTACTGGTATTGGGATGAAGGGTATGCATGTGATTTGTGGAATATAGGTCTTGTTATAACTGTGGAGAGTGTGGGCATTTAGTTGCTGCCTGTCCGTATGTTAAACAGAAAAAGACCGAAGTGAAATTTGCTAAAAATTCAGGCAATGTCAAAAAGTCTGTATCCCCAAAATCAATCAAGAAACAAAAGGGGAAACAGGTTGTGTATGACAATCGTAACAAGATTGCGTTGAACAAAAATGTAGATAGTGAACGGGTTGCTAAGGTAAGGGGGAGTTCTAAGGCTAAGCCTAAGAATAACTCTAAACCTGGACCTTTATCAGTTAAGTCTGAGAAGGTTCCAATCAAAGTTCAGAAGCAGGTTTTAGATAAGAATCTAAAAAGTCAACAATCAAAACGATTTCAACAAAGTCTAAAATAAATTCTGAACGTGTTTGGAAACCCAAATCACTTTCTAAATCAATAGCAATTTCTATTTCAAATCAATCTATTGAAAAACCAATTGATTTTTCAAAAGGAGAATGGATTGATGTTTCGAGGATTGATGACCTTGGACGACCCATCATTGTGAAGGGATGGGTGCCTCTCTCGTGCTAATTGTTTAACAAGTGTGCAGGTTGTTCCAGACAGACCTATTAGTTATCTTTTGATAGCTGATAGTGGAAGATCTGTATACAAGCTATTTATTGGAGAGGTAAAGGTCAAAAGGATGGGATAGTGAAAAAGGAAAACATGATTTAAACAGAGAGGAGAGTGTTTGTCTTCTGTTTCCTACCTGTGAAGTCGGAAAAAGTTGCAATCGCATGCAATTGCTTTCAGGTTTTGGATTTTTACAACAGATGCAACAAAACGGTTTATTCTAAACTCTCTTATCTTTGTTAATTATTTTACTAATTTGAATGATCTTTGTGAGTAAAGTAATCTGAGTGGGAAAATGGTTTTTGAAACTCAATGAGCAAACCTGATCGGATATCATTTTATTTTGTTTTTCTTCAAAAAGTTGAAAAATCCAAAAATATGCTTATTTTTAGATTTTTAGGGGGAGAAAATTTCAGAAAAATCAAAATTAAAAAATTAGAAAATCAAAAATGAGTTTTCCTAGTGAAAAAGAGGAGATGATAGTACATCAGTGGACTGTCAGATTACTCTAAAAACAAAATGTATTGATAAACATTGAGTAGCCACTACAATTATATATTGGTAGGCTTGAAATCAAATGTTAAAGTTCAGCATGGTGATATAAATCTAAAAACATTAACTGATAATCATGTGGATCAACGTTTCGTTGGCATATGGTCTTAGTACCGAAATTTCGTTTGATAGATTGCCAAAATCGGAGGTTTCGGGTCGTTATATTGAAAGTTATCTGGGGATAGTCTAACTGATCTTTTGTCGTATTGATTTACGGACCTAGATCAGTCAGGGTATCTTAATAAAAGATCTTTAATGACAAATCCTTAAGTTACCGAATGAGGAACTTAACATGTGTGATGATAATAATAGATTATCTAATGCATCGTATCAATACTATGATGAAAATCATGTATGATATTAGTCCTCACCCTGGTTGAGTGCATAAGTCGCATTGAAGCATTAATTTGCTGACCTGTCACCGCTGTGCCTCATACCTTGTAACTAATGGATAACTACAATATAATCACGTGTTACGATGAAACTTTGTGCAATTCTTGATACGGGAATGTGTCACGTGTGCGGGGACCATAGATTTTTCAGTATCTAATATTACCATAATGTATCTGAAATGCTAAACAATGAATAATGATTTTGAGTTTAAGTGGACAAACATACTGGTAATGGTTGTAGGATGCTCAATGCCAAAAAGCAGAAAATTAGTCAAATAGAGTTTTGACTGACTGTTCCAATACTGATATGATCCTCTTACCAGAAAATTCACAAAAATATGTTTAGTTTACTTTTATGCAATTCCATTTGAAAATTCAAAAAGATTTTTGGTGTGTTTTAGCATAAAATTTGAAAAATCAAAATATTTTGTTTCTACTTTATTTTCGATAACCGATGATGGGATACTTAATGTGAATGCTCAGATACATAAAAGTTTAAAAAGACTACAGATTTTCAAGTTTCTAGTGCATATTAAAAAAATGTTTTATAGTTCAGGGGGAGAACTATTGAGGGTCAAAAGGAATGTGAAGAGTACTTCCGAGATTTTTGTCGTGTCTAACGCTGGTTGTAGTTTGTGCAGTTTTTAGTAAATTTTTCTGCATAATCAAACATAACAGGTGCACTACTCAAGATTCATCGACAAAGTGTGTAACTGAAAAACACCCAAACCTGAACATCTAGATCACCCGAACAACATAAACTAGTAAGAGATTGTTAAAGAAAAGACTAAAGATCGAAGAATTCAAGATTTGATGTCTGTCTTCATCTCGGGACCAACAAAAGACAAAGCCAAGATTTCTTGAGTCTGTCTGAGATTTCAAAGCTTACTGCAGAGATAGACAAGAACCTCGACACAAACGTGAATGAAAATGGAAAGTTTTCAATTCATTCAAGATAATGATTGCAATACTTGAAGAATTGATAGCTTTCTGAATTTGGTACATCACTAGCTAGGTCCAAGGGGGAGATTGTAAGTGCATTATTCATGTATGTCCGCAGCTAGTGATCCAGTACTGAATGTCGAAGGTTCAGATAATCAGAAAAATGACCAAGACTTTAGCATGAAGATACATTCGACCAGTCAAGAGGTCGAATGTAGTTTACCTTTGGTCGAATGTAGAATTAATGTTGAAGAAGGTTACACCTTCGACCATACAAAAGGGGCGAAGGTGGAAGTATATATAAAGGGAAAAGTTTGTTATTTTTAGTAGAGGTTATCATTTTGAGCTTTTCCCTAGTTTGTGTGTGTGTGATATTCTCTGTATTAGGTCTAGGATATCATTTGTAATCATTGATATTTGATCTAATACAAGAGTAAAGTTATGGAAATTGCTCGGTGATTCGTTATCTGTTTTCATCACGATCGTTACGGTTTATTTCTAAATCATTTTGCAATCGTGAAATCAAGCCTTTGCTCTGATACCACTTAAGAATTCGTTTTAGGATCGTAATCACGAAACGTTATCACACGAATATCAACCGTAGGGTGCGGAATCCCCAACGATCGTGCAAAATGATTCAGAAATAAACCGTAACGATCGTGACGAAAACAGATAATGAATCACCGAGCAATTTCCATAACTTTACTCTTGTATTAGATCAAATATCAATGATTACAAATGAAATCCTAGACCTAATACAGAGAATATCACACACACACAAACTAGGGAAAAGCTCAAAATGATAACCTCTACTAAAAATAACAAACATTTCCCTTTATATATACTTCCACCTTCGCCCCTTTTGTATGGTCGAATGTGGAACTTTTCCACATTCGACCCTTTCATGTGGTCGAAGGTGTAACCTTCTTCAACATTAATTCTACATTCGACCAAAGGTAAACTACATTCGACCTCTTGACCGGTCGAATGTATCTTCATGCTAAAGTCTTGGTCGTTTTTCTGATTATCTGAACCTTTGACATTCAGTACTGGATCACTAGCTGGGGACATACATGAATAATGCACTTACACGAAGGATCACTTTGTACATGATAATTACATAATGTTTTCATGAACATACAAAAACATTACGTAATTATCATTACGTAATTATCATGTACAAACTGCATGATAATTACGTAATGATATTACGTAATTATCATGTACAAAGTTCCTTCGCATCCTTCGCACGTTTATTTTACTTTGTAGAATAACCGTCCCCATATGTATATATATTTTATTTTTTTGAAAATATATGGCTGGTTCTAAAATGCACTATATAAGTTACGAATTCAAATCTTTACCTACCTATTTAAATCGTTATCCCCCACTTGTGGCTCAATGGTTGTCAGCTCAAATCTCCTTTGGGAGACTTTGAGTTCAATTCCCATAAGCTCCATTTGGGGGTATTGCCAAGTGATGGTCGAAACTAGCCTACTTGTAGGTGCCAGGTTCGATTCTGATGGCCCCCCGGTTTTCTACTATCGTGCATTTACTCCAGAGAGGCTTGCCTCTTGTGGAGGGTGCAACATCTGTCAAGTGGCAGGTGGCAGGAAATTTTCCAGGTGGAAGCCTTAGTGCCCCTTATGCGCAGCCTCAACTCGCTTGTGGGCCGGCCACTCTCGTGTCAGCGTGGGCCCAGTTAAGACAACATAGTCTGACCATTGGAGAGTGGCTAGGGGACTCCCATTCTGGGAGGTTGTGATGATCTCTGCCACAACATAGAAAATTCGCCTTCCAAAAAAAACCTATTTTAATCGTTACTAACTCATTTCTTATATCTAGAATATGTTGATTTGAGGAGTAATAGAATTTATTTTTTTTATTATACAAAAAGAAAACATATACATGTACATCAACTCATCACGCCAATTTGAAAATCTTATATGACATGTGAACATTTATAAGCATATATTATGGTGCATTTATTTAAAGGAAGTAAGATGCCTGATGTGTAGGCTATGATCATTCATATACATGCTAGAACATTACAAAGTGTTTGAAACATGTGGTGCCAATTTTCTTATTTGTTTTTAGTCGCCGGACCAAATCGAGATCACCGACCCATAATAGAACAAAAAATATTTCCTCCATGGCTGAACTAAAATGAAGCGTAGACTTAGAATACAATGCGGTTTCGTTGCGACGGTGTTCCGACACGTGCGGTTGTTGCTCGTTGGAGCAGTGGATGGTACGTGATCGATGGTTTCGCCAGCGGGTACCGAGAGAGGTGGTGGAGCTGTTCGGAAGGATGGGTCTTCATCGGAAAATTTGTCACTAAAGGTGTGTAGTATAGGATGGAATAGAGAGGGGAGAGGATGGGTCCTTAATACTAGTTATGCCATTAATGGTCGGTAAAAGATCCGACGAGATTGGCGGCTTTGATTAACAATTCCATTACTCATAATTGAGAGACACAAAATTGGAAAGTTTGGGTTGATTGATCCTTGATGGAGGCGTTGGATTTTGGTTTTGGCAGGTTGGGTGGTTTGAAAAAAAAATTAAAAACATTGAGTTTCGTTGATACTGTTGTTGTCTCGTGATTGCCAGAATCTTCAATTAGTGAATTCATGGATTTGTAAAGTCATAAACTTAATAACTTTTATTATCTTTATAAATGTATTTAGTTTAATACTTCAAAGTTATAATAATATCACAATAAAAAACGTATTATTATAATAATGATATATATATGTATATATATTTTTTTTGAGATTATTAGAGAAGTTTCCTGTCTAGAGAACCAACACGTTTTTGTGCCCTTTGCCTTTGACATGCTTGGAGGTCTAGCGCCCGAAGCAATTTGGTTCTTGGAAAGAGTACAAAAGGTGGTGCAGAGTAACCCCCAGCGACTAAGGACTCACGTTTTATTTTTAATAGAATTGGGTTTGCTATTCGAAAGGGGGTAGCGGCGCAACTTGTAGCCCGTTTACTCGCCACTCACTTGTAAATCTTGTCGGTTTTTAATGAAAATATAAACATTATATATATTAGAGTATAAAGAACAACTATTTCAAGGTTAATAAAATAAATCTTTTTTTAAGAGGTTACAATCAAGACTGCCCCTTTCGAAGCGTTGTATGGACGCAAATGTCGATCGCCCGTGTGTTGGGCAGAGATAGGGGACAAGCAATTGACAGGCCCTGAACTTATCCAAGAGACAATTGACAAGATTTTCCAGATCAGAGACAGATAGAAAGCTGCCTGGGATAGGCAGAAAAGTTATGCTCATCAAAGGCATAAACCATTGAAGTTTCAGGTAGGCGACAGAGTCTTGCTCAAATTATCACCATGGAAAGGAGTACCCAGGTTTGGGAAACGTGGAAAGCTCAATCCTAGATACATAGGTCTATTTGAAATTCTTCCACGAATTGGACCAGTTGCATACAAGCTCAAACTGCCCCAAGAGCTCAGTAGTGTTCATGACACGTTACGCATCTTGAATCACAAGAAGTACCTTGCTGATGAGTCATTGGTTATCCCTCCAGAGGAGATCCACATTGATGATCAACTTCATTTCATAGAAGCCGATAAAGATAGCAGACTGGAAGGTTCCGAAGCTTCGTCGCAGTCAGGTCAAGCTAGTCAAGGTGCGTTGGAATTCCAAGTGCGGACCCAAGTACACTTGGGAGCGTGAGGATCAGATGAAACGCAAGTACCCCTATCTTTTCCTAGAGACCATCAGTTCAGATGACCAACACTGAAAAATTCACAGACGAAATTCCTCTAACAGGGGAAGAATGTGACACCCGTCGAAATCACATGTCATGACCGTACACTTACTTACACGTATACATGGTGCATGGCATTAAATTTCATATATTTCATCATAATTGGGCCATACAGGGTTCCAACAAGTCAATCCCAAGACATACATCTAGCAGCAGACACACTAGTTGATACAAAATCCCAGCTAGCCGAATAATTCATGATAGATTATAGGAAATCCATGCAAAACCCTAGTTTTGGGAATCAATATAATTGAGCACAAGATTCCAATTTGTTGCCTAGACAAGAACAAAAACAAACACTATTCTAGAACTATAGATCACCCGACGTAATATTCATGAAAAACTAGTTAAACGACTAGTAAAAACACGAACCATGAAAAATTATATTAATCACGTTTCCAAAAACCCAACTATGTGTGCATTTACCTATAGACGTCCAATTCATATAGATTGTGTGTGCGAATTAATCAAAAAAATGTATTATCATACACACACCTATACATTCAACCATACCCACACTCCTACATAACATCACATTGTTGAACCAATTTCCAACATACACACATACAAATTTCGAACCACAAGCACACACACACATTTCACAATCTCACCAAATCCAAAAGTGTTACCATTCTAGTACATGAGCCACCCTACACCCTCAAAATCACATTAGTTGACTTGCCAAAGAAACTTTGCTCTTTCCCTAGGCAATTCGGCTCATGCATTCCAATGCAATGGAATGTGCGATGATTTTGGACACTACTCACCTTGTACAAGACACGCCCATATTATATATATGCTTATACATACGCACGAGTACACACATACACACACATGATGGAACTTTGATACACAAACCACCTACTGTTGAGCACCGGTTTTGATAAAAATAGTTATATGATTATACAAGTCTAACAAATCCAGGTGCGGAAACCCTAGATTGTTTACAAAATGATATGAATCGAATCAAACACAATCAATTACCTTTTTAACATCCGTTTCATTAATAAACTTGTTAATCTTGCTTACAAATTAGGTTTACAATGAAATAATTCAAGTTCAGAAAGTTCTAGACCAAGAGAGAAAACCTAGACTCAATACACACACTGAAATGGCAAAAGTTACAAACTAAATAAAATTTCCAACTTATTTAGTGCTGCACATTCGACCCATCGACATGGTCGAATGTGCACCTTCGACTTTCTTCAAGGCTCGAACCAAGTATTAGTCATTTGTCTTCTCCCTTAGACCTTTTCTATCTTCCTTCAACCCATACAAAACCTTCCTTCGACCCTACGTAATTACACAAAACACATATATTGTTAATCCAAAGCAACTAGTCGCAAAATGTGCATCTACACCTACACCTCTATACAAACTCATGCATGCATACATAGACTCACACTTTATTCACCATTCTTATCTATGTATTACCAATACCAAGACCCTTATACCAACATGGAAGCAACATAAAACACTTGCCATTCCAAAGCTTGTTGACTTACCACAAATTCTTTGCACCTTCTCCATGTATATCGGCCGAAACACCCCTACACAAGCCAACAAAGATGCCAAGGTCAGCTAATTACACCAATATAGACACTAGCCCTTGCACAGCATGAAAGTAATGTGTTGACTTGCCACAATTGTGAGTCAATCACCCTGGCCTCTATCCCTTCCTCTTGGATATAAATAGGCAACAAAGGGTCAAGAGAATCACACCACAACACATCCAAAACTCACTAACACTTGAGAACCCTTTCCTTCCCTTGGAGACCCATCGACCAAACCAAAATACCCCCTACTCGAGCCCCATTTCAAACCCACAAGACCCTCACAGCGTCTACACTGCATTGCTTGGGAGTTTGAAGGTTCTGGAGTGGAGAAACCGGCACTAGATCGACCACATCTTAGTTCTAACACTTTTTATAGTGGTATGTTCACAAAACCATCTTGTAATTCTTTTTTATATGTTTGGGTCCATGTTAGGAGTCACCCAACCCTCACTCACACTCGCACACCTATAACCGAACATCTTAAGCTGAAAGCAATCGACCAAGGCTCTTACTAATCATAGAAACCTTGTAATTAACACAATTGTATGTACACACACATATGGTATATGTCTACACATATAAACACCCATGAATGGACACACATACACGCAAGTGTATGCGTGTGTGTCTAGACATATTTAAAAGTGGAAACAATCGTTTTTATGACTCAAAGTTGATATATACACATAAACATGTGTTAATTAGCTTTAACACTAGCCTTTCTTTTAAACACATGGTAAATGACAAAGAACATGTGTTAACAAATGAGAATGGTATTTTTATACACTCTAGCCGAAACATGTGCCAATATTCACACTTATAGATACAAATAACTAACACATGTACCACATGATATCATGTGCCAATATTAAGAATTCTTTTGATCAAGTATTCATGTTCCATGGATTTTGATAGCTAATGGTTATAGTGTAAATGTAAGTACGAGGACCATTGAGCTCATGAACCGAATGTCTCATCTTCCAAATGGTAGTCATGATAGAATAACACACAAAATAAAATGTAGTAGAAATGTAGCATTTTTATCCCCCAAAATGGAAAACTATAAAATGGGGCCGTGAAATTCACCTGGTGACTGGATGTGAGGTCTGGTAAAGCAAAAAAGTGGAATAGCTATTGTCCCGACAAATGATACCCTTGGATTATCAAGGACATAGTAAGTTGTATGTTCTTGTTGTTTACCATAGAAGTTGTTCACCCGACATGTGGACCCTTGTGTTAGGTATATGTGGGTCATAGTTTCATGTACGTGACAATCATTTTATGTTTTATGTGTACTTTGTAAAATGTACGGTTTCGTGGATTCCGGGCGTTTTATTGTGAAAGCATAATTTTGATTAATAAAATGGGCCCCACATGTCATCATGGGTATGGGAGATTCCCAATATTAGTATGTGTGGTTGTTTTATAGCAAAACAAATGTTTTAACACATGTTTATGCCTTCAAATGTTAAAAGATGGTACTAACACATGTTATGGCTGAATTAACACATGTTATTATGGTATAGCCGAAATCTTTTGTAATCTTGTCTAAAAATTTGATTGTTCATGCATCCATAACAACTTGTTTGTGCTTCCTAGTGCACCTTTAGGTGATCAGAAGGGTAGGCTAGTGGGTTTGTCAAGATATCAAGTACGTTTATCCAAAAAAGATGGTGGAGTGTCAAATATGTATGTATGTATGTATGTATGTATGTATGTATGTATGTATGTATGTATGTTTTGATTCAAAGCCGATCACATAACAACCATTATGGTAGTGGGAGGTTTATGAAAACTTAACCATTATACGGGTGTATTCCTTAAGTTGTTTGTGTGTAGAATACTTAAGGGCAATTACGTATAAACGAACATGTGGGTGATTGAAATCAACTAAGCAACAAACATGATAAAGCCTTTAAAAATCATTAACTTGTGTGTGATTAGGGCCGATTATTTAGATGGTCAAGGGTCGAAGGTCAGGTATACTTGAGGGCCAATTGTTTTGATTTAAAATTAGAGTAATGGTGAGTTGACAAGGTACCTAGTCGATACAGGAACGTGACTGGATGCTTGGACCTTCGGCTCCTAAGTAAGCTTCCAAATCTTGAATTTGTAGCCTTTAAGTGAGAAATGGCAATGGCTTTTGTTGAGGTAGGGGTCAACGGAGGTAAAAGGAAAGGAAAACATGGAGTTTTGTGGTGTGAAGCTTTGGGAAAGGTCATGTGTTTCTTATATAGTTGCCGATGAGGGTGGTGACAAACAAACAAATAACGTAAGTCCAATCCTCTTGATTTGTGTTATGTTTAAGGTATGTTTTCATGAATTAATGTTAGTGTGACGACTCGAACATATTGTTCCTTCCCTTGATGCTTCGGCCGAGTCTTTATCACCTCAAAGAGGTTGGTTGACATGCATGGAAGGTTGTATGAGCATTTTTGTCTTGTTTCCAATTTGGTGTATAGCTTATTAGTTATGCATTCCTTTTGTCTCAAGTATTCAGCCCATGTGAAGCAAGATCATATCCAAAATGGCAAGGGATCAAACATTGGAAAGAGGTGGCAAGGGGTTTAAGGCCTAATTTGGTATAGTTATAGTTGTCAAAGTGAGAATGACTTGTGCATGACCTCCTTGTTGCGGCCGAGAGTTGGTCAAGGGAAGAAGAGATCCATGGGTGCAAGTACATGCCATCATCATTCTTGTCATCATGCCTACACAAATATCCATCCAAAGGTAGGTTTGTTTGTTTGTGGGTGTAGTGTTTGGCCAAGAGTAGTAAAGGGAGAGTAGAAGTGTGTGTGTGCGCGCGCGCGTAAGGTTTGTCTTGTAGTTGCTTATCATCATCATCATCATCATCATCATCATCATCATCATCATCGGCCGATTAAATGTCCTCACAAGCAAGAGAGTCTAGTTTTAGTTATAGGGTGGTTGACCTAACTTGATTGGTGTAAGATTTGGTTATCCATGTGATAAGGACTAGTGAATGCTTCTAGGGATTGAGCTCAGTCGACTAGTGACAAAAGGGCAAGGAAATATCATGGAAAAACAATAAATTGTAATGTGTCATTGTCCATACATGTATGTGTTTAGGTATGTATTCCGAGTGTACATGTGTGTATACATATATGTTTGTGTGTTGCCTTTGCCTTGGTCTATAATATGTGAAAATCTGTATGTATATAAAAGTGTAGGTGTAGTTCATTAAACATGTGTATTTGTATATAATATGTCATGTGTTTTGATGACTATATTAACATGTATTAATTTCAAAAAGTTATGAACACATGTTATTTGGTGTTAACACATGATAGTATTTGTGATCCATATACATGTGTTAGTGAGGAGTTATCATGTGTTATGGAGTATTAACATCTAGTGATAACACATGTTCGTTCTTTGGGAGTGTTTTATGATTTGTGTGGGTGATAACCTCGTAAAAACACTTTGTAATTGTTTGGGTTTTGAGTGGAGTGTGTAGTTTCCACTTGGGCTCGTCACGTGTATTGTTGTTTTGTTCATATGTAGGAATCGGGTATCTGGTTGCTCTCTGTTGAGCGTGTGATTGGCTTGACTATTCAATGCTAATTGCCTTGTATAGTCTGGGTGTTGTATGTGTAAACGGATGTCTATTGCATTTCTACAATAATTATGGCTTTACTAGACTAGGGGTATAATGCATGTAAAAATGTCTAATAATGCACATGAAATGACAATTATAAGCTAAATGTGTACGGATATTGACCTGGATCGTTGACTGGTGTCACAGTCCCAAGCCAGGTTAATTTCACATTGGTCACTTTGCTGCATCTGGATATATACTTACATGTACACTGATGTCACTCGTTCATTGTAAACAATATATTCACCTGTTACGACGAAGCTTTGTGCATACCTTGATCGCGGGGGTATGTCATCATGTGGGACGTGTAGTATCCGCTGTATAAGACACAAAACTTGGATCAACAAAGTGATGCTTTGAAGATGTAAGTATAATTTTGTTTAAGTGGACAAACATATTGGTAATCGATTTGGTCTGTGACTATGCTTTTAATAATTTATTATTAAGAATTCTAATTTGTGCATGCGGTCTCGTTCTAAATGATATGATCCTTTCACTAGTGGCTTCTCAACAAAAATAGAGTGTTATGTATTTGAGTTTATTTTATTTATTTTCATTTTATTTCACTTTTTAAGGGTTTTCGTTTATTTTCTTTCTTTATAAATTTCAAAAACAACAAAAATATTTTTTTGTTTTCCACTTCGTGTCTTAATGCACGAGTAATGGTTATTCACTTGGAGTACTCGTATCGTTCGTGAAAACGTCTCGTTTTTCAAACCAAAAGTTTTTCAAAGGCCAAATTCAAATTGTTTTTGTCCAACGGAAATAGGCTAAGGCGGGCACAACATTTAAACGGCCCAACCTTGACTAATTTAGGGTTTAACGAAGATGCTAATTCTTGAAGGCATCTTCGCTAAAGAGCATCATCGCTTAAGTGAGATGTGACACCCGGCAAATTCTGGTTAACAACGTTGTCTAGATGAAAGTCTACCTTAGCGAGTCACGCGTATATTGTACTTAACTGGGTTAGTTAAGTCGTGTTATGGTTCGGGAACTATCAGTTTAGTATAGAGGATCATCGGATGTTAGTCTAGAGGTTCATTAGATGCCAGTCCTTAACCAAGTGTACAAATGGTGACGATTCGTAGAATCGTCAGGGCATACGGAAAATACAAGTCTCGAGTCTCGGGAATTGGTGAACGAGTGTGAATATGTTTGTTTGCAAGTGTTATGTGTTTACAATCATTATGTGACTTGTCGGTATGTGAATATGTGTTAACATATGTTAAAACGGGGTTTAACGCGCAAAATACACCGAACCAACCCCTATAGGCGATTAGGGGAGGCTAATCGCCTATAGGGTATGCATTTGGGGATCATTACATGCGATTGGGGGGCTACTCGCATGTAATAACAGGTGATTAGGCCCAATTGCATGTAATGTCATGCGATTAGCAACCCTAATCGCGTGTAGCTGCTGCACAATCGCGTGTTACGTACTGGACGACTAAAAACGACTATAAATACAATGCTTAACCTCCTAAACTTCATAATATCAACCCTAGTCGTCCCATAACCCGCCCCAACACACACACAACCTCTGGAACGTGATTTTGGATCAAAACACAAGGTTTCAAGCTTATTTCATCAATCTATCACAATCTAAGGTGTGATTTTCATCCATGAAATCTTTATTAACGTTTTTATTAAATCCCTAATGGTCCAGACCTGTTTTAAAACGAATAAGCTTTCTGAAAATCGTTAATAAGTATTGTTAATTGGATTTTAAATAGCATGCATGATGTATGTGGGTTTTCAATCAAAAGCTAGGGTTTTTATGATTCAAGATGGATGATTAACATGTTATTAGGTTAGTTTCAGATTAATAATGATGGCATGATGATAGAATCTGAGTAATTGTTCATTAGGGTTATGGTTATGCATGTTAAGATGATGTTTCATGCTATGTGTATTGTGTTTGGATTACATGGTTGCATGTAGGGCTGATAGAACGAGGATAAACGAAGGATTTTGGTTTAAACATGTTTGGTATAGTTGTTTGATTGATATTTGATGATTACACACGTTCTGGATCTGATTTGGAGTGTTAAACGTGCGAAAAACCGGAACAGCTGGGTTACTGGCGATTAGGAGGCCAATCGCCTGAATAGACACCCTAATCGCCTATATTACATGCGATTGGGGGGCTAAATGCCTCTGTTACATGCAATTGTGATCCTAAATGCTAGTTAAGTCCTGAAATACATGTCTTATGACCTAATCGCCTATAAACTCAAGATTTACATGTCTTATGACCCTATAGGCGATTAGCCTTCCTAAATGCCTGTTGACCAACCTAAATGCTAGTTGACTTTTCCTAATCGCGTGTACTGCTGCTGTAAGTGTAAATTAGCATTCCGAGACCCGATTTGACATATAGGAACATGCTAGGAACCCCGTAACATATCTAATAACTTGGTAACATATGTTTGGACTTAATTATGTGATACTTGAACTACGTGCTATAACTTGTTGGACGTTAACGTATGTTAAGTGTGATTGCATGATTGTATGTTGAGAGCGTAAGCATAACACGGGGAGTCTCGGGTCACCAATGGGATGTCGAGTCTTGTACATTGGGTCAGTTTAACAGTCACAGTGTTTTCAAACAAACTTGGTTATGGTCTGGACATCTAAGGACTAATTAACCTGCGGGTTATTAGTCTAAGTACTTGTAACTGTCATATGTTAGGTCGCCGCTTTACGGGACTAGCATAGCTTGCTGAGTTTATTCGTATTACGAAGTAACGCAACCTAAGGTGAGTTTACGGCCCCTCTTTTAACTGGTTTCACTTTTCGGGGGAGAAGACATGTGTTAAAACTTATGTTTGGTAACTACTGTCATACTATGGGTTTTCTATGGTTTACTATACGATCTTTGGAAGTCCCGGGGGGAACCATGAATGTGCGGGTTAGCACAACGGGGAAATGTGAATAGCGCTATTGGGAGTGACCAACCCCGCTCGTCGGCTTGGAGGGTCGGCGAGTGCATATTGTCTCAAACAGGAACAACAGGTTTACTACATCGGGCACGACATCTGGTTTGCGAGTTAGTAATGGTTTTCCAATCGTAGTAGTAACAAAACATACGCCTAGCTAGCGTACTTTGGTTTTCGATTTGTTATAGTATGGACAGGTTGAACTTGGTACTTGGATTACAAACCTGTAAACTCACCAGCATTTTTGTGCTGACGTATTCTCTTACATGTTTTCTCAGGTCGCTAAGGTAGCACAATGGAACTAGGGCGCACGCGTCTGCACGGCGTCTAGTTAGGATTGCATGGTTTTCAAACATTGAACAATTTGGTTTACGTTTGGATTATGTTTAATAATAAGCTTCCGCTGTAACTGGAGATTTAAACTATGTTTTTGAAATTGCATATGTTAATTTAGACTTGTTTATTGTGATCGTTGGTTTGGATCCTGGTTTGTCATGCGCCTCGCGGTAAAACTCCGCAAGTGGATTTTGAGGGTGTGACATGAGAGGTATAAAAGGCGGGCCAACAAGTCAACACTTCATATTTTAAAACTCAAAACCCTCCACCGTCCCTCATTTAGTGAAGATACATAAACCCACCAAAACCTATCAATTTTCAATGTTTTTCACTCCAAAAACAAGTATGGATCATTCTTTTGATCAAGTATTCATGTTCCAAAATGAAAACCGCATCTAACAATCCATAAACATCTAATTTCATTCGTAAAATCTTTGTTTTTGATTGGGTTTTTGGGTTCGGACATTCAACTGAACAATAAGCCTATGTCATGTATTTAAAATCTGAGATTTGGCTTTGTTATCGCATTATCGGACCATTTAGAGTGTCGTAGAACTATCGGTACATTTTAATCTTATCAAAATCAAAATCTGAGTTTTACTCATGTTCATTAGGTGAAGATAATTGTTCGCTAATATGCCTTCCCAGTGAAGGTGCTAGCATCTTCACTATAAGGCTAACTTCTCTGTTGAGCATCTTCACTCAATGCTATTGTTTGGACTTCATTGTTTGCTAACAACTTATCGTCTGATTGTTTACTGAGCAGTACTTTTGTTATTTTGTTTCACGTACAGATCATGGCACATGCACAACGTTAGTTTCATAGTGTTCATAATCACAATTTTGGGATTGCACCGGGCGAAGCAAATACTGAATAATTTGATGATATGCCGCAGTTTCTACAAAGGTGTCGCATCAACTATTCTCTTTACAAAATCTCCTGTTATCTGCTTGACGTATATTCGACAGTTTTGGGACACAGCAGAATATGATTCTAGAGTTGAACCACGAGTGATGAGGGTGACTGTTAACAATCAAGTGATAAGAGTTTAATGCTGATGTAATTAGACAAGCTCTAAGGCTAGGGACTGTAGAATGGGAAAATAGTCCAATAGAGTTTCCTGGAACGATGAGAATGGGAGCTTTTCGACGTATGGTTTATTCTGGAGATATACAGAAAGATTAGCTATTTAAGACTTATGTATTCGGACAGTGGCGCTTATTGATGCATGTGATGATTGTGTGTTTCTCGGCTCACAAGGCTGGGTAGATGCAATGGGTGCCAGTATACATTGTGCTATGCTTTCTCTTGTCTACAACAAGCTGTTCAACTTCTCACAGATGATCATGTACTTATTTGAGAAGTAGCCTATGGTAAAAGGGAAGCTTCATTTCTTCCTTTACCCAAGGTTCTTAACTTTGATAATAAAGCACCTGTTTCCTAACTTGCTAGACATTCAGCCATTCGTTTAACTTGGTACAATTGATCGGAGAACTCTTACAGAGTGTCGTACTAACAACTTAAGGCGTCCAAGGAACGAGAGACCGTAAGAGAAAGCTTTGTTTAGGGCTATCACTAATGCAGCGTATCGCCCCCCACCAACTGATGAATGGTTTGACCCACCTCAGGAACAAGGAGTTGCACAAAAACCACAAGGCTAGTGCTCAAGTTCAAGAACTAGCTCCTGTTATTAAACAAGAACAGATATAGGAACAATCACAGGCGCAGGTACAAGTGGAAGAAACCTGTTGTTAAGCAACCCGTTTAGCAACTGGTTGATGTTATTACAGAATACGTACCGCCACAACAACAAGATGTAGGGGATTGGTTTATGTCTAAGCTTGATGCTGCTCTAGAAGGACTAGGTCCTTCGGATACGTCACATGCTGGTGAAGGGTCATCGAAAGATTTTGATATTTCCAATTCCATTTCGAAAGATAGTGAAGATACAGATTCAGATAGTGAGGGAATAGTTCCTGGATCTCCTCCACCGAGGTTATCACCTCCTATTGAATCGGTGGGAGAGAAGAGAAAGAAGGATGATGATGATGATCCTCCTCCTACTAGACCTCAGAAGAAGCAGAGGCTTATGAAGAAGAGATGGATTGTCATTCGTGAGCCAGTTAGGACAGAGCATATTCTGGTTGAGTCGTAGGTATCATCAACTACACTAACAACGGCAGCAACAACACCACACATAGTTTTATCCACCACCACTCCAGTTTCAGTTATATCTTCTTTGGCAGTTTCATATATACCAGTTACCACAATAGTGCCATTCGTTGGGCATGTAGGTAAATCTTCACTTGGGGTCTCTGCACCTTCAAGTTTACCAGCAACCTCCCATGTGGTATCTATGTTTGTTGAGTACATAGTAGTCACTCTAGAGTCACTTTCTACAGTGCTGATGACTAATTTTGTTGCTACTTTAGCTCCACCCGTATCCGCAAGACTTCATTTTGATATTTCTTCCCCTGACTTTCATTTGATTCTTCTTTACCAAATGGGGAACAAATTACAAGGTTAGAATGCATAGTTGCTTAGTTAAATGCTCAAGTGATAATGGTGAAATAGACAACCACATCGCTTGTGGAGTATAATGAATTGCAACAACGGGCTCAAGCCCATGATCGTGCCTTGATTCAGTCTCCACTTACTCAGAATGCATAACTGATGAAGCAATTGATAGCTTAGGGGGAGACATCATGCAAAGGAGATGAAATCATAACAAAAAAGCGTGAAGACGATCCAGACAACGATCCCAACCATTCGCGGGATAGTGAGCCACCAAGTGCATTAACTACACTTGGGATGCTAGCTATAACTCAAAGGGAGTCTAGTGGTGTTGCGGGTTTATCTAAGAAGGAGAAAGGCAAACACCTAATAGATTCAACTATTCCCAACTTTGAAGATTTCTTTCTAGAATCCGAGTTTCACTTTGATCCATTGTTTGGAGAGCAAGGGTGCATAGACAGGTTGAAGGACATAGGCCTACTATTAGATGAATCAGATCATGGTGCACTATTCGACTTAGAAGAAAGGGAATTTATTCCTGATAATCTGGAAGATTGGATCCCGCAAGAGGGTGATGTGGAAGTTGATCTAGGAGATGATATCGGTGAGGTTGTGTTCCAAAGAAACCTTACACTGAAAGTGTTATTGAAGGTTGTGACAAGCAGATTGAAGAGGATTTGGAAGAGCTAAGTGTAACACCCTAGGCATATCACACACCTCCCGAGATCTTGGTTCATAAGTAATGTCATGCCTTATAAATCACCAACGTGTTTTGGGCTTAGTTGGCTGTGGAGCACATGAAAACTCCACAGTTAAGCGTGCTCAGGTGGGAGTAGTACTAGGATGGGTGACCTTTTGGGAAGTTTTCACTCGGGTAACCAAAAACAAATCCGTGAGCTTCTAGTGAGCAAAGCGGACAATATTAGATGATATTAGAGGCGGGGTGTTACAGAATGGTATCAGAGCCACTCCTGTGCCATCCGGGATGGTGGGGAAAACCTCATCGAGGACAATGAGTCCCTGAGGAGGGGTGATTGTAACAACCTAGGCATATCCCACATCTCCCGTAGACAGGAGAGATCTCGGTTCATAAGTAATGTCCTTCCTCATAAATCACCAACGCGTTTTAGGCTTAGTTGGCTGTGGAGCACATGAAAACTCCACATTTAAGCGTGCTCAAGTGAGAGTAGTACTAGGATGGGTGACCTCCTAGGAAGTTTTCACTCGGGCAACCAAAAACAAATCCGTGAGCTTCTAGTGAGCAAAGCGGACAATTTTGGATGATATTAGAGGCGGGTTGTTACACTGAGGAAGAAAGTAAGTGAAGAGAACATAGAGCAGGATACAGGTGTTGAGAGAAAAGACTACTGTAAGAAAATGAAGGAGCTTTGGCATAAGAAACTTCGAAAGCCGATCAAGTTTTTTTCTAATTATGATGCTACAAACTCGAGCCAATTCACTAGTTGCATAATCAGTTTTTTCTTTGACTCTGAGCTCAAGTTATGTGATCAAGCACTATGCGGGTGTCCAGTATCTACCACATAGGTATAAGTCATTTCATTCCTTACCTTTGTTAGAATTGAGAGATTTGGCGAAGAGGGAATTGATAAATCCAGGGAATGATGGTAGAGTAAACGCATTAGAAAGGGTTTTGAGGAAGGAGATTAAAAAGAATGAATTTGATATTTTCAAGCCATTAAAGAGGAAGCGTATATTTAACAAGACACATATTGATCCAAGAACAAACAAGCCATAGGTAAAGATATACTATAAACTAGTGAAGTTCTTGAAGAAGGTTCCCTTCAATAAAATGCCTCAAAATGTGTTGGAAAACCTCAAATGGTGGTATGTGGATAGCGATACAGCAAAAGCAGTGATGGAAAATTAGGATGAGAAGTGTTTGTTGAGGGTTTATGATCCTATGCATCTCGTGAATCTGTCTAAAGCTAATTTGAAGAAGTTGTACAAGAAGCATATCTACTACAGAGATGATTAGAGGAATCATGGTTATCGTTATCAAAGCGTGGTCGATTTGAGCGTGGAGAAGAAGCTTCAAGCTGGTAGTCGATGGCATGATTTGAATGATTGAAGATTGCTGAGGTCGTGAAGATCTAGAGAGCATTCGTCAAGTGGGAGTTTGTTAGTTCATTTCAGTGTGACAAATGCTTCTCTAAATGATTGGTCGTTTTGTGTTGATAAGTCTTGTAACACCCCGACCGATGGCGGAATCATCGAGGTGCCACGTAGTGACGATTATTCAATAGCTCATGGACTAAAAGTGTAACTTTGAATATATTGAATTTAATAATTTATTACATTGAAAGGAAAATACAAGATACAATAATTATAAAGTCACAAGACTAACTGAAATACAGAGAAATCAAAGCGTAAATACAAATTCAAAAGCTTAAAGGAAGCGTCTCAAAATATAACCTGAAACATGTACGAAAATAGTATATGTCAATACAAAAATGTATTGGTGAGCATACCCTGTGTTATTTACATATAATAGGAAAAGAGTTTCGCAATTCACGTGTTATACTGTCTACAATTTGGTGTTCAATCTATGTACAAATGTTACCCAAAATCAAGCCTCGGAGTATAAGTGATATCCGAGAATAATGGGATATTGAGTATATATGTATAGTATTTGCCCAATAGTATGATTATATATAGTAGAGGACAAGTGATATAGGTTAACATAACAATGACCAAGGTCTCATACAACAGACTCACAAGGGATGCATATATCATAGTACTACTCATTGTTACGGTAGGTCACACAAGGGTTAATGATTAATGTCATAAGTACACACTATCAGAGATCAACAAGTAAAACACATACAAAAATTGCGATTGTGAATATGATAATAAAACATGTTTAAGTGAGTGAGATAAATAAGTGTACATGAATCACCCCAAAAGTGTGAAATCAAAAGGGGGAAAGATAGACTCACATAGTTAGTAGTAGTATAATGTATTTCTTGAAGGGATTGAAACGGAACATTGAAGTGGTTAGAGATTTTATAAACTATGGTGTTTATGCTCATCACTACTTTAACGGTGTGACAAATAAGAAGATTAGCGAAATAAAAGATTAGAAAGTTTATTTCATTTTATTTTTTATCTTCAAAGAGAGATGATCAATCGATTTATATACCCAAAAGGTAGTGAGCATTTGATGTTAATTTCTTTTATTATGGCCATTAACCGTTTCATATGGAAATAATAATTTAGATGTTGACTATGGAAATCATTTATTTAAATAAATTTAATATAAGAATACCAACTGTTTTAAGTTACAAAACTTTGTATTGGGATAAAGAAATGAACTTCATTTAATATTTTAAGAATCGGTCTTTTAGAAAAACAAATATTAACTTGGTGATGGTTGATCTAAATTTGAAGACGTACTAAATTCCACCGTCAAAAGGACTTTCAAATATTAAATAAATATTTAACCATAAGGCTCTAAAACTAGTTATTTTATGTATTTAAATTTACATTCACAAAAATGTATAACAGTTAATAATAATAATAACAATAATAATAACAGTACTGTTTTAAACAAGCGATTGTTGTAACATTTAATAAATACATTAAAGGAACAATTTATATTTCTAAAGGTGAAGCCTTAATTCAGAAATGATGACATATAACATTGTGAATGGAATACAAATAACCGTTCATCTAGTAATGGCCATTAGTGTCAAATGAATCTACTATAATGAGGTTTGCAAATTATTAATAGCATGTGAAATGCACTGAAACGGTTATGATAATTAAAGTCAACCTTGTCATGCTTCATATACCCGTTTTTATCCTAATTAAAGTCCTATATTAATTAAATTAAGATCTTGTAACACTACTTTTTTTTGAAAGGTAAATTTTATTCAAACAAAACCACCGCAAGCGGTCCTCAAAGCAAGGACCCCCAGGCAACAAACGATTACATCAAGTCTAACGGGTATTTACACCACTTATTCCAATCAATACCTTTAAATCTAGATCTATTTTGAATCCAAAAAATGTCGAAACTTTAATACTTTCAACCAATTCAGCCGCTCTCCTCGACTTGTTGTTGAAGATTCTAGCATTTCGTTCGTTCCATATCGACCATATAGTTGTAAAGACGATACCTTGCAGAATATTGGCTTCTATTTTGGTCTTTGCTTGATTATTAGGCAGCCAAATTAGATGAACAACATCAATGCATATATCGGACTTAATCTACACCAAGCTCCAATCCGAGTCCACACTTCTGTCGAAAAGTAGCAACCTGTGAATATATGGATCGCTGAATCGAGTTCCGAATCACACAGAGGGCACTGCATATTATCTATCAAAATTCCACGCCTAGTCGGTTCCACTTTTGTAGGCAACCTATTCAATCCTGCGCGCCAAACCATAATTTTGCACTTGAATGGGGTCCATCCCCCCCCCCCATTCCATCTGCAATGTATTACAAGGCAAGGGACAATCACAAAGCAACTTCTTTGCGCTGTTCACAGAAAAAAATATCCTTGTTTATTCCTCTCCCATTTCCAAACATCCCTCCCCATATGCCACTGATGCTCATGGATCTCCCTTAATAAGCCAAACAATTCTGCAATCTCCTCTTGTGTTGCATGATCATAGCGCCAATCCCATACCATAGTTTTTTCACCATTATTAAACTGCACTCAATCATCAATAGTCGCCCATTTCTTTCTTCCAAGCCTGAATAGGTTTGGATATTTAATCCGTAACGGCTCATGACCAATCTAATTATCTCCCCAAAATGTTATAGTCGCCCCATCACCAACGATTCCCACAAAATAACTATTGAGATATCTCCCGGATAGAAGTTTCTTTTCACTGTTCTTAACAATTTGTTTCCAACACCCATTAACCGAGGATGTACATGGTAACATACTCCAGGTTCTACTCGACCCATGGCACCCGGCAACAACCTTCTTCCATAAACAAGTACCTTTTGTTTTGAAACGCCACACCCATTTAAGAAGTAACGCTTCATTCATACTTTGCAACTTACAAACCCCTAAACCACCCTCTTTTTTAGATGTCGTTATAACATCCCAAGCGACCCATGCTATCTTTTTTATTCCAAAGAGCCGGCCCATAAAAACTTCCTCATAATCGCTTCAATACTCTCTATCACCTTTTTAGAGGCCCTATAAAGAGAAAAATAATAAATCGGTAAACTTTCAAGCATATGTGGGATTTTTTATTCTCCTCTCATCTCTATATGCACCACCGTTCTTCACCTCCATTTGGCCAGAGTTTTTCATGATCTGCTCTGCACTTCCCTAATTTCATCCAAAGGTTTGTTTTTTAGGGAGATAGACAAATGATTGTCCATTTTAAACATAGAAATGTTGGGTACTTTTCTTTTAACAATTTCAAGTTTTTCCTTGATATATAGAAGTTATGGTCAATAAATATCTTGCGAAATTTATAACCTAAAAATATGAATACAAGTATTCCGATGGAATCTCGCAGGAAAATCATCCCAGAAGAAACCCAACGTCGCATTACAAAATTTTTTGTCACCAATCTTCCTGAAAGATGTAGCGGGAACGATTTGGCATTACAGATTCATCCTTTCGGGTAGATTTTTGATATCTACATAGCAAGAAAGAGAGAAAAAGGCGAAAATCGTTTTGGTTTTATTTCAATGCTTGACGTCAAAGATAAAGAGGAGTTGCTGAAGAGTTTACGCACCATTCGTATGGGGGAATATCGGTTATGGTTTAGTGTGGCTCAATTCGTTTTAGAGGATGGAGAGATTAACAACAATGTGCATAAGTCTCAAAGGAAACAAGGAGATGGTATTCAAAAGGAAGCGAAGGTTATGGGTGCAGAAATGGGAGATTGGTCGTTTAAAGATATGTTCGTGGCTAAGTCGATTAAAGTTGATAGTAATGTTAGTGCTTTCAATGAATTGTTTGGGAAGTCTATTGTGGTAAGAATGGTCGATGTAGAAGCTTTGAAGAACATTAAGATCATTTTAAAGGAGATATACTCGGATGAATTCAGAGTGCAATACTTGGGAGGTTTAGACGTGTTGATAGTTTTTGAAGATGCTGACATAGCAGTTGCAGTCAGGGATGCGGAGACTTTTATTGACAATAGATTTTCATAGATTAGCATATGGGAAGGACAGACGTTTGGCTTTGAGTGTTTGGCACAACTTAAGATTCAAGGAATTCCGCTTCATTTGTTGACTAATGAAGTTATTGACGGAGTGGTAGGTGTTTTCGAGAAGGTTGTACATCGGGCAAATATGACGATTTTGGATCGTGATTTGTCACTTGAATATGTCGATGTGTTGCTAGAGGACGGGAAAAGAGTGTCTGAGGAAATAATCTTACAGTGGAAGGATCGAAAGTTCCGTGTATGGATCATGGAGGAAGTAGGAGATTGGATACCGAATTTTAATTAGCCGCATACTCAATCGGAAGATCGTGACCAGGTCAGTGATAAGGATGATGAGCCGGTTAATATGAACATGAAGAATGATGAATCATCCAATGAAAGCGAGTCGTCCGATGAAGGTAATTCGTCCGGTGAAGGTAACCCATCCGGTGAAGATGTCTTGCTGTCCAATGAAGGTAACCTGTCCAGTGAAGATGTCTTGCCCAGTGATGCGCACAATTCGGGAGGAATAAATGACATTAATGTTCAAAATAATGTTTTGGAAAGTAATGTTGTATCATTAAAGGTCAGTCAACTAAATCAAGAGATTGGTTTGGTTACTAATCTTGAGGTGAGACAAGAGGATTTTGTTCCTGCTATTAATTTCCCATTTGAAAAATTCATGGATAATAATATCATGGGTCAAACATAGGTCAACAAAGTGAATAAAAGAAAAAAGTTCAAAAAGGGTGGAGATGTGGGCCGGCCAGCAATGCATATTCTAGTAGCCAGGAAAGCCTCAAGGTTGTGAAGAAGCCTAAGAAATCTGACCTATTCTCACTCAATGATTTGTTGGGCCTATCAGATGGTGATGAATCAGATTTGGCTGAAGAGGATACCTTATTATCAAAAGGAGAACATCAAGATATTGATCTGAATCTAAAACCAATCCAAAATATTGAAGAGCAGCTTTTCGTTGAAGAAGGTTCAAGGGATGATGATGTTGCTGTGAACACTATAAACAACCAAATCTCAGGTGATATGGATTGAGCTTCGACTAATATTCCTTTGCAAGAGGTTGTCGCTACAAAGATTACAGGGGAGAAACTTGGGGAAAATCTCGCTAATTTTGATAATATGATAAAACAATCAATCGTTCAAGAAGGGTTACAAGCAGGTATGAAATGAATTGTCTCTCTGACAATATTAGAGGGATTGGGGTTGGTGGTAAGGATGGATGGGTTAAAAGGTTAAAGGAAGAGTTTGGTATTTCTTTTATTGGGTTACAAGAAACAATGTGCAGTAATTTTCAAGATGGGTTGATGTCCATTTTTTGGGGAGGGTTGGGTTACGACTGTGATTTTGTTGACGCCAATGGTCATTCGGGAGGTTTGGTTAGTGTGTGGGATCCGAAGGTTTACGCGAGGGACAAAGTGATGAAAGATGATAATTTTCTGTTTACTTCTGGTGTTTTGACTGATGGATTGGTTAGGTTAAATATTATAAATGTGTATGCTCCGCAACAAAATGTAGAAAAACGGCAGTTTTGGTTGAAAATTTCTCATGTTATGAATGACGAACAGGGGTGGTGGATTGTGATTGGGGATTTTAATGTTGTTAGAAATCCGGAGGAGAGAAAATTTTTTGTTTTTGACTAGGCTTGTGCTAGGGATTTCAATGATTTCATTGATATGGCAGCCTTACGTGAATATGATTTGAAAGGAATGAAATACACTTACTTATCCAATAGAGGGGGTGAATGCAAGATAAGTAGAATTGACCGAGTTTTAGTTTGTTCAAATGTGTTTAACAAATGGCTAAATGGGTGGGTTAGAGCGTTACATAGAGGACAGTCAGATCATTCTCCTTTGGTACTTTCTTTGGTTGATTTGAACTATGGAAAAAAAACCTTTTCATTGGTTTGACTCGTGGGTGGATAGACCGGGTTGTCAGGATATTATTAAAGAGGCTTTGATGATAAATAATATTAACGGTCCTTCGGATACGGTTTTGACTGAAAAGCAGAGAAGATTACGAAGTAAGTTAAAGAATTGGTTTGCTAAAGTAAAAATAAAAGAGGATGGATTTGAATTGCGTCTTCGAGCCAAGAAGGAAGAAATGGAGTTAATGATGGAACAGAAAGAGTTGGATGAGCCGAAGTTGTGGGTTTGGACCGAGTTCACTAAAAGTTTAGAAGAAATTGAGTTTCATCAATCTCGGGATATAAAACAAAAGTCCTGGGTCAAATGGACAGCTCTTGGGGATGAGAATACGTCTTTTTTTCATAATGTGGTTAATGGTAGAAAAGCCAAGAATGCTATCCCGGGTTTGGAAGTGAATGGGGTTTGGATTTCTAGACCTTCGCTTGTGAAGAAGGAGGTTTTGCGCTTATTCCGGAGTCATTTTAGAGAATATCATTCAGAACGGCCGGACTTACATTGCACAGGTATTAACAAGCTGAAAGAAGACGAAAGTAACTCTTTGATTGCTAATTTTTCTAGACAGGAAATCAAGGATGCAGTGTTTGAATGTGGGTCGAATAAGGCGCCTGGTCCAGATGGCTTTAATTTCAGATTTGTGAAGCGTTTTGGGATTTTTTGGAGACCGATTTCTCTAATATTTTGGCTGAATTTTACGAGTCAGGAAAAATAAATCAGGATTGTGGGTCGTCTTTTATCACCTTGATTCCGAAGGTAAAAACGCCTTTAGGACTCAAGGATTATAGGCCGATAACTTTAATTGGGATGATTAGTAAGACTATTTCCAAGATTCTTGCTAATCGACTCAAAAAGGTTTTGGGGATAGCCTGCCTCTCTCTCCTTTCTTGCAGCTTACGAACCCAGCCTTGGTTATTAACCAAGGGAAAAAAGTAAAAGAAAACCACTACTACGTAGGATTATTTTGGGTACCAAGTTGGTGTAGTGGTTGTAACACTACTACGTAGGATTATTTTGGGTACCAAAATATAATATTGATTATCAAAATTATTTTATAATTTCTTAGCTAAAGTTTTGTGTTTAAAATAATAACATTTTTAAATGTAACATTATTACACGATTAATACATCGCCAAATACAAATTCAATTAAAATGTAAGTATCTCATGATAAAAATGTAACGATTTTATGAATTGGAGAAGATGAAAAGTACAAGGACTATAATTGACAATTTGCTTAACGATGAGGGTGTAGGTTGTCACTGTCTCCCCTACTTTAGAAAATTGCGTCCCAAAATTTCTTTCAAGTAGAGGTTTCTATGAAACAAAAGGCGTTGTAAAAGTCAAGTAGATTTTAAAAATTGCATCAGTAATGATTTGACAAAACTTAAAGTAGTTGTCTAATATCCAAAGTAAAAGTTTCAAAATCTTTAACAGTTGACCCGAGGTTAGGAAGTTAAGAATTTACAATGAGAAAGTTTTTGGGGAAGTATGTAACTGGTGAGGACAGGGCGTTGATATAGCAGTCCCCTACTTTAGAAAAGTTTCCAACCGAACTTTGCTAAGGACATGCAACGAGATTCCAAGTAACAGAGAGTGTGAGTGTATACAAAATTTGAGTTTTCGGTGTGGGTGGTCAAAAGAAAGATTCCAGGAAGACGAATTGAAGCTAGTGTAAAAATGTTCTTTGTCAAAAATGATAGTCGTTGCTCAACGACTTATTAAAGAAGTCAGACCCAACGCTATCAAAATGCAATAGAAAATAATGGGTAGGTTCTTGGTCAGACTCCTAGTTCGCCCCCGCAGTATCGTTCATGCTTATATATAGGGTGTACCGCAGCTAACCCACCACACCACCGATACTTTGGACTCGTACTGATCATCTACCAATAGCCTAATTGAAATCACACACCACCCCCATGTATCTGTAAACCCATGATTTCGTTCCGGACCGTAATCACCGATTTACCTTACACTAGAGTGTTATGCTTTTCCACGACACTAAAATAAATGATACAAGACGCATTGCGTGCAACTAAAATGTGCTAAGTAATAGGTACTGTTCAAGTATAAGATGCGGTTAGGGGTCCTTCCCCTTTCGGGTTCACCCGAATAACCTAAATAAGAATAAGGTGTAAGTATCAAGCACGGTTAGCGGTCCTTCCCCTTTCGGGTTCACCCGCACAAAAAACCAGTCAATTTTGTTCAAATCGTTTGGTTCTAAACACCCATATTGATAGACTCTAAGGATTACACCGTTCCCCTCAGGTTAGAGGAGTACTCCGACCCGAGTCGTACGTGGGCACTGGCTTAGACCTCATGCGAGTTATCAATTAGTATGTTCATTGACCATGATGATGAACAAAATAATGAAAAAGTATAACAGGGTTTTGCTCAAAATAGGAAAGTATGTGTACAAAATATGCGTTCAAAATATGCGTTCAAAATACACGTTCAAATTATGCGTGCATGAAAAGTATATAAGTATAGCACGAAATTTGGATTTGAAAGAGCATAAATCGAGTAAATCGCACAATGGCACAAACAAGAGTAAACGAGTTGAACTATGCTCAAAGTCAGTGATGTGAATATAACTGCTAATAGGTAGTGTGCAACTAATGTTTGAGAGTAGCCACAAATAATGCGAGAATAACCACAAATAAGATAATGCGCGAGAATAATTGCAAAAAAGTGGTGCAAGAATAAAATAGTGAAATTTACTGCAAATGAAGATGCGCTGAACATGCGTATTGCCTACTGTCATGCGAGTTTTAGTAGTTTTACATATATACACTAAATGGTAGCAACATTCTTGATGGAAAGATGCCCAGCTATTTTGTTAAACCAAAAGTTTTGCGATTGAGAGATTACAAGTTTAAAAAGATAAATTTTCGTTTATAAAACATAGGTTACCCGAACATTGTGATATAGTTGGAAGAATAGTGTTAATGCAGTATGAGGATAACTATTTAAAGATAGAAGAATGTTTTAGATTTAAAAAAATAACAAATTAACATAAAAAGATTTCGCAAGTACACATTTTCATGTGTTTATGAGAAGTCAATTTGAAAATCTTTATAAGGCATACTATTAGTCGCAAGTTTCCACATTTTCTTTTCCCGAAAACATGTATCGGATTTGTTATATGAAAATAAGATGGTTTACACTTGACTTGTAAATATGCAAAACAAGTTATAAAATGCAATAGGAAACAATTTCATGAAGTATATGTATAAATCAAGTGTGCTTTCAAAAGACTATTATACAGATATTTTTTTAAATGACATGGATAACCAACCTCTATGACACGAATAGATTCCCAAATATTTAAAAAGAAGTTCAAGGCTTCGAAATAACGTGAATGTGAACAGCTTATAAATATAACATTTCTGAAAATAGACTTTAGGTTTTAAAAGGATGATCGAGTCACAGCAAGGGAAATTATAAGGGTTGTGAATAACGTATAGGGTTTGCGCTTCAACTATCAGCTGCTAACCTAGCTTCAAAAACCCATATCAACGTTGAAAGTTCACGGCGAACAAAATTCTCATGATGCATTGATTGAGTAAATCTGCTTGGTATTTTTTTTTTTTTATATAATATGGTAGAGGTTTATGAGTTGAATACAAATTAAGAATATAGTTTAGTTTGGGTTGATTCTTTTTTATAATGTTTAGAAAAATGTGGGTAGGGTATGTATGTGGTTAAGTATGATCCCGGATGCCTTGACAAATTTTGGAAAATAAGATTTTCTATATTTAAACAATTCTTTAACTTGTAAGTTAAAATTTCATTAAAGTTGAAAATTTTCGATTTTTATGAAATGTTCGAGAAAGTCAAATGTTACCCGTTAGGATTGGGTAAACTTGAAACCTTGGAAAAAAATTTACGAAATTATTCATTGAAAGACCGTTTGTTTGTAAAGATCGTTAAGGCATCTCTTTGGGGCTCATAGTGTGCTATTTGCTTCAAGGTATAAGGTCTATACCAGGTGTACTAATTTGGTGAATAGGATCCTCCAAAACTGGGTCCTTTGTTCTCTTATGAAAAGTCAACACAGGAAAAAATTGTTGTTAAGTCAATCATTTTAGAGAGTAGTGTACCGGTGTGTATCGTGTAGATAGGCATTTATGTATAAATTTAGTCTGGCTAAAAGGAGCTAACTAGTGTTAGATGGTTATGGCTTAGGAGACTGGGCGTGGTTATGATAGTGAATCAGTATAGGATAAATGATGATATATTGTGTTAGGAGTATTGTAGACACGCAAGAGAATAAAAAGGTCATGGTTTAGGAATATACTGTGACGTCGATCAATTGAGTTTGTAAACCTGATGATATAAAACAAGTTGATTAACAAGTTTTGAAACCACGTTCTCTTTAAACTGTGTGTTGACACAACATTCCCAAAATCAGAATGTGGTCTAAGTTAAACATGGAGTTTAAAAATTTAAGTCGTGGGTAAAAATGTTTTAACGCAAGAGAAGTGATGCTTTAAAAAGTCACAAAGCATAAGCGTATGTTTTAATGCAAGAATGTAGTGGACAAAAGTTTTAATAGTGGTTATGTTTCTTTTTGGAGGAAATACTCTTTGAGGTGTGGATGTCACTCCTATCCCAAAGATTTATTCCAAAGATGTATAACATATAGAGGAGTGAAACTAATCACCAAGGTGTAACATCGCAAAATTTTCCCCAAATTCTTTTCTACGTAAAAGCCTTATTTCACACGCTACCCTAACACACAATTTATATATATGTGTGTGTGTATATATATATATATATATATATATATATATATAATAATCACACTATAATTAAAACCAATCCCTAAAGCCCAACCAAACCAAACCTAATCCCTTGTCTAATTTTGGGGCCCAAACCTGAGCCCATTAATCCAGCCCAGTCCAGGAGCGGCCCAGACCACCAGGCCCAACCACTAGCCTTTCCCATGCTGTTTAAAAAAAATATATATAAGTGTGCTCGAGCCGGGTATCGAACCCGAGTCAATCCCGAGCATACACACCCACACACCATCTGGTCTACACATATACTTGGTTTAAATCCCAGCTCAAAATTTATTAAAACCCACATTTCGGTTCTTCTCAGTTGACTGGAAAGTCAACTGTATCAATCAACTACCCAAAATTAACCAATATAGACGCGTTTTAAGTTCTGGATTGGGATAATTACGTGATTATCGGCCTATTCCACAGCATACACACAAACAATTACACTTAATTCGATCCAATTCTAGCCTATTCTACGCGTATACATTAACATATGGGTCAAACTTTCCAATTCTTTTGATCCGAGAGTAATAGTATAAATTGAACCTCTGTAAACGATCACAACTCGCCGAAATTCATCTCTCAATCCCCAGTTCTTCACAACAAACCTCTGTTCTTGATAATTGCTTCGTGTTTGACTTTTTAAGATGACCGAGTAATCGTGATCGAAAAAGTCTTGTAAGTTCAATTTTAATTGTGGGTTTTACTAATCGGCAACTACCCAGTATTTATCCTATGATTAATTAGATTAACATTGGGTAAATCGCTCGATTTCAAACCTAGGGCTCGAATGGGGAAGAACACGATGATCGTTAATGTATTTATTTTAAATAAACTAGAACCAAACACAACCACTGGTCTAGACCAAGTGGTTGTGTCTGGTGCCTTCTATACAAGCCACGCGGGTTCGAGTCCCGGCTGTGGCAATGATTTTTCATCATTTTTTTTTGTTGGTTGTTTGTAAGCTTAATATATATATATATATATATATATATATATATATATATATATTAGTATTTTAAAATTTGTTTTAAAATACTAAAACTCTTTTAAAAATCCTACAAAAATTATCTTGTATTAATCTGATGTAAAAGTTCAACTTACAATTTTTAGTTTTCAAAAATTTATTTATTTAATATATATAATAAATAAATCAAGTTTATTCTAATTTATTTATAAAATTCTATTAAAATATCAAAACGATTATATAAATTTCCACAAAATTTATTTTGAGTTTTTATAACATTAAGCTTTTCAGAAATGATTTTTATTTCTGAAAAATCATTTATTTAATATTTTTAATCAATTTTTGTTAGTTTTAATCATAATTAAATCATAATAAATCCAATTTTTAATATTTTTGCATCAAAATATTATACAAATTATTTCTGATTCTTTGGAACAGAAATATAATTTTTAAACTAATAATTCTTTAATTTTAGTATTTTTAAATATTAAAGTTAAAGTTTTACAATTTGTAATAAATAGATTTAATATTCTATTTCAAAGAAAATAATTTTGTAAAAATTATTTTTATACTTTAAACACATTATTGTGACCATCTTAAATTTAAATTCTTATGAAAAGATTTTGTCTAATTATTTACTAAATTTCTCTCAAATATCAAACATTTTTATTATTAATCAAACAAGCATTTATCCCCAATTTGAAGCCCTAGAACATATACATTTGTAGACTAGATAGACTTAGACATATTTATTACCTTATTATAGGGTGATACTTGACACATTTGGGCAACACACTATTTTTCAAGAGATAACATTTTGCTAAGGTGAGTTTTACATAGCCCCTTTTCTATTTATCACCATTTTTGGGGTGAAACATGTTACAACATCATTTATGCAATTCAATCATCAATGTGTCTATGTGTTTTTCTATGTTGCACTATGTCTTGAACATGACTAGGGTAAGCACAATTCTAGCATAAACATTGATCAACCGACGGTATACATTGATAGATCTATTGGACTGATAATCCCACCCGGATACGTGCCTCCTACAAAGGTAGCGTGGGTGTTTGTTACTGCAATATAAACGAGTGAACCATGAGCGTATGGGATGTACCACAATACAACAGTCACAATGGTTGATTATGCACTCGATTTACTTCTAGTATGTTTTCACATATGGACTAGATTGCCATGACACATGAATTGCACAACAATTTTATTCGATTATCAAAACCTATGTAATTCTCACCAACTTTTGTTGACCCAAAATATTTTCAACTTAACATGTTTCAGGTTTTACTTGCTTGAAGATTTGAATTGATGCTTGAAGATGTTTGCATAGTTTTATTCAATTTGATGTACAAATTCTTAGAACAATTGTATGTAACGTATTTAAATTATTTAATGAAATTTATTATTCACCATGAGCTACTGAACAATCATCAATACGTGACATCCTATTGTTTCCGCCATCGGTTGGGGTGTTACAGATTGGTATCAGAGCCATGGTTATAGGGAATTAGGTTATTAGAAAAATAATCTAGTCTATAACCATAGGATTTAACCAGTACTTGCTTCTTTTACTTGCTATTCTCTATCTCCCTCCTACTTCATATCCCCACTTTCAAGAAGGTTGCTCTCCATCACTGGATCCACTCTTAGACTAATAAGGCAAAATCCTCAGGTTTAACCTGAACCACCTTGAGATCTCGTCGAAGTTCTAGATTTTAATAACGAACACGTGCAATCTGGAATGGTGAACGCCTGTATTCTGAGTCTTCTGTCTAGGCTGGCATTACGTATATATCCCAATCAGACGAGGGGCCCGGATGCCTACCTGGGAATTCTCGGAATGAGTGTTCACTTATAGGCTAAAGCATGTCTTCATATGTTATTAGAATCTAGAATCTTTGATAAGTCAACGTTTTCGTTTATTCGTTTTAGTGAATAAATGATTACATTCCTTATATAACCTCATTCATTTCATTGTGTCTCTTACAGATCATGCCTCCACGTCGCAGTGCTCGCCTTAACAGTGGTGACAATCATGATGAAGGAAGTAGCAATCACAATCATAACCATGGCACTAACCACAACAACAACAACAACAACAACAATGGTGTCGATGCTTAACTGGCTGCAATCATTTCCTAACAAATGGCGCAGCAAATCGCAACTCTGGTTCCCAACTTACTAGCTCAAGTCATCCAGTTGAACGGCAACGGGAACGGTAACGGCAACGGGAATGGAAATGGAAACCACAACGGGAATGGAAATGGTCTCCCAGCCTGCACTCTCAAGCACTTTAATTACTGTAATCCCCCAAAGTTCAGTGGAGAAGAAGGAGCTACAGGACTCCTACAATGGTCTGAGGGTATTGAGAATACTTTCATCAACAGTGAGTGCCCCGACAACTTTAAGGTCCGTTATGCCATGAGTGTTCTTCACAAATGAGCACTCACCTGGTGGAATGAGGAAAAGCGCACCCGTAGGACTGAAGCTGCACTAGCCTTAACTTGGGATCAAGCTAAAGACATTATGAAGGCAGAGTTCTGTCCTCGTAATGAAATTAAGAAGCTGGAAGATGAATTTCATGATCTTGCTCAAGACAGTGGGGAAAACCTTGCTTACAACACTCGTTTTCACGAACTTAGCTTACTGCTACCCCACAAAGTCACCCATTTGCCCATTGCTATCGAAAAATACATTGGTGGCTTACCGATGCAGATTCAAGACACGGTGTGGGGAAGGAACCCTGCTACTTTTGAGGAAGCAAAGCGTTTGGCTGCCACCCTAACAGATAACCATGTGAAGGCAGGAACCCTGACTCGTAAAGGGGAAAAGAAAAAGGATACTCCCCAACCTGCCGTTGATATCAAAACCGAGGCCTCAACCAATGGAAAGTGCAAGGCCAGGAATTTTGCATTAGACACCACTGCCCCACCCAACAAGAAACAATACAACGGGAAGCTACCTAAGTGTGACACCTGCCAGTATCACCACCCAACTCAAGTACCCTGCCGACAGTGCACCAATTGCCAAAGGTATGTGCATCTTGCGGATGCTTGTCGGATCCCTGCTACAAATGCTCTTGATGCTCCAAATAACCCCGCTTGAGACCCTCCAGCTACCTAACAACAAATCCCCACCATTTGAACAATGTCTACTTTATAATTCTATGTATTGACACTTTTTGATTCAAGAAATAAATTCAAGTATTATCATAATATCTGAGTGCATGCTTGTTTGAATGTGAACTAATTGCTATATCTATAATCATACTTGCTTACTTGTACAACAATTAGTTGACTACCAAACAACCTACTCAAACGATTGGTAGAGGTCATCATGTCTTTCCAACAGTCGGGAGGGGCCCTACCACCTGCTCAACGACTGGTGGAGACTATCGAACCTACTCAACAATTGATAGAGTCATGAAAGGACACAAAACCCTAATGTAAGGTAAATTGGTAATTACGGTCCGGAACGTAATCATGAAGTTACAGGTACGTTAAGGTAGTGTGAAATTTTATCAAGGTTTTCGGTAGTTGACCAATTGTAAACCTGGTATCTTCTTTTAACTTCGGGACGAAGTTCCTAAAAGTAGGGGAGACTGTAACATCGCAAAATTTTCCCCAAATTCTTTCTACGTAAAAGCCTTATTTCACACACTACCCTAACACACAATTTATATATATGTGTGTATATATATAATAATAATCACACTATAATTAAAACTAATCCCTAAAGCCCAACCAAACCAAACCTAATCCCTTGTCTAATTTTGGGGCCCAAACCTGAGCCCATTAATCCAGCCCAGTCCAGGAGCGGCCCATACCACCAGGCCCAACCACTAGCCTTTCCCTTGCTGTTTAAAAAAAATATATAAGTGTGCTCGAGCCGAGTATCGAACCCGAGTCAATCCCGAGCATACACACCCACACACCATCTGGTCTACACATATACTTGGTTTAAATCCCAGCTCAAAATTTATTAAAACCCACATTTCGGTTCTTCTCAGTTGACTGGAAAGTCAACTGTATCAATCAACTACCCAAAATTAACCAATATAGACGCGTTTTAAGTTCTGGATTGGGATAATTACGTGATTATCGGCCTATTCCACAGCATACACACAAACAATTACACTTAATTCGATCCAATTCTAGCCTATTCTACGCGTATACATTAACATATGGGTCAAACTTTCCAATTCTTTTGATCCGAGAGTAATAGTATAAATTGAACCTCTGTAAACGATCACAACTCGCCGAAATTCATCTCTCAATCCCCAGTTCTTCACAACAAACCTCTGTTCTTGATAATTGCTTCGTGTTTGACTTTTTAAGCTGACCGAGTAATCGTGATCGAAACAGCCTTGTAAGTTCAATTTTAATCGTGGGTTTTACTAATCGGCAACTACCCAGTATTTATCCTATGATTAATTAGATTAACATTGGGTAAATCGCTCGATTTCAAACCTAGGGCTCGAATGGGGAAGAACACGATGATCGTTAATGTATTTATTTTAAATAAACTAGAACCAAACACAACCACTGGTCTAGACCAAGTGGTTGTGTCTGGTGCCTTCTATACAAGCCACGCGGGTTCGAGTCCCGGCTGTGGCAACGTTTTTTCATCATTTTTTTTGTTGGTTGTTTGTAAGCTTAATATATATATAATTATTAGTATTTTAAAATTTGTTTTAAAATACTAAAACTCTTTTAAAAATCCTACAAAAATTATCTTGTATTAATCTGATGTAAAAGTTCAACTTACAATTTTTAGTTTTCAAAAATTTATTTATTTAATATATATAATAAATAAATCAAGTTTATTCTAATTTATTTATAAAATTCTATTAAAATATCAAAGCGATTATATAAATTTCCACAAAATTTATTCTGAGTTTTTATAACATTAAGCTTTTCAGAAATGATTTTTATTTCTGAAAAATCATTTATTTAATATTTTTAATCAATTTTTGTTAGTTTTAATCATAATTAAATCATAATAAATCCAATTTTTAATATTTTTGCATCAAAATTTTATACAAATTATTTCTGATTATTTGGAACAGAAATATAATTTTTAAACTAATATTTCTTTAATTTTAGTATTTTTTAATATTAAAGTTAAAGTTTGACAATTTGTAATAAATAGATTTAATAATCTATTTCAAAGAAAATAATTTTGTAAAAATTATTTTTATACTTTAAACCCATTATTGTGACCATCTTAAATTTAAATTCTTATGAAAAGATTTTGTCTATTTATTTACTAAATTTCTCTCAAATATCAAACATTTTTATTATTAATCAAACAAGCATTTATCCCCAATTTGAAGCCCTAGAACATATACATTTGTAGACTAGATAGACTTAGACATATTTATTACCTTATTATAGGGTGATACTTGACACATTTGGGCAACACACTATTTTTCAAGAGATAACATTTTGCTAAGGTGAGTTTTACATAGCCCATTTTCTATTTATCACCATTTTTGGGGTGAAACATGTTACAACATCATTTATGCAATTCAATCATCAATGAGTCTATGTGTTTTTCTATGTTGCACTATGTCTTGAACATGACTAGGGTAAGCACAATTCTAGTATAAACATTGATCAACCGACGGTATACATTGATAGATCTATTGGACTGACAATCCCACCCGGATACGTGCCTCCTACAAAGGTAGCGTGGGTGTTTGTTACTGCAATATAAACGAGTGAACCATGAGCGTATGGGATGTACCACAATACAACAGTCACAATGGTTGATTATGCACTCGATTTACTTCTAGTATGTTTTCACATATGGACTAGATTGCCATGACACATGAATTGCACAACAATTTTATTCGATTATCAAAACCTATGTAATTCTCACCAACTTTTGTTGACCCAAAATATTTTCAACTTAACATGTTTCAGGTTTTACTTGCTTGAAGATTTGAATTGATGCTTGAAGATGTTTGCATAGTTTTATTCTATTTGATGTACAAATTCTTAGAAAAATTGTATGTAACGTATTTAAATTATTTAATGAAATTTATTATTCACCATGAGCTACTGAACAATCATCAATACGTGACATCCCGATGTTTCCGCCATCGGTTGGGGTGTTACACAAGGTATGGATGCCACTCCTAACTTGTTGATATCGTTGCGTTTGTAAAATACGAGTGTCTTCTTCTCAAAGCAAAATACTGAAAGAATAACGAGAAAGAATCATAGCGAAAATATCTTGAAATAAAATATAAGAATAAAGAGAAATTTACACGGGAGGACTCTGAATGTAAGCTTAGTTATAGACTAGGCTAAAATGCATTCTAATAACCTAATTCCCGATAACCATGGTTCTGATACCAATCTGTAACGCTCGGACCGATGGCGGAAACATCGAGGTGCCACGTAGTGACGATTGTTCAATAGCTCATGGACTAAATGTGTAACTTTGAATAGATTGAATTTAATAATTTATTACATTAAAAGGAAAATACAAGATACAATAAATATAAAGTCACAAGACTAACTGAAATACAAAGAAATCAAAGCCTAAATACAAATTCAAAAGCTTAAAGGAAGCGTCTCAAAATATAACCTGAAACATGTACGAAAATAGTATATGTCAATACAAAAATGTATTGGTGAGCATACCCTGTTTTGTATACATAT
The DNA here is from genome assembly GCA_028751855.1 of Ambrosia trifida. Classification (NCBI taxonomy): domain Eukaryota; kingdom Viridiplantae; phylum Streptophyta; class Magnoliopsida; order Asterales; family Asteraceae; genus Ambrosia; species Ambrosia trifida. The sequence continues at coordinate 64,419,124 of CM054131.1, forward strand.
AATAGGAAAAGAGTTTCGCAATTCACGTGTTATACTTACAATTTGGTGTTCAAGCTATGTACAAATGTTACCTAAAATCAAGCCTTAGAGTATAAGTGATATCCGAGAATAATGGGATATTGAGTATATATGTATAGTATTTGCCCAACAGTATGATTATATATAGTAGACGACAAGTGATATAGGTTAACATAACAATGACCAAGGTCTCATACAACAGAGTCACAAGGGATGCATATATCGTAGTACAACTCATTTTTACGGTAGGCCACACAAGGGTTAATGATTAAGGTCATAAGTACACACTATCAGCGATCAACAAGTAAAACACATACAAGAATTGCGATTGTGAATATGATAATAAAACATGTTTAAGCGAGTGAGATAAATAAGTGTACATGAATCACCCCAAAAGTGTGAAATCAAAAAGGGGAAAGATATACTCACATAGTTAGTAGTAGTATAATGTATTTCTTGAAGAGACTGAAATGGAGCATTGAAATGATCAGAGATTTTATAAACTATGGTGTTTATGCTCACCACAACTTTAACGGTGTGACAAATAAGAAGATTAGCGAAATAAAAGTTTAGAAAGTTTATTTCATTTTATTTTTTTTCTTCAAAGAGAGATGATCAATCGATTTATATACCCAAAAGGTAGTGAGCATATGATCTTAATTTCTTTTATTATGGCCATTAACCGTTTCATGTGGAAATAATAATTTAGATGTTGACCAAGGAAATCATTTATTTAAATAATTTTAATATAAGAATACTAACTGTTTTAAGTTACAAAACTTTGTATTGGAATAAAGAAATGAACTTCATATAATATTTTAATAATCGGTCGTTTGAAAAAAACAAATATCAACTTGGTGATGGTTGATCTAAATTTGAAGACGTACTAAATTCCACCATCAAAAGGACTTTCAAATATTAAATAAATATTTAATCGTATGGATCTAAAAATATTTATTTTATGTATTTAAATTTACATTCACAAAAATGTATAACAATAAATAATAATAATAACAATAATAATAATACTGTTTTAAACAAGTGATTGTTGTAACACTTAATAAATACATTAAAGGAGCAATTTATATTTCTAAAGGTGAAGAATTAATTTAGTAATGATGACTTATAACCATTGTGAATGGAAATACAAATAACCGTTCATCTAGTAATGACCATTAGTGTCAAATGAATCTACTATAATGTGGTTTTGCTAATTATTAATAGCATGTGAAATGCACTGAAACGGATAATTAAAGTCGACCTTGTCATGCTTCATATACCCGTTTTTATCCTAATTAAAGTCCTATATTAATTAAATTAAGATCTTGTAACACTACTACGTAGGATTATTTTGGGTACCAAAATATAATATTGATTATCAAAATTATTTTATAATTTCTTAGATAAAGTTTTGTGTTTAAAATAAATAACATTTTTAAACGTAACATTATTACACGATTAATATTGTAGGTCCTTGTAACGGATCGGTAACAAGCTAGATCAGATCTATCAAGGTGCGGAATCCCTTGATAGATTTTATGCAAATCGATGAACACAAAGAACACGGGATAATACTAAAAACTGGCTTGTCTATTGATAAACTTTCAGTGGGAATAATACCAATTACAAGCCTCAAAAGATCTAACCCTAGCCTACACCCCATTAATGCACATATTTATAGTGCATGGGCTGAGTCGGACCAAAGAAGATATTCAAGAAGATAACTATCTTCTTGGATATCTTCTTGGATATCTTCTCTGACTAACTATCTTCTTGGATATCTTCTCTGACTACTTTTGTTTGCTAGGGTAAAATGTAAAAGCTATCATGCTTGACTTATAATCACGTCAAACATGTTACAATAAACTTATCAACCAAATATAAAATGATACTAATCTAGAGAAGCGTTTGTCACACAAACATGCACTAACAATCTCCCCCTTGACAAATGCTCTCTAGATCTTCAACCTCCTGCAGTCTTTAGTCTTCAAGATAATGCCAGCTGCTGCCAGCATAAAACTTCTTCTTCATGCAAAGATCCACAACTCCCTGATAGCGATAACCCTGATGTCTCCAGTCATCTCTGTAGTAGATTTGCTGCTGTAGTAGATTAGCTCTGGAGAGGTTCACAAGATGCATAGGGTCATAAATTCTCAGCAGGCACTTTTCTTTCTGGTCTTCCATCAATGCCTTTGCTGTAATGCTATCAACGTACAGAATGTCTTGAGGTAGCTTCTAGGCCTCTTCCCAATTTCTGCTCCAGTACACGACTCCCCCTGAGTTGTAGCTTGCTCACCAAGTGTTGTTGAAGCACTTGGAGGGCTCACTTCCCGCAGAGCGGTTAGGATCATTGTCAGTATTATCATCAATCCTCTTCTTCCTCAACTCATCACCCTTACAAGTCACATTCTCCCCCTGAGCCTGCAATTGCTTCATCAACTCAACATATTGTTGATGAAGTGTCTGTATCAAAGCTCTGTCTTTTGCCTGTAAGTGGTGGTGGTGGTTGTGGTATTGTGACTGCTAAGGTTGCTGATGGCATCTGTGAGCTTGGCTCACGAAAAACTACTCCTCCTTTCTTCCTCTGACGAGTCCGGAGAGGTAGAACATCATCATCGCCATCATCATCATAATCCTCTGGCTGATAGTCTTTGTCACTCTCATCATCATCTCTCTTCCGTTTCTCCCCCACATTGTCAGTAGGAGGTTCCAACCTCTGTGGTGAGTCTGCAACAATCTCACTTTCCAAACATTAATAGAACAACTTAAACATCCATTAATTAGAATTGGGTCTTATGGATTGAAAACAGTTTTTGAACAACTTAACCCAACATTTTTCAGAAGTGGGCCTTGAATATAAATCCAAGCCCGAAAAGTTTCAGTTTTGGAGATTTGTAACGAAACAATGACTTGGCTTTTGAGAAAATTTGGTTGGTAAGAAAATGAGATGTTTTCCCGAACAGTACGTGAACTCCCTTAAATGACTATTTCCCGTGCATTAAGACCTGAAGTGGAAAAATAGAAAATCTTTTTGTCAAAATTTTTTTTAATAAAAGAAATAAAAACACTAATAAAGTGAAAATAAAATAAAATGAAAATTCAAATGCAAACACTCTATTTTTGATGAGATGTCACCGGTGAAAGGATCATACCAGCTAGAACAAGACGGAACACACATGTTAGAATTATTCAATGTGTATTATTAAAAGCACAGTCGCAGTCCAAGGCGATTACCGGTATATTAATCCACTTAAACAAACTTACATCATTGTCTTCAAAGCCTCACTTTACTTTTTACGATTATGAGCATTTGATTGTAGGTACTGCGTGTCCCACAACATAACATACCCCCGCGATCAAGGTATGCACAAAGCTTCATCGTAACAGGTGAGTATATTGCTGGTATCCGTATAATTTACAAGGTACGAGACACACGGGTGTACATGTCAGCATATTTCTGGATGCAGCAAAGTGATCGGTGTGTTCTCAACCAGGGTTAGGGCAAATACCATTTTGGTACGAATTTTAGCTTTGGGCTTTGTGAGATAGCCTTTTAGCATATAGGGTTTTGGAATTATCCTTTGGATTTGCTCTTTTAAGATATCCTGGCTATGCCTAGATCAGCATATTTTTGGATGAAGCAGAAGGGCAGCCAGGTTATCCCCAGATATATCAACAATATAAACACCTGAAACCTCTGATTTTGGCAATCTATCAACGCAAGAATTAAGATCATAAAATCGTACACCGATGTTATGTTCCCCACATGCACCACAGTCCTGTTATATTATTATTATTATTATAATATGGGCCGAGTACGCGTTGTAAGTCTGCCTACTGGTATATCACATGATGGAGCTGCGGTCGCACTTAGCTGTTTAGGTTCTCTATTCTATTTTAAGTGCGACAGTCAAGCAGCTGATGTACTATCATATCCTTTCTTTTACACAGTGACAGCTCGTTTTTTTTATTACTAAAGGAAAAAATATTTACAAAAACTTCAAAAACTTATGGGAGACTTAAAATCATTCAGGATTCCTCATCCCGTTCAGTTGCACCAACAGTTCAAAATGAGCCCTATCAAATGCCTTGGTGTAAAGGTCTGCCAGATTATCTTTCGTGTCAACTTTTTCTAAATGAATCATTCTCTTTTCAAAACAATCCCTTATAAAGTGATGTCTGATATGAATATGTTTAGTTTTAGAAAAGTTGGTTGGGTTTTCAGTTATGGATATGGCAGATTTCTTATCAATCATGATGGGAGTATTTAGAAAATTCAAACCGTAATCCCGCATTTGTTGCTGTATCCACAAAACCTGTGAACAGCAGTTACCAGCTGCAACGTATTCAGCCTCGCATGAGGACACCACTACAAAATTCTGCTTCTTGCATTGCCAGGATACGAGTTTCCCCCCCCCCCCCCCAAGTAGTTGACATCTGCCAGTCGTTGGTTTTCTATTCTGGTTGCGTCCTCCATAGTCTGAGTCGGTGTGGGATACGAGATCTAATCCACCATCTGATGGATACCAGAGACCTAATTTGGGTTTCACCTTAAGGTATCTCATTATCCGTTTGACCACAATCATATGTGACTCCTTTGGATCTGCCCGAAACCTGGCACAAAGACAAACTGGAAACATAATGTCAGGTCTAGAAGCAGTTAAGTACATGAGTGAACCAATCATTGCCCGGTACTCTGTGGGGTCGACATATTTGTTGCTTTTGGTATCTGGACCGAGACCATGGTTGACCGGTAGAGGAGTATGATAAGGTATGCAATCATTCATCTTGAAACGAGTCAGGATGTCATGCACATACTTGGTTTGATGGATAAACATTCCATTTGCCGTTTGATCCACCTGTAGACCAAGGAAGAACTTTAACTTCCCCATAGCACTCATCTCAAACTTCCTTATCATGACCTGCTCGAATTCCTTGCATAAGTCTTCATTTGATGACCCGAAGATGATGTCATCAACATACACTTGTACCAGCAGAAAATCTTCTCCTTTTCTTGAGATGCTCCCGCCTTTGGCGCCAGCAAAATTCACGTAACCTCCATCACATTTCATAAATTCAATCAACAATCTCAACTCCCCTGTCATATGCCTGGAGCAGCCGCTATCAACATACCACCAGTTGATAACCCTCCTCGGCAACTCATGCATTCACTAAGAAGATTAGTTAGAGTAGGGGACCCAAGCTGTGAAAGTCTGGGGTCATCCCATTTCATCGACAACAGTAAACTCCCTCCAATATCCATCACTCCCCATTGCAGTCCTGGATCTAGGTGGACTGTTTCTGTTCATTTGGTTATAATATTTATAGGGCCTTTGATTCTGAGGATTGGAATATCCTCCGTGATTCACTGGCCCATTACTGTTATTTTGAGGATAACTCCCTCTGTTGGAGTATCCCTGATTGTAGTTATTTCTAGAAAAATTTTGGTTATTTGAATAGTGTCTATCCCTATAACCATTTGATTATTTTGATTATTAACAAAATTAAATTTGTCACCTTGTGGATTTCGATGACGTTGTTACCTATGTGGTGGTTGGTATTTGTTGGCATTAACAGGAGGTGCCTGCTTTGGAGGAACAGAACTAGAAGTGCTTGCATGGCCAACACTCACCTGTCTATGGACAAATGCAGGCTTTTCAAAATTTTTGTTAACTGGTCGCTTGCCTGGATCCCTAGACCCACCATCAGATTCTTTTTCTATTTTCCTTTGCAAAGATTTCATTGTAGAGTTAGTTACCTCTTTCCTACATTCAGACTTAGCAGGAGTCTCACCTTTCTATGTGTCAGTTGATGTAGTGTTGTCCTTCTTTTTTACAGTACACATGCTAGCTACATGACCTTTTTGATGACATTTAAAACAAGATCGCTTCTCAAGGGGCTTTTTGTACTGTCCCCTTGTGATCGATCCCTCATTGCTAGCAGATTTGGGTGAAGTGTTACCAGAACATTCAGCAATACCCTGTTTGATTTCTTCTGTTTTGGCTTCACCTTATTTAACAAATTTAAGATTTTTCAAAATAATTTTTGGTTCAGCCTTATTGGTTTGAGTTTTTGAAATCACTGGGTTTTCTTTCTTTGATTCAGTTGGGTTAGTTTTAACTGTATTACCTTTATTAACCCCCAACCCTTTAGTGTTCTTGAACACTTCACCTCTTTCTTCATCCATTGACACATTGGATGAACTACCATTCTCAACACTATCTTCACTCTCACTGACATCAACTTCCATTTCATCTAACTTAGGCTTACAAATTTCCTCAGTTACTTCCTTCTCAGTTGGTAAAAACGAATAGTTACCAGTCGTAGGAGGAGGCACATCTTGGTAACCTAATCCATTGTTATCATCTTTATGCTTTTTAGTGTCCTTTCTAGAGTCTATTAAGGAATTAATGTAACATTCCACATTTATTAATTATACGTTACGGAGTAAAAGGACAAGTTTTATTATTATTATTTTTGGTGATATTTAGAACCCTAATACAATGATAATTATTCATACATATATATATATATATATATATATATATATATATATAAGTTTATAATAATAATAATAATAATAAATATAACAAATCAGATTTTTTTTAATCAAACCTAAACCCACCTATTTAGAAACTTTTAACCCAAACCTTTAGGCCCAAAACCCCTTTTCCTTTACATTTTCTGAAGCCCAACAGATGCCAGCCCAATTGTCCGGCCCACAACATGTCAGGCCCAACTCCAGCCCATTATACCTGTTAAAAAAAAGGGATAAAAGAGTGCTCGAGCCGGGTATCAAACCCGACACTAACCACAACAACAACAATAACAATGGTGTTGATGCCCAACTGGCTGCAATCATTTCTCAACAAATGGCACAGCAAATTGCAACTCTGGTTCCAAACTTACTAGCTCAGGTCATCCAGTTGAACGGCAACGGGACGGCAATGGCAACGGGAATGGAAATGGAAACCACAACGGGAATGGGAATGGTCTTCCAGCCTGTACCCTTAAACACTTTAATTCTTGTAATCCCCCAAAATTTAGTGGTGAAGAAGGAGCTTGATGTGCTCGAAGTGGTTTAGTAAAAACTAACTAAATTAACCTAAACTAGACACTCTAAGTTTTAAATTTATAACCTAAGACTCTCTAAACTTAAACCACACAACCGGCAAGTGTACCGGTCAGTGCAGTACAGCTAAAGTAAGTCCGAGTATCGAACCCACGAGACTCTACTAGAAAACGTATACTAGACTCAATTACTTATCTACAAACTGACTTAATAATGTTTTGTTGCTTAAAGGGGGGTTTTCTAACAAACTAATTGCAAATAAATAAATAAATAAACTTAAATAATTGAAGACACAACCTAGGAACTGCAACTAAGATCAGATGATGGGAAGGCACTACCTAGGCTAGAATCATACACATGAATGATAAATTTCTAATGGCTATGGAACTGGTGTGGAACCGGGATCTTAAAATACTAAACTTACAGGATAAACTAGAGGACCCTCGACCCTTCTCAATGAGAAACCTAAGGTTACCTATAAGCCGTTAAACCACCGGTTGAGAGGTTACCCTTACAGGCTTACCTACTCGAATCTTAAAATACCCGCTAGACAGTCTACTTCACAGCGCGAAAGTCACAATACACCCGAAAGTGCAAGTGGTAACTACAATATTTCTGATAAGACTTGGCCTACAAGGAATGCTAGGGAAACTAGGAAGATCTTCTCACAAAGCCTCTAGATCTAGCAATTTAACACCCTAGACAGACCAACAATCTCGCACCTTACAGCTATTGAGAATTGGTAGAACACTTAGAATTATCTAACTAACAATTACAACTCCTATGGATAATCCTAGGCAATTAACCATAAACTAGCTGCTAACACCCAGTCTGCAACCTAACCCGCATTCATACATGAAAGACATTCACAAAAACGCAAGTGGAGTTTATAAAAGTTATTTAAATAAAACTAAATATGCATACACATCAAACCAGAAAATAAAGAGTTCTTTACTTTAAAATTCACCCACAACCAAAAGTTCCAAAACCAAAAAGAAAAAAATAATCAAACAAGCGTATTCATCATCGCCCAGGTAGTTCTATGGTCTAGCCAATAATTGTCATGAAAAAATCAAAACAATAAAAACTAAACATATTCATGGTGTTCACTACGGGTTTGAATAAAATAAATAAATAAGATAGAACCAACCCGTGCTGGCACCTATGCTTCAACCCTTGACCTCCACTCTAAAATAATATTCCAATGAAAAGTGGATCTGTCCTTCAAATTAATATTGTTGTTGACCTCGATCTCCTTCCCCTCTATAATATTTTCGCTGGTTCCTCCCTAAATAAAATAATATCGATCCCACTGAATAGAATATGTGCGCCGCTTCAAATTAGAATTCATAAATGTTGTACCCTCCAAATTGAGATGGGCCATTGGGCCGATCAAAGTGAGTTCAAAGTCACTTTTATTATTATTATTATTATTATTATTATTATTATTATTATTATTATTATTATTATTACTATTATTATTATTATATTATTATTATTATTGCTCCGTGCTCTCGACTCGGGTGTTCTTGACTTGATCAAAGTTGATCGTTTACGTGCCAACGTCCTTGAACACGTACAAAATATAAAATAAATACATAAATACTAAAAATGACACAAAACTAATAAAATCTATAAAAACCTATAATAAATAAAAAGAGACCGGTACAAGCCTAAAACTAATAAAATCACTATCTAAACGACTCGAAAATTGTACAAACTTTACACTGGAAATCGATGTATTTTACAATACATCAGAGCTACGGGACTCCTACAATGGTTTGAGGGTATTGAGAATACCTTCATTAACAGTGAGTGCCCCGACAACTTTAAAGTCCGTTATGCTATGAGTGTTCTTTACAAACGAGCACTCACTTGGTGGAATGAAGAAAAACGCACTCGCGGAGCTGAAGCTGCACTAGCCTTAACTTGGGATCAAGCCAAAGACATTATGAAGGCAGAGTTCTGTCCTCGTAATGAAATTAAGAAGTTGGAAGATGAATTTCATGATCTTGCTCAAGACAGTGGGGAAAACCTTGCTTACAACACTCGTTTTCACGAACTTAGCTTACTGCTACCCCACAAAGTCACCCCTTTACCCATTGCGATCGAAAAATACATTGGTGGTTTACCGATGCAGATTCAAGACACAGTGTGGGGAAGGAACCCTGCTACTTTGGAGGAAGCAAAGCGTTTGGCTGCCACCCTAACAGATAACCATGTGAAGGCAGGAACCCTGACTCGTAAAGGGGAAAAGAAAAAGGATACTCCCCAACCTGCCGTTGAAATCAAAACTGAGGCCTCAACCAACGGGAAGAGCAAGGTCAGGAATTTTGCAATAGACACCACTGCCTTACCCAACAAGAAACAATACTACGGGAAGCTACCTAAGTGTGACACCTGCCAATATCACCATCCAACTCAAGTACCCTGCCGACAGTGCACCAATTGTCAAAGGTATGGGCATCTTGCAGATGCTTGTCGAATCCCTGCTACAAATGCTCTTGATGCTCCAAATAACCCCGCTTGAAACACTCCAGCTAGCAAACTCTACCATTTTGAATAATGTCTGCTTTCTCTTTAAATCTATGTATTGACACTTTTTGAATTAAATAATAAATCAAGTATTATCATAATATCTGAGTGCATGCTTGTGTGAATGTGAATTGATTGCTATAAATATAATCATACTTGCTTAACTTGTACAACAATTAGTGGACTACCAAACAATCTACTCAAACGAGTGGTAGAGGTCATCATGTCTTTTCAACAGTCGGGAAAGGCCCTACCACCTGCTCAACGACTGGTGGAGACTATCGAACCTGCTCAACAATCGGTAAAGTCATAAAAGGACGCAAAACCCTAATGTAAGGTAAATTGGTAATTACGGTCCGGAACGTAATCATGAATTTACAGGTACGTTAAGGTAGTGTGAAATTTTATCAAGGTTTTCGGTAGTTGACCAATTGTAAACCTAGTACTTCTCTCAACTTCGGGACGAAGTTCCTAAAAGTAGGGGAGACTGTAACATTCCACATTTATTAATTATACGTTACGGAGTAAAACGACAAGTTTTATTATTATTATTTTTGGTGATATTTAGAACCCTAATACAATGATAATTATTCATACATATACATATATATATATATATATATAAAAGTTTATAATAATAATAATAATAATAATAAATATAACAAATCAGATTTTTTTTAATCAAACCTAAACCCGCCTATTTAGAAACTTTTAACCCAAACCTTTAGGCCCAAAACCCCTTTTCCTTTACATTTTCTGAAGCCCAACAGATGCCAGCCCAATTGTTCGGCCCACAACATGTCAGGCCCAACTCCAGCCCATTATACCTGTTAAAAAAAAAGGGATAAAAGAGTGCTCGAGCCGGGTATCGAACCCGACTCAACCACGAACAACACACACGCACCAACCACACGAGCCACACAGGTATATTGTTTTGAATCCAGATCAGTTTATATAAATACACACGTTACCTCTTTCCTTTTTCCTTTTTTCCTCTTCGCAAACAGCAACAGCAGCAGAATAACCACAAAATGTTCCCACCTTTGACCCTATGATTGAGATAATTTAGTGATAATGGAAACCAATTAATTGCTAATTATTCCGCGTCCATTACACTCGTCAATTTATCAATCAAAACTTATCATTTTGATTGTGAATGCGTCAACATTCATTCGTGGTCAAAGATTTCCTTTTCGAACGTACGAACCATGACACTATAAATTGGGCACTTCCGAAGCATTACAACTCGCCAATAAATCTTTCTCCACCTCCAATTCTCCACAATCATACTCTGTTCTTGATTTATTATTCGCGTTTGACTTATTCATTGACCACTCAAAATCACGCGTAAAAGTGTTTGTAAGTCTGCTTTCATTTGTGATTTTCATTAATCGCCCAACACTCAATGTTTACCCCATGATTAATTGGGTTAACATTGTGTAATTGTGTCAATTGCAAATTCTAGGGCTTGTATGATTAATATTTGGGGAAGAACACTTCATATGTTGGTATTTATTTTATATAAACCACAACCAAACACAACCACTGGTCTAGACCAGGTGGTTGTGTCTGGTGCTCGTCTGCTGGTCCACGCGGGTTCGAGTCCCGGGTTGGACAAACTTTTTTTTCTTGTTTTTGTTTTTAAGCAAATCAAATATATATATATATATATATATATATATATAATACTTATAATCTTATAAATTCATTTTAAAATGCTAAAACATTTTTAAAAATTTTACAAAAATTATCTTGTGTTAATCTGATGTAAAGGTTTTACCTACAATTTTTAGTTTTCAAAAATTCATTTATTTAATATATTTAATAAATAAATCAATTTTATTCTATTATATTTATAAAATTCCATTAAAATATCAAAACAAATTCATAAATTTCCACAAATTTTATTCTAAGTTTTTATAACATTAAGCTTTTCAGAAATGATTTGTATTTCTGAAAAATCATTTATTTAATATTTTTAATCAATTTTTGTTAGTTTTAATCATAATTAAATCATAATAAATCCAATTTTTAATATTTTTGCACCAAAATTTTATACAAATTATTTCTGAATATTTAGAACAGAAATATAATTTTTAAACTGATAATTCTTTAATTTTAGTAATTGTTAATTATTAAAGTTAAAGTTTGGCAATTTGTAATAAATAGATTTAATAATCTATTTTAAAGAAAATAATTTTGTAAAAATTATTTTTATACTTTAAACACATTCTTGTGACCATCTTAGATTTAAATTTCATAAAAAGATTTTAGGTTATTTAATTACAAATATTCTCTAAATTATCAAACATTTTTAATAATAATCAAACAAGCATTTATCCCCAATTCGAAGCCCTAGAACATATACATTTGTAGACTTGATAGACTTAGACATATTTATTACCTCATTATAGGGTGATACTTGATACATTTGGGCAACACCATTAGTCAATTTTTCATCAGATATAACATTTTGCTAAGGTGAGTTTTACATAGCCCCTTTTCTATTTATCACCATTTTTGGGGTGAAACATGTTACAACAATATTTATGCAATTCAATCATCAATGTGTCTATGTGTATTTCTATGTTGCATTATGTCTTGAACATGACTAGAGCACAATTCTAGCATAAACATTCATCAGCCAAACGGTATACATTGATAGATCTATTGGACTGACAATCCCACCCGGATACGTGCCTCCTACAAAGGTTACGTGGGTGTTTGTTACTGCAATATGAACGAGTGAACCATGAGCGTATGGGATGTACCACAATGCAACAAGTCACAAGGTTGATTATGCACTCGATTTACTTCTAGTATGTTTTTGCATATGGACTAGATTGCCATGACACATGAATTGCACAACAATTTTATTCTATTATCAAAACCTATGTAATTCTCACCAACTTTTGTTGACCCAAAACATTTTCAACTTAGCATGTTTCAGGTTCTACTTGCTTGGAGATTTGAATTGATGCTTGAGGATATTTGCATTGTTTTATTCAATTTGATGTACAAATTCTTAGAACAATTGTATGTAACGTATTTAAATTATTTAATGAAATTTATTATTCACCATGAGCTACTGAACAATCATCAATACGTGACATCCCGATGTTTCCGCCATCGGTTGGGGTGTTACAATTAATAAGATACTTTGAGCTGCGAACTTGATCTATTTGTCTATTCAGATCGGATACCTTAACCTTAAGTTGGTCTATTTCAGCATTTTTCTTAGCAATCTCTTCTTGTTTATCAACTAAGGCCAACTGTGTTAGATTAAGGTAATCTATCTTTTCCCTAAGGGCATAGTTAAGTTCTTTTAGATCTTTCTTAGCAGCATTAAGGAAGGTTTTCAGGTTCCCTTCTCTAATCTTATTGCCTATGTTAAACTCTTTCTCTTTATCCAGAAGCACAACTAACTCAGTGTTATGCTCAACTACTTTATCATTTTCTTTCACAAGTAACAGAATACGCTCAACATAATCGACACACTTATTACAAGCTTCTACAACTAAAGGTAAAGGAAGGAGTACCTTTTTCTCATTGGATGATAAGTCTGCCATGTATGCAATGAATTCTTTAGCAGACATCCCTTCAGTTGATGTTGTCAGATCCAGCACCTGGGTAGATACCTCCTTGTTTGCTTCACTCTCAGTTGTAGCTGCTTCAGCTTCGTTCTCCTTACACTCATTCACTTCTGTTTCTGTCTCATTAACCTGTTCCTCAGTCATTTGCTCAACAGGTTTCTCAGCATTCTCAGATCCCTCTTCAATAATTTCTGCCATGAAAGCTTGATTGCTTGATCCATCAGCTCCATCTAAAACACTGCTCCAGTCATATGTACCGTCAGGCTTAGCCACCATTAGTGCCTTAGAGCTTAAGTTACTCTGAGAAGGCGCCACTAATGAGCTTTGCCTTGTGGTGTTTCCCTGATTTTGGCCCTTTGGTCTCGCACATTCTTTGGCAAAGTGCCCGTACCCGTAGCAGTTATAACACTTGACCTTTGACTTATCAAAACCAGGGCTGCCTCCAACTAGCTTATTTCCTGTCCTCTCCATGAACTTTCTTGCTCTTTTCGCAATCATAGGAAGATTCCACTAAAGATCCATTTCCTCCAAGTCATCCGGATCTATCTGATCGTAGTCATCATTGAACATTGTCGGATCGTTTATCTTCCCTTGTACGTAGTTCTCATAAGATGCTACAAAGGAAGACAAAACAGCAAGCTGCTCTTCTGCTGATTTTACACTCATAGGCATTGACTTGCATAACTTGTGGTCGCATGTGGAGTCAGATTTGTTGGACTCGGCAGTGCTGTTTCCCTTGGCTTTTCCTGAGGGAATGTCCTTCACTTTTGTTGACTCACCTGAAACAGACACAAAACAAACTTCACCATCAGAATCTAACACAACGTTACTAGAATTATCTCCTGAGAAGAATACATTTGCATTCCCACTGCTGCTTGAAGTGCCACCAGACGAGGATTTGGATGATGATTTTCCATAATACACTCCCGGATCTTGAACCTAATCAGAACCTTCATCCTTTGTAACACCCCGCCCCTCTCACCACCAATATTGTCCGCTTTGCCCTCGGTGGGTTGCCCATCCAGAGCTCACGGATTTGTTTTTGGGTACCCTGGTGGAGACTTCCCAGGAGGTCACCCATCCTGGAATTGCTTCCACCTGAGCACGCTTAACTGTGGAGTTCTCCTCTCATCCACTAACATTAAGCCCCAAAACGCGTTGGTGATTTAAGAGGCAAGACATTACTTATGAACCAAGGACCTCTCCTGGCCACGGCCGATGTGGGATTTTCCTGGGGTGTCACATTCACCCCCCGTTATAGTCTCATCGTCCCTGATGAGGTTAGAGTCTCATCGTCCCTGATGAGGTATGCACCCACCATCCCGAACGGCACAAGAGTGGCTCTGATACCATCTGTAACACCCCGCCCCTCTCACCACCAATATTGTCCGCTTTACCCCCGATGGGTTGCTCATCCAGAGCTCACGGATTTGTTTTTGAGTGCCCTGGTGGAGACTTCCCAGGAGGTCACCCATCCTGGAATTGCTTCCACCTGAGCACGCTTAACTGTGGATTTCTCCTCTCATCCACTAACATTAAGCCCCAAAACGCGTTGGTGATTTAAGAGGCAAGACATTACTTATGAACCAAGGATCTCTCCTGGCCACGGCCGATGTGGGATTTTCCTGGGGTGTCACATCCTTCCTCTTCATCGCCAAATCGTACCCTCTTAGCTTTCCTATAACATCATCAAGCGTGTAGGTGGCGAATTCTGGATTCTCTTTAATGAGAAGAGTATAGACTTCCCATTTTGAAGGCAAGGCATCCAGAATCTTGGTGGTCATCTCAACAGTGGTGTATTTGATGTCAAAATTCTCTAGCTCGGTAACAAGATGGTAGTATCTTGTTATAATCTCTTCAAGATTTTCACCTGTGAAAGCCCTAAAAACAGCAAATTGTTTCATAAGTAAGTCAACTCTCTTTTTCTTCACATTATCATTCCCTTCAAAACGTTTCTCTAGAGCTTTCCACAAATCTTGTGCATTTTGGAATTTTCTAAAGGTGTGCAAGATTTCTTGTGGCATGCTCATGGTGATAGCTACATGTGCCTTGTTCTCAGCTTCAAACATTAGCTTCTCCTCCTCATCCATATTTTTTAATTCAACTTTAACAATTTGTCCATCAACATCTCTGAATGGTGGTATGTAACCATCTCTTATGTAAATCCATCCTCTCATCATGTAAAACTTGCCCATTCTTCAAACCTGTCCTTCCACCAATAATAAACATTAACTGAAATCATTTTAGGTGGTGAGTTTGATTTTCTAACTTCATTTTCCATTTCAAGAAGCTTGTTTAATGTAGACATTTTATTAATGTTGAATATGATTTAAGATCAGTTTTAAATGTCTAAGGTTCAATGATATGTCCAAAGTCCAAGTCCAATACACAGTGTTCAACTACAAGTCCAAAAAGATATTAAGGTCCAACACTTTGGATTAAGGGACAAGTCATGAGTTTAGGTCTGGTTCAAGTGTCATGCGAAGATGGCATGGTTCACGAAGATAGAGGGGGTTGTGCGAAGATGTTGTCTATGCGAAGATAGTTATTTATGAGAAGATGTTTATGAGAAGATATTTATGAGAAGTTGATAGGTCTGCGAAGTTGTTGTCTATGCGAAGATAGTTATTTATGAGAAGATAATAGGAGAAGATAGTTATGCGAAGTTGTTCAAGAAGATGTGATGGTCATGCGAAGTTGTTGGAGAAGATATTCATGTATGCGAAGATAGTTAACAATTCCACGCGTAAGATAAGGCTCCTGAGA
The DNA here is from genome assembly GCA_028751855.1 of Ambrosia trifida. Taxonomy (NCBI): domain Eukaryota; kingdom Viridiplantae; phylum Streptophyta; class Magnoliopsida; order Asterales; family Asteraceae; genus Ambrosia; species Ambrosia trifida. The sequence goes on from CM054131.1 coordinate 64,435,108, forward strand.
AGATAAACTCTAACATAATCCCTATCATCATTCATGAACTTTTCAGATCTGATCGAAAAAATTTAAAAAAAAAAAAGTTTTATCTGAAATCAAAACTAAAACACAAGAGACTTTCAGAAAACGATTTTTAATGACTGAGAAAGATATTAATACTCAAAAACAGAAGTTTTAGATGTAAGAACATATTCTAATCGATTCAATATTTGCAATAATCAAGCTTAAACCATACAATCTTTTGAGCCGATGGCTCTGATACCAATTGTAGGTCCTTGGAACGGATCGGTAACAAGCTAGATCAGATCTATCAAGGTGCGGAATCCCTTGATAGATGTTTATGCAAATCGATGAACACAAAGAACACAAGATAATATTAAAAACTGGCTTGTCTATTGATAAACTTTCAGTGGGAATAATACCAATTACAAGCCTCAAAAGATCTAACCCTAGCCTACACCCCAGTGCACGTATTTATAGTGCATGGGCTGAGTCAGACCAAAGAAGATATTCAAGAAGATAACTATCTTCTTGGATATCTTCTTGGATATCTTCTCTGACTAACTATCTTCTTGGATATCTTCTCTGACTACTTTTGTTTGCTAGGGTAAAATGTAAAAGACTATCATGCTTGACTTATAATCACGTCAAACATGTTACAATAAACTTATCAACCGAATATAAAACGAGACTAATCTAGAGAAGTGTTTGTCACACAAACATGCACTAACAAATACATCGCCAAATACAAATTCAATTAAAATGTAAGTATCTCATGATAAAAATGTAACAATTTTATGAATTGGAGAAGATGAAAAGTACAAGGACAATAATTGACAATTTGCTAAACGATGAGGGTGTAGCTTGTCACAAGCCTTTTTGTAACATGTTTTTTAGTGTTATAATAACGAGTATGGTAGTTGTGTTTTGTACCCTAGCGAACTTAGAAGATTTAGCAAAGTTTGGCACCTAGCGAAGATACATGGATCTTCGCTAGAGAGCAAGATTGCGGCCCATGCATTGTGTATAAATACCATGCATCGTGGAGTTGGCTAGGGTTGTTGGTCGAGTTTCACTTATGGTATACTGGTTGTAATCTTCTTGATAGTTAATCAAATATACCAATCATTTAAAAGTATTCTTTCGTGTTTGTGGTTATTCGATTCGTTTATTGCATAAACATCTAACAAGGGATTCCACACTTTGATAGATCTGATCAATCTTGTAATCAATCCATTCCAAGGACCTACATTTTTTCTTTTCTTCCTTTTTTTTAAACCGTGTTTATCACTTAACAATTTTTCTTTTTGGCTTAGTTTTTTTTTCATAAGTTAAAAGCGAAATTGTAGCGAGTGTTTATGTCGATTAAGTTACTTGAAATCGACACTTATCAACTTCTTTTTTTTTTTCTTTTTTTTAACTTCAACTTTATGGTTTAGTTTTTTTACTTATGTTGAAAATGAAGTTGTAGCGAGTGCTGATGTCGATTTAATTACTTGACATCGATCAAGTACCCGAGCATGGGGTATCCCGCTAGTTATTCTTATAAAATACATAATTTGTATCAAATATGATCACAAAATATACTCTTGCAATATAATAATACTGTTTTATAAATATAAAGGATAAAGTTGATGTACTTATTAATAATACATATAGGACCTCGTTTAACACTTACAAATAAACATAACTTGTGATCACCAAACTCATAACTAAATGGGTAGAAACATATCAGATGAATAGTTCTAGCAAACTACTTGAGGAAAGGGTGCACCCTCATGTGTTCAACCCCTAGCTTCCATGTCTCTTATAAAAGAAACCAACTCTCTTGCAAACGGATCATTGCCCAACTCACTATCGTCCATGGTTCGTCTTCCTTCATTCTCTTTATTATGATCACTGATCACAAACCGACAAACCGGACAATGGCCATGGCTCTTCACCCACGGTACAATGCAGTTATCATGAAACATATGATTGCATGGTGTGAGTGTCACCATTTCTCTTGGTTCAAAGTCATCTAAACATACAACACATCTCTTACCATCTTCATTCTCCCGTGGTTTGGCTCTAGAATCATAATTGCGGTAATATAGGTTTATTCTTTGTATTCCCGGATTGTAGATCTCCCTCCTAAGCTTCTCCAACCCAATATTTTGTTGGTTTCCCCCTAATATGGGATCACTATGACTGGTGAATCTTGGTCCCGGGTTTGCATTTCCTGGCATAGTGTTATCGCGTGCTAGGTTTGGTATGATAGGTTGAGATCGAACCCTGAAAATTAGATTGCCCTCGGATATTAAGAATCTAGTAATGTTAACATTAGTTGCTACCTCTAGTAATTAATTAATTCGCTTAACAAGATGGGCAGGTCGCATAGTTGAGTAACGTGTTAAAACTAATAATATTTTTTAAAAGGGAAAATGAATTTAAATACTTTCAACTATCGCCTACTAGCAGATAATACTCTCAACTTTCACCTTTCTCAATAGCACCCCCAACTTGCAACTTAGTTTGTTCCATCACCCCCAAACTAACGAAGGTCTAACCTAGTTAGTCTTCATGGCAAAAATGTAAAAACCTACACTTAAGAGAACATTTTGAAATTAGGGTCCTCCTCCTCTATCACCATCGCCTTCGCCCACCCCAACGAGTTCATCTGCTGCCATTTCTGCCCAACAAGTTTGTGGCTCCATTTTTTAACTAGGGTTTCGATTGGGGTTGGTGGTGGTAGTTGTAATCGAAGATGAATTTGGTGGTTTATTTCGAATTTAGGGCTTTGTTGGTGTAGGTGATGATGGTCGATTTTAGGGTTTTGTTGGTGTAGGATATGAAATCGTGTGGAAGCAGAAGAAGAAAGGTGGGGGAGGCGTTGTGGGTGGTTGTTGTGGATGGTGGTTTCAGACTGGTGGCTGATGCTGGGTGTGGTTGTCAGAGGAAGGGTGGTGGGAGTGGCAGGTGATGTAATTGTTTGGTGGTGGAGTTACTTGGCTAGTGGTGGAAGAGGGTTAATAATAATAATAATAATAATAATAATAATAATAATAATAATAATAATAATAATAATAATAATAATAATAATAATAATAATAATAATAATAATAATAAGTTTCAAAAAGGTCTCTTAAGTTTAGGATTTTACATTTTTGCCACGAATACTAATCAGGTTAGACCTCCGTTAGTTTGGGGGTAATGGAACAAACTAAGTTGCAAGTTGGGAGTGTTATGCCAAAGTGAAAGTTAGGAGTATTATCCGCCAAGAGGCCGATAGTTAGTAGTATTTAAAACAATTTTCCTTTTTTAAAAGCATTTTTAAATAAATAATACATTAAACAATCGCTTTATAGGAGTTTCGATTAAAACGTGTCACGTGGAGTTAAGCAAACATTTTTTGCCAACTTTTTTAAATTTATATATACATATACTAGATTATACCCCGGGAGCGTCCCGGGTTGAGAAATTTAATATGATACATCAATTTTACATATGAAATAGCCTGATGTATAACTCTAATATTAATATCTAACCTAAAACAAATTAACAATGTACAACTCCAATGCTAACACCTAACCTAAAAGAATGTATAACTTTAATGTAACTCTAATAGTAACACCTATCTTAAAGACTAAACAAATGTACAACTCTAACATACTAATATTGATACCTAACTTAAAACAACGTATAACTCTATTAACCTATTCGGCTTTGGTTGAAAAATTTTTTCATATTTACTGATTTGAACATAATTAGTGACTTGAATATACATGATTAATAATTTACCTGAACACTTTGTATTTTTTTCCTGTATGAACAAAACCTCACAAAAAAATTTCTTCGTTTTTTATATAGCACTATGGTACTCGTTGGAAAGATAATAAAACGCTCGTTAATTTGGTGTAATTTTTTTCTTTAAAAAATCTTGTATATTAAAGATATTAACGTTTAAAAATTATGGGAGGAAACATGAGAGTTAAAAATCCAATTTTGTTTTTAAATTATTTTTTTCCTAAAATATCTCAATGCCACATGGGATGACACATGGCACACTCTAGGAAGAGAATGTCTCTTTGAGTGCCATGTCATTAAAATGGCTTTGGTTTATTATATGTATAGATATATATATATATATATATATAGGGGAAAGTTAATTTGAGAACACCTATATTTCGTGCGAACCGTGAGAACGGCATCTAAAACCATTCAAATTCAAAAAAAAAATACACTTATCTTTATTAGTAAAATACAATCTCAAAAACACAATTTACGTGTAAAAATTCAAACGTATATGAAAATAAATTGTTTTTACACATGTGTAAATTTACTGTTTATACATGTGTTAACTATTTCATTTACACATGTGTAAAAAGTTAATTTGAAAGTGTTTTTGCAAGAAAAGATGAATTATTTGAAAAGAAAATTCATTTATTAATGTTGTATTTTGATTATAATGAGGTTTGTATGAAAAAAAAATTGAATTTGATTTATTTTTTTTTGCTTGTTCTCCCGATTCTCACAATATTTAGTGTTCTCAAGATAAACCTCCCCCTTATATATATATATATACATATACACACACATATCAGGGAGAGGGAGGAATCTACGAAGAACACTAAATTGATATATAATTTTGATATGTTTGAGTCATTTGATACATTGTTTTAAACATATAATCTTTATTTGGTATAATTTCTGAGTGTCACTAGGGGCTTACATAGGTGAGGCAAAGGGCAAGACGTACGACCCAAACGGATCCATTGGACCAACAACACCCTGGAAATTTTCGAACACATAGTTAATTATATGATATGAGCTTTTAGCCTTCTCGACAAAATCTAGTTTACTTGTCTGCTGTTTATCAAATGTACGAATGTGTGTTGTGAAAGTGATCATGTTTTAATCTAAAAAATAAAAAGCAAAAGTTGGATTATTTTTCCAAATCGGATTAATTATCAACTAGAGAATCATTTTTGTTTAGGAAATAAACACATAGGATGGCAATTTCTTACAATTGTAGAGCCTGGGTGAAGCGATATGATAGACACTCGGATCATATGGGGAACATCATCGTTGCGGTCATATGGCACACGCGTGTGGTGTGGCCGATAGCCGGTGTTGTTGGTGTGGTTGTACATGTTAGAAGAACTGGCAATGTACGATGGTTGGCATAGGCGTGAGGTTAGTATTTGTAGTATGAAAGTTTGTATATTCCTTCTGTTTGTTAATTGGGTTTTGAGGTTATATAGTGGATACTTTTCCAGCTTTATTCTCTTATCATGGTGTTGGATGAAGATGTAGCAAAAGTAGTAGTCACTAGTCATGGTGATGGTATCTTATTCTTTTTTCATTGTGAAAACGAACGATTAATATATAAGGCAACAAAAAGTATAATTGATTGAGCATATTATAATTATTCTTTCGTATTACTTTTAATATTTTAATGGTGACGTAGGTATGCTCAACAAGAAATACCAACTTTTGAAAAGCTCACAAGCTTAGAGTATGTGTAGTGGAAGCCATTGTGAGGCGTTTTGACCCCTATAGCGCCGGAGAACACCGCCCCCAGGCGCTATAGGGCGTTTTGGCTTTGAATTTTTATGGGGATAACTGGCGTTGTGCATGCCTTAGCAAGAGTAAATGTTGAATGCCTTTTGACCGGGGTTATGTTCGAGACTTTAATAAAAAAAAAACTAAATTTTGTTATAAATATACAATAACATAAGACACACACACACATATACATCCTCATTCTTCAATCTTGCATACCACTACACACACACACTTTGTAATTTTCTTGTGAGGGAAGAGATGAATCCTTTCGGTCGAGGTTTCGGGTTTGGTTCCCAAACCAGTGGCGACAACACCCGACCTATAGCTCCGGGTTCAGGTTCAAACCCGCAAAGTTTCACGAACCTCTTAAACCAACCGTATGGTTGGGACCCGAACATGTATAATGTTAACATGGGAGGGAGTTTTGGGATGCCCATAGGAGGTGGGTTTGGCCAAACACAAGTGTATGGGTCATCCCAAATGTTCGGCTCTTCAAATGCTTGGCAAGAGTCGGTTCCGGAGACACAAGGCCCGGTTGAAGAGGAAGAGCCCGTGCGAGGCAAAGCACCCGCCCGACGCCACACAAGAAAAGAGACGGGCGGTCGTGCCAAGAAAAACGTTATACCATGGACCGACCATGAGTTGTACTCGTTAACCCGAGCGTGGGTTGACGTGTCGGAGGATCCTGAAGTCGGTAAGATATATATTTTTTCGGTAATGTTATTTTTTATTTCATATAGTTTTCTAAACGGGTACTTATTTATATTATTGGTTTGTTTTTTCAGCCAACTACCAATCCAAAGGCGATTTTTGGAAAAAAATACAGGCAATATTTTTTGAACTCTCTGGTAAAGGAGAGGGCTACCGGGAGAACGATTCGATATCGGGCAAGTGGACCGATATCAACCAAAAATGCACAAACTTTCAAGCCATTTACCAGCGCACCCGGTACGGGTGGAAAAGTGGGCAAAGTGACGAGGGTATTTTTGTGGCGGCTTTGGAAGAATACAACCAGACATACGGGAATTTCCCGTACGTGAAATGTTGGCGCGTGCTGAAAGACTGCACCAAATGGCACACCGTCCGCCCAACGGTTGGAACTTCTTCCTCTAGGGCCAAAAATACGAGGCCTTCAAAAAAGTCGAGGACCTCTGACTCGGTTGATCCCGAAACGCCTACGTCTGACGCGCGTTATGTCGACCTCAACTCACCAGAAGAAAATCCCTATTTTGCAGGGGAGGAGGGGCGGAGGAGCTACCTCGTCCCCCTGGTCGACGGGCTGCTCGAGCCGCACGGACGGAGTCTTCGTCGGGGGTTGATAAGTTAGTCCCGGCATTTGCTGAAATGAACCAGCGGCTCCAAGACTTACGCGACATCGGGGCTCAGCGTATCCAAGAAAACCGAGAGGTGGTTGACATCATGAGGGAACGACAGTTTGAACGGGACTTTGCTTTTTACACGGCAAATCACGACCACCTAGAGGGGAAAGCGTTGGAAATGGCTTTGAGCCGAAAGGCTTAAATCGAAAAAAAATATAACCTTTTAGTATTTTTATCTTTTATTTAGGGTTTGTAATTTTTTTTTTAGTATTTGTATTTTTTTGTTTTAGTATTTGTAATTTTTTTATTTTTAATGAAATATTATTAAGTATTAAATATTCTTATTTAAATAAAAAACAATAATTAACCAATCATTACCAATCATTTATAACCCCCACATAACCTCCCTTCCCACTACACCCTCTTTTTCCATAACCCCAACATAACTCTTTTTCTATTACTTTTTAATATTTTAATCCTATAACCCCCACATAACCTCTACCACTACACATACCCTTATATGGTTAAAAGTCTTAAAGGCATTTATTTGATGGGACAACTACGATGACACCCATCAGCCTCCATTCGCTGAATACACCTACCTAGGTATTTAGTTGTACGTGGTTAAGTGATGAAATCCTATTTTAGAATGCAATAGCCTCACTCGTCTAAAGGGCAAAGTGTTGTCTGCAGGACCGTCCTTGAGAATACAGGTGTTCAAGCTGAGTCACGAAAAAAAATACCCCTCAGCCTTAGGTGTTAACGAAATAAATAAACGTAAACTATTTTTTAAACAACGAGTAAAGTAATATCAAATCAATAGATCAACTACTTATAGTTTATATTATCCAGCATTTTGTTCTCGATAGCTATCATTGCCAATCCGCAAAGTTTTTTTTACTTAAGTGGGATAACGCTTCATGGTTATTGACTAATGGACTAATGGTTAAGTTACTTTAGTGTAGTGGCGAATATAGAATTTCCTTTGACGGGGCACAATACGGATCGACTAACAATAAACGATTAGTTTTATGGTTTTTTTATTATCAAATAAAATAAACTAGATATTTTTAAAATCAAATGAAATAAGCTAACAATAATAAAAGTAAAGAATTGCGGTAAAAAAAACTATTAGTTTTAAGGGTTTTTTATCATTTGTTTTGATCAGCGTTTTTTATCATTTTTAATTTTGAAAATAATAGGGTGACTGACAATACAATGACAATGACAGATTTGACTGACAATGACACAAGTTTTACCCACAAAGACTTTTTTCAAGTACTTATAAAGTCACTTTAAAAAAAAATCTCATAAATTTGTAACCTTATTAAAATACCGACATATATCATCTTTGAGTATTTACGCATTTACCATCATCTTCCTCACTAAATCCTTACCCTGTAAATTTTTTAGCAGATCTGTAAATTTGCGCAGATCAGATGTGAACCATTTCCAAGGGGTCCAATAAGGTTATTGTCGACCCTCCAATACATGTAAATCCGCCATTGTGACCGATCGAATGTGCCCCACTAGAAATTGTGCTCGGGTCGGAAGTCCTACCCGCACCCCACCGTGGCCGGCCAAATGTGCCCCACTGTGTCTGAGAAAAGATAGTCACACATTATCCCTTTAAGCCTATGAGTTGGCCTTCCGGCTCCGGGTGGCCACGCACTCCTCTCCTATATGATGGTGTCTTGGGCACTTAGGTAACACATTATGTCCATTCCTACTCATTCAACACTCCCACGCCATTTTCTCAACTCCCTTAAACATCTAACATATTCTCACGGCATAGTCCAAATGCAGAAGAGCCTCTCTTACGTTAAGACTAATTGTTTTGTCTGCCTCGCACAACTTTCCAAGTCTCGAAGTGTAACACCCCAACCGATGATGGAAACATCGGGGTCCCATGTAGTAACAATAATTTAATAGCACATGGCACTAATTAAAGTTGAAGTATATAAAATATCAAGATTAAAATTCATACAATACTGAAAAAATACACGTTGTTCAAACCCAAATAACTCAATAAAGTTCAAATTTAGAGCATGTTTGGCTCTCCTTATTTCCACCAACTTATAACTTATTACTTTTTCAAAAAGTCAATAAGTTACAAAAAGTGTTTGGCAAAGCCAAAAGTCCTTTTTGTTTTAACACTTTTATGTGTGTATAAAAAGTTGTTTTGGAAAAGTAAGGAATATGTGACATTTTGAACCTACTTATAACTTTTGGGAAAAATTTACCTATATGCCCTCATTATATCCTTATACCTACCCTCCTTATATCGCTTTTTGGTCATTTTACTTGAAAATCTAATTCAAAAAAATTTTTAAAAACTTTTCTAAAAACTCCTTTTTGAAAAGCTAATCCAAACACTTTTCTAAAAACTCATTTTCAAAAAGTCATAAGTTAATAAGTCATTTTCACCGAAAGTCCTTTTTACCTCAAATAAGTTTATCCAAACATGCCCTTATTACTCTAAGTCCAATTCTTTATGTGATCTGCTATCATACTTTTTTTTTTTTTTTTTTGAAAACATGCATAAAATAATATTTGTCAACATAAATATGTTGATAAGAAAAACCTAGGATTATGTACATATAACATAAGTTTAAACATACAATTCAAGTGTCTAGTATAATCCAGGCATTCATGTAAAACACATAAGTAACATACGGGACAAAATCAAGCCTAAAGTTAACAAAGAGTCCCTAACACAAGTTAGGTTTAGTATGCATATAACGATGACCAAGGACATCCCCTCAAAAGGTTAAATCAAACAAGGTGGGTTGCCAGTCCAGTAGTAACTTGTTTAACTATTTGCTACTTTAATGGTACCCAAGGTTTTGATCTTACGTGTTTGCCTAACCATTTAGCGGTAACCAACTTTCGTTATCACTTCTGATGCCTTTTGTTGCGAGTCTGGGTGTGACGCTTACTACGTTGCTCAAGCCGGATAATGGGATTAGGCCTATCATTGTTAGTGCTATATGGAGAAGCCTGGTCTCTAAAGTGGCTATTCGAAAAGTAGGAAAAGAGATGACTAATTACCTTGGGGATATCCAATTTGGGTTGGAATTCCTAATGGAGTAGAGACTATACTTCATAATGTTAACAAGTTTTTAAATTTGTTCCACTCAAACGGGTCAATGGCTATGCTTACAGTCAATTTCTCCAATGCCTTTAATCCCGTTGCCAATCCATCTGCCCTTGGATTCAATTTCTGTATACACAACCAGATAGGTTGTATATTAGGGATGCATGTATTGAGTCCACTACTGAGTCAACAAGGAGACCCCCTCCTACCCCTCCTTTTTTGTCCTTGTTTTACACCCTCTCGTCCATTGGTATGAGATACTTACACCCATTCTTTCCACGTTTCGTACTTGGATGATGGCACGATTATAGGAGATATAACAAAATGTTGGTCTCTAAATTTAGAGCTGAGACTTGAAGTGAACTAACTTATGTTCTACATTTGATTCTAATTTATTCTATTTTTTAATGACTAGAATAAAGCCCTTGCACATTGCGACGGGTTGCTGAAAACCGCGTCAAGAAGCACAAATGTCACACTATCGTAAGCGATAACCAACACCGAAAAAATCTCGTATAAAAAAATAATTGTTCGATCAGTGGCTCTACTTAACAGTTCTTATTCATGAACACTTGTGTGCTGTAAATGTATCAATGTAAATTGCACAGCGGAATAATAAAGTGTTCAAGTTAAAGCATCACTTTTAACAGGAGTTATGACTCCCCCTCAATCAATGAACTAGGAAGTAAAGATGAGAATCAATAGTAAATGAATATAACAGTAAATGCAGAATGATTCTCAAATATATGAAAAGATTAACTACAAAGTAATTTGAAGGAAAATGTTCAAGTCTTAGATTGATGAGTGAAATGAACAATAATCAATAAGATAGTGGGTGTGACCCCTCTATTTATAGACGAAAGATTACATACAGACTAAGTAATCAAAAGCTTAAAATAATGTAAGATAATACTACAACAGGCTGTAGTTTATCCAAACTTGAACAAAGACTTTGGGTAAACTAATATAATACTAAACTGCTGAGTTTAAGGTCGGTTAATGAAAGTGCTGATGAGTGACAAACTTCTAATGAAAGATCTTTCGGAGTTTGTCTTTAGTGGTTTGTTCTTCAGATATTTGTCTGGTTTATCTTCAGAACTTTTGATGCTTTTACTCTTCAGAACTTTAGATATCTTTCACTTCAGCAGTTTCACAAAATATGAAAAGGATATAAGACTAAGGTTTATACTAGCTCGTCAATTTTCTTTGACCCTACAATCTTTCCCTGGATTGGTGAAGCCAAAACCTTTGTCTATCTTTATTTATACCATCCTCTCTTCCTTAAGTCAAGAACTCTCCAGATTTCCGTGACTGTTGATGTCTGAGTTCTCTGACCTCTGGTTCTATAAGTAGTCCTTTTTCTGGTATCATATCCTGAATGGTTAGTAGATCTTCATAAGATAATCTTTTTAATTCAGACAAGTTATGAAGGACTTTTGTTGAGCAGTCTTTTCTTTCTAAAACCAAGGAACTGGATTTGTGGGTGAAGCACCATTTGACAATTGGAGATTTGGATTTGAAGAAATTGTCTTTGTATGGTACAATTTGTAGGTTTGAATATAGGTCTGATGTTGGTGGTTTTTCTTTTTCAGCATTGATCAGATTGGATTTCCTTCTCTTTTCAACTATCACAGTACCAAGTGTATCACCTATTGAAATAGGCATGTGATGTTCAGTGACTACCTTGGTATGTTTTTGTTCTTTGATGGTTTGTTGTAGTTGATAAGCAAATGTTGCAGGATCCGTATATTGTGTCAACATAAGTTTTTCTTCAATAGTGAAATCATCTTCTGGTGTTCTTCTCAAGCAAAACCATTTGTAGTGTGTTTTTGAGTTTTCCCTTGACTTTTTATTCATAGCAGGCTGTGTGGGATTGAATTTCTCCGGATTTGCAAGTCTATCAGCCTTGAACTTTTTGTAAGTATCATAAAGTACATCTTCTTTCCACTTACATATTTGTTGTTTTGAACCATATTTGTTCTCTACCAATTCTTGAATGATTTGGACTGACTCTTTTCAACTTTCTGTCTTTCTCTTTGGCCAGCCTTTCTGATACAAGCACTGCCTGTCTTGTTAGTTCTTCGGTTGAAAGTCCCTTAAGTGAGAATTTCCTTGTCTTGTTGTTTTTGCTGATATAAGTCATCATCTGTTGTCTTTTATCTTCTTCTTTAGCAAGGAGAGTTTGCTCAGCAAGTCTTTCTTGTGCTTCCAACTCATTTAACTTTTGTTCATAGATTTGTAACTTATCATCAAGACTCAAGTCATCCCTTGCTTCTAAGCTTTCCCATATCTTATCTTCCTTTGCCTTTCTTTCTGCTTTTATTCTTTCTTCTTCTGTCAGTTCTTCTTCTTGTGTTTGATCTTCTGTAACTGGTATAGAAGAAATGGGAACAGACTTTGGAATATCAGCTGGGTTTGTTTCTGTTGCTTTAGAAGGCTATTTTGGTTCACTGCAGGAATTGTCAACTACTGAAGTGTTGATCTGAGCAGCATCAACTACTTAAGGATTGTCTTCAGTACTTTTGGTCTTGTCTTCAGTAGCAGCTTCACTATGGTCTTGGGAGGACTTTTCAGCCTTTTCTCTAAGGACCCTTTCTTCTTTTTGATACCATTCTTCTCTTTCTTTCAGAGCTTTTTCTTGTCTGGTCATGGCAGTTAATTTTTGAGATTCCTTGAGATTTTGTGCTTCTCTAGCTCTTTTTGAGGCTTCAAGAGACACAGTTTCAGGTTCCTTTGACATCTCCCCCTTTTTGGCTTCATCCACTTCTGGAAACCATGGAGGTGGAGGTGTTACACCAGATAGATGGGCTAATTGTCTTCTGTTGTCTTCCATCTTTCTTGACAATTCACCAAGCTTGTGATCAATGGCATTGTTAATCATCACAATTTGAGTGTTGTTCTTTAATTCCATAGCAGTTGTAAAATTTTCGAGATGACCAGAGATAAGTTGATGTACCATTTGGTATAGGGGACCATCTGGGCTGCATATTTGGTTCAGGTCTATGCTTGATGACCCAGAGAATTGGGTAGGCTTTTGTGATTGTGGAGGGTGTGTTTTGGGGTGATCCTCAGTGTGAACTGGGGATGCCACTATTGGGGAATTGGGTATAAGTGGTCTTCAACCTGTTCTTCTGTGACTCACTCCTCATCTCTTTGGTTAGGGCTGATCACATTCACATCAATGTCCATTTCTATGTTTTCCTCCCCTGTTTTATGTGGTGATTGGGGATTGACATTTTCAGATGGAGTGTGTTGTTTCAACCCAGAGAGAATATTTGCTATCTCAACTGCTGGTGATGTTTGTAGGTCAGTAGTTATGGTATCAGCAGTTGGGTTTTGTTCAGTTGGTTCAGTTGTTTTGAAAGAAGGGTCAGTAGTTATTGTCTTTTTTAGTTTCTTTCTTGAAAACAGAATGGATATTGGTGCTCTTTCTGGTGTTTGAGATGAATGAGACTGAGAGGAAGTTTCAGTCACATCTTTTGAAAGTGCAGATTGCACATTAGCAGCTTCAGACATCTCAACTTCCTGAATTGCTTTTCTTTTGGGGTTGGTGGGTTTGGATTTTTGTTGTTTGATTTGTTTTGGCTTTTTAGGAATGGGTTTTAAGGATATTGGTTCCTTAGGGAATGTGACATGTTCCCCTTGGTCATCCTCTGGCAGGACTGCCGGTTTGTTATGCCTAGAGTATGCTTGTGAGGTTAAAGGGTTTAAAATAGTTGTTTTACCAACAAGCACCTCTTGTCCAAGTTCTTTGAAAATACATTGCATGACGAACCTAGGATACAACAAAAATTTCTTTTTATCATTTTGGTGATGCAACACCAACTCATTGAAAAAGAATGAAGATGCCCTATATTTAGTTTCAATTATAATTGTATGAAAAATTGGTTACATGGTTAAGGACATCTGATCAGAAGATCTAGTCTTTGGACTTAAACACATGATAATGTAGTGAAACAAAAGTTTATATTTTGCATCAAAATATTTCTTGTAGATGGTAGCATGTGATAATGTACCTTGGTAACCACACTCAATGATGGTTTTGTCATTTTTGTCTAAATCCTCTTATGAATATTTATTCATCAGGAGTTTCCTATTCTGTTCTTCAGTAGATTTGAACTACTGAGAAGATTAAAAATACCCCTAAAATCAATATTTGATGATTTTATTATCATCAGCCGATTTTTCTTTTCAGAAATTTTCCCTTATAGATGTTTTTGTACATCATTAGTTTTTCTCTCTTTTTGTTGATCAACAGAGGTTTGAGACAGAGTTAGTAAACAAGTAAGTGAAAGTAAAAGTTATACAAAATAGAAGAATGAAAAACACTTATAGAGTTTACTCAAAGTTTAGCATTCCAAGCATGGAAAATAACCTCTGAAATGTTGATGTGTCAAGGGGTTTAGTGAATATATCAGCTATTTGATTAGCTGTTGTGACATGTTTCACCTCAATCTTGCCTTTTTCATAGCAATCCCTCATGAAATGATACCTAATTTCTATATGTTTTGTCTTTGAAAACTGAACATGGTTTTGAATGATGCTAATGGCAGATTTACTGTCTACTAAGAGTGGAGTCTTGGTCTCTTTGATTCCATAATCAAGAAGTTGATATTGGAGCCATTGAATCTGTGATGTACAACTTGCAGCTGCAATGTATTCAGCTTCAGCTGTTGAAGTTGCCACAGATGTTTGCTTCTTTGATTGCCAGGACACCAGACAGTTTCCTAAAAATTGACAACCACCAGATGTAGATTTTCTTGACATTTTACACCCTGCATAGTCACTATCTGAAAAAGCTGTTAACTTGGTATTGCTTGAAGCAGGATACCAAATTCCTAATGTAGGAGTTTCTTTCAGATATCTGAAAATTCTTTTGACAACAATTAGGTGTGATTCCCTTGGTGCAGATTGATATCTAGCACAGACACAAGTTGAGAACATAATATCTGGTCTAGAAGCAGTTAAGTACAAAAGGGAACCTATCATACATATATACATGGTTTTATCAACCTGTTTTCTTTGATCATCTGGTTCAATTTGTGTGGAAGGTGTCATGGGAGTGGAACATGATTTACTGTCTTGTAAAGAAAATTTATTTAATAAATCTTTAACATATTTAGATTGATGTATAAAAGTTCCATTTGTTTGTTGCTTGATCTGCAGTCCCAAAAAGTACTGCAGTTCTCCCATTGTACTCATCTCAAATTTTGATTGCATGAGTTTCTTAAATTCATCACAAAGTTTTGTGTTTGTTGAACCAAAAATGATGTCATCAACATAAATTTGAACAAGTAAGACATGATTTCCAACATGCTTTATAAAAAATGTTTTATCAATGGAGCCTCTTGTGACGTGATTTTTAAGTAAAAAGGTAGAAGGTGTTTCATACCAAGCTCTGGGAG
This sequence comes from Ambrosia trifida, assembly GCA_028751855.1. Lineage (NCBI taxonomy): Eukaryota > Viridiplantae > Streptophyta > Magnoliopsida > Asterales > Asteraceae > Ambrosia > Ambrosia trifida. The sequence goes on from CM054131.1 coordinate 64,450,470, forward strand.
CCTGTTTTAGCCCATAAAGAGCCTTGTCAAGTTTGTACACCCAATCAGGATGAGAAGGATCCTCAAACCCAGGTGGCTAACAAACATACACTTCCTCTTTTATTTTTCCATATAAAAATGTACTCTTGACATCCATTTAAAAAACTTTAAGTTGGAAATTGCATAAGCCAAAAATAACTTGATGGCTTCAAGCCTTGCAACTAGAGCAAAGGTTTCATCATAATCAATTCAATCTTCTTGTGAATAACCTTGTACTACCATTCTTGCCGTGTTCTTGATTATCATACCAGCTTCATCTTGTTTGTTTCTGAAGACCCATCTTGTGCCAATTAGTAGCTTGTCTGAAGGTAAGGGACAAATTTCCCAGACCTGTTGCTTTTTAAATTGGAGCAATTCTTCTTGCATAGCTTGAACCCAAATGTTATCTTTGAGGGCTTCTTGATATTTCTTTGGTTCCAACTGAAAAATGAATGCTGGGAATAAGCAGCAGTTGGAAAGCTGGTTTCTTGTAAGTACCTGGTGCGTTTGGTTTTAGTACTAAAAAGGTGTCAATTTCCCTGGTGCCAAAGACTTTGATTTAATAATCCCAAAACAGTGGTTTGGGAAAAAGACTAATTTTACTAAACCTCAATTAACAAAGTTTTAAATTTATAAAGTAAACAATAATTACTTCAGAAACTAAAACCAACACATAGGCAGAGAACCTGACGTGCATAGTATAGTTTCGGTGGTAAGTATTGAGTATCGTATTCCAAGGTTCACACTTTCCTCTAATCAATTGATCGGGTTTCATAAAGAAAATAAAGTGGAGGGGTTCTTTAATAAAAATAGGTTTTGAAAAAGGTTTGGTTTTTATAAAAGCTAAGGTGGGACAAGATAGTAGATAGATATGCACATCTCGGGAGCCTTCGCCTAAATAGTTAAGTTTAATATTATAGTTAATAGTTTAACATAGTTAATTGTGTGGAAGACGAGAGTGATCTTGAAGTGTCAACTCCTTGGTAGAGAAGCGAAGGCGACTACTCCGTAGAATGCTAAACCTCTCCAGCGTGCGTTCACCTGGGGTACTTCTCCAGGGCCTCGCGTATAGCGGGCTCCTCGAACCGCGGTCAAGTCTTCGGGTTTTCGAACTTATCATCTTCTTAAATTGGAGGCTTCACTCTGGCTAGGGACATCGTACACCGCACCTTAGTTCTTGCGTTCCGTACCGAAGAATCTCTTTATCCTGGCAGCCATGTATCCCCATTGGTTAAGGATCAAAGTCGAATGATCTCTCTTACGGTTGTCACAGGAAGGCGGTCTCTCCATTGGATAACGGCTTTGTACTAACAAGAACTAGATAAAGAACCTTTGTTTTATTTATCTTGATGACACTTTAATGTTTATAGGTCTAGAAACTATAAAATTGTTTTTAAATAAGTGATGACTTCATTACCCAACCCTAACCTCCCGAGCTGAGTGAAGTCCTTAACAAACGCGGCCCCTAACCCTACAGGCGTATGATACAAAAGAGATCACTGGTGCGCCCATAGGTGAACCATCCTTTGCCAAGAAAATCACTCAACCATCTGGTATGAACCAGAAATGTGTCACTCAGATCTGGTCCACTTTAGAAGCCATTTCTTAGAACCCGGTTTGGATATCAGAAGCTCGAAGGATCTGTCTCACTACCGGTTTCCTCGCCTTGGATCTAGCTCGGGACTACCAGAAGCTGATTATACCATTGATTAATTAAATTAAGATTGTTATTAAGTTAATCATTATTCAAACCTGTCACCAAGATAAACAAACAGAGATTAGAAGAAGATAACACAACAAATAACTAAAAATAAACTACTACTACTAATAATAAAAAGTCTATAAATCGAAGCGGGTTCGCAAATAGAAAGATATAACAATAGAAATGATCAACACAAGGATCATGGCTGCTCATAGACAAGCTCTCCATCTTCCAAGTGATATGTGTTCTCTCTTGATCCTCACGACCCTCGATGTTTATTCCATAACTACTCTACGATCCTCTTCTTGGCCAAGCTAATCAAGGTAGGTCGAAGCCTAACCATTGAGGGATGTTAGGAGAACCAGAAGCGCTCCCAAGGGACCCCAAGATCTCTAGAAGAAGCTTGGTAGTCGGCCCAAGAGAACACAAGAAGGGATGAACAAATGGTTAGGGGTAGCTTGCTATTTATAGAGCTGACAGACTGTGTACGGGCGTGCCAAACACTGGCACGGGCGTGCTTTCCTTGTTCCCCAAGTTTCGTCGCTTTCCAGCCTTGCTGCGTTGTCTTCTAGCGTGCAGGGCCTTCGTGCAAGTGTGCGTGGGCGTGCTTGGTCACTCCGGGACTTATTTTAGCATTGTTTAAGTCCCGGGATTGACTTCAAAACATACAAAGAACATGCTGCAAGTCTCGTATCTTCAGGAAATTCCAAATTTTGCTTGTTTTTGCTTGTTTTTGCCTGGAAATCCTTCCTTTCCGTCTTGGAGCTCCATTTTCCTGAGAAATACAAATAGGAATGATTTAAGCATCAAATTCAATAATATAAGCCTAATTGTATCCTATTATGAGACTGTTTATGCCTGTTTTATATGTTAATAATGTGAGTTATCACAATACCCCACACTTAGACGATTGCTTGTCCTCAAGCAATCAAACACAAGTACAATTAAGGCAAACTATAATTAACAAACCCTCAATCCAATTATTTATTTATATTATGAGAAAAATAAAATTGCATGACAAGCCTACTTAACCCGTACAATTATGCCCAAACCTATACCTGCTCACAATGTTCACTCATCACTCGGGTTTTTCATTTTGGTGAGTTTTGGGGTTAACACTCAAGTCCGTACCGAAGTCGACTAGGGTCATAGGCTTGTATGCATACCAGGTCCTCGTATCCAAATCAAATAACTAAGAAAAATCAAGAGGACTTTTATTCGGGTTGTAATGTAGTGGTGCAAAAGATAAACAACTTTTTTTAAGGGAATGAGTCATCGAATCACAGCGGAGCGTCACGGCTAAGAGGCCTGTCTTTTTGCATTGCTGTTCCCAAAAGGGTGCATTCTGTCCCATCTTCCTTCACATTTTTCTTTCGTCTGCCGTTTTCTTGAAAATAGTCTGTATCATATCGGGGGCAGACGTGGCTTAGCGAAGTGGAATTATCGAAGCAAATACTGGTCCAACGGGTGCATCTTGAGAAAGCGAGGGGGAAACAAGAGAGAGATGAGAGATCTCATATAGAACATAGAGAGAGCGGAGAGTAGGAGAGAGAGAGAGAGCAAAGTTCCAATTCTTCAGGGTCTTACCGGTCGAAGACCAAATTTTTAACTTTTGTAGAACTTTTATTTTCTTGGGCTCTCTTTTTAGGGTCTCTCTATTTATTGGGCTCTCGTTTTGGGCTCTCTAACTACTTTTTTTTTTTTTTTTGAAGATCTCCCTCTTGGCCCCGTCTTGTGTTGTTCCCTCCTTTGTCAACGGCGTTGCTTTTTTCATCAAACTTGCGGTCTCGCGCCCTTGGTGATGACAGAATCTTGAAGCTGCTGTGGTGACGCATGATCGGGACTCATTTATTGGGTGAAAGAAATGAAAGACTAAGGCTCAAAGGGTTTTCTAAGGGAAAGGATTTTATTTTTGGGATGAAACCTAATTGCCTCTGTCATTTTAATCTAGTTATTGATTTTAAAACAAGAAAATGCTTAAACACACAAGTTCTAACCGGGTCGGACTAAGGTCGGATATCTCTCAAGTCAAACGAAACGAGCAAAATATATAGTATATAAATGTAAGTATGGTGCTCGAAAAGGCTCAAAACTCTCACACGGAAAAACGGGTAGGATAAGGTCTCGGTTTTAGGCATAAATTTTGGGGTATTCTTCTACGTGCCATGCAACCTATATTCCTACTTAATTTTATTTTAAATTGACTTATCGGCTTTAATTAACATCACCTACTTCGACCGTCTTTGATGTGAACCGTTCGGCATAAATGCCTAATAGATATCACTAGGACGAGCCTAATAGACTATACAAATCTGTCAAAAGTGACTGTAAATGACACTACGTGTATCAAGCTGCTAAGAGGGTACCAGATAGAACACAATCAATGACAAATGACTTGCTAGATAAATAAAATAAGCATCAATGACGTTCCACCCCACACTTAAAATTTTTTGCAAAAAAAATTTTAAATGCAGAATTGGAGAAATAGGCAAGAGAAACTAATACTCCCCTGATAACAATGAATCCTCTCGCGTGTGAGCAAAACCTGCATACTCCCAATAGAGACGTCGAAATGGCGGCTCCAAAATATCAAGCTGTCCACGACCTGTCCTAAAAACTAAAATAAAAGTAAACTAGATAGATAAAATACTAAAACTAGGGATAGAATACTAGCGCCGAAACACAAGCGGGGTGGAACATGTCGAAACACGTTCCAAACATGCACTCGCGTACATGAAAAGTAACCGAAAAGAAAATAAAAATAAAGTTGTTTAGAAAAGTTTTATACATACCTAAGTGTGAAGATTGGGGGTTTGTAAAAAAAATTGACGGGAAATGGCGGTTTTAAGGGTGGAGATTACATTTTAAAATTTTTAAACGGTCTTTCGTAATATGCTTTTAAAATTCGTAAAAGTTCTCATAAATTTTAAATCCCAATTTCAAGCCCCGAAAAACATTTTAAGTTTAAAAATTTTTGAAAAATTTTACCCAGCTTACTTTCCGCATTTAACTAAACTTGCCCACCGATCTTCACGACATGACAAACCTCTTATAAACGAAAGTAAAGCAGAAATAAAAACCCCCCAAATAAAAGTTGACAATTGGTGATTTTGGCGACCTCCGCGGGAATTCTCCAAGGTCGCGAATCTCGAAGGAGACCTGCAAAGAAAACTCGAAACAACCGCAATTATCGAAAATAAAATAGAAATAAAATGAAAAAGAAAAATAAAGAAGACTGGAAACAAAAAGAAAAATAAAGTGAAAATAAAAATGGAAAACAAAAATAAACCGATCAATCAAGTGACTAGGGTCTTTCTTTGGAAATAATTGTGTTCCCCGGCAACGGCGCCAAAAACTTTGGTGCGTTTGGTTTTAGTATTAAAAAGGTGTCAATTTCCCCGGTGCCAAAGACTTTGATTTAACAATCCCAAAACAATGGTTTGGGAAAAAGACTAATTTTACTAAACCTCAGTTAACAAAGTTTTAAATTTATAAAGTAAACAATAATTACTTCGGAAACTAAAACCAACACATAGGCAGAGAACCTGACATGCATAGTATAGTTTCAGTGGTAATTATTGAGTATCGTATTCCAAGGTTCATACTTTCCCCTACTCAATCTTTCATCAATCAATTGATCGGGTTTCAAAAAGAAAATAAAGTGGAGGGGTTCTTTAATAAAAATAGGTTTTGAAAAAGGTTTGTTTTTATAAAAGCTAAGGTGAGACAAGATAGTAGATAGATATGCACATCTCGGGACCCTTCGCCTAAGTAGTTAAGTTTAATATTGTAGTTAATAGTTTAAGATAGTTAATTGTGTGGAAGACGAGAGTGATCTTGAAGTGCCGACTCCTTGATAGAGAAACGAAGGCGACTACTACATAGAATGCTAAACCTCTCCAGCGTGCGTCCACCTGGGGTACTTCGCCAGGGCCTCGCGTATAGCGGGCTCCTCAAACCGCGGTCAAGTCTTCGGGTCTTCGAACTTATCATCTTCTTAAATTGGAGGCTTCACTCCGGCTAGGGACATCGTACACCTCACCTTAGTTCTCGTGTTCCGTACTGAAGAGTCTCTTTATCCTGGGGACCACGTATCCCCATTGGTTAACGGTCAAAGCCGAAAGATCTCTCTTACGGTTGTCACAGGAAGGCGGTTTCTCTATCGGTTAACAGCTTTATACTAACGAGAATTAGATAAAGAACCTTTGTTTTATTTATCTTGATGACACTTTAATGTTTATGTCTAGAAACTATAAAATTGGTTTTAAATAAGTGATGACTTAATTACCCAACCCTAACCTCCCGAGCTGAGTGAAGTCCTTAACAATGGCGGCCCCTAACCCTATAGGTGTATGATACAAAAGAGATCACTGGTCCGCCCATAGGTGAACCATCCTTTGCCAAGAAAATCACTAAACCATCTGGTATGAACCAGAAATGTGTCACTCAGGTCTGGTCCACTTTAGAAGTCATTGCTTAGAACCCGGTTTGGATATCAGAAGCCCGAAGGATCTGCCTCACTACCAGTTTCCTCTCCTTGGATCTAGCTTGGGACTACCAGAAGCTGATTATACCATTGATTAATTAAATTAATATTGTTATTAAGTTAATCATTATTCAAACCTATCACCAAGATAAACAAACAAAGATTAGAAGAAGATAACACAACAAATAACTAAAAATAAACTACTACTACTAATAATAATAATAAAAAGTCTACAAATCGAAGCAGGTTCGCCAAACACTGGCACGGGCGTGCTTGCCTTGTTCCCCAAGTTTCATCGCTTTCCAGCTTTGCTGCGTTGTCTTCTAGCGTGCAGGGCCTTCGTGCAAGCGTGTGTGGGTGTGCTTGGTCACTCTGGGACTTATTTTAGCTTTGTTTAAGTCCCGAGATTGTCTTCAAAACATACAGGGAACATGCTGCAAGTCTCGTATCTGTAGGAATCTCTAGATTTTGCTTGTTTTTGCTTGTTTTTGCTTATTTTTGCCCGGAAATCCTTCCTTTCCGTCTTGGAGCTCCATTTTCCTGAGAAATACAAATAGGAACGATTTAAGCATCAAATTCAATAATATAAGCCTAATTATATCCTATTATGAGACTGTTTATGCCTGTTTTATATGTTAATAATGTGAGTTATCAGTACCCCTGAAGCAATATCTCCCATGATTTGATCCAATGGATGATCTCTGTGTTCAATCAGTTGTTATAGCCCAGTACTTGGAGATGGCTCTTGAACTTCTTCAAACAAACCACTGAGGTTGATGATATTTAGTTCAGCTGTATGTTGTGGTTCAGGAGTCTGTGGAGCTGAATCAGTAGTTTGAATTTGTTCATCAGCAGTTGTTGAAGTAGAAGTTTGTAAAACTTCTGATGGTTTGAAAGTTGATTTAATGAATGTGTTTGGATTCCATGGTGGAGGACTATCAACATAAAACCCTTGATCACCATAATAAGTGGGTTTAGATGATGTAACAGTCTTTTCAGGTCCGAAATGAAAACTGTCAATGAGTTCAGCAGGATGTGCTGGAATGAGAGTTTGTTTTGACGCATTAAACTTGACATTCAGTGTTTCTTCTACTATCTTGGTTCTTGAATTAAAAACCTTGTAGGCTTTTCTAGTTGAAATTAACCAAGAAAATAACCTGAATCAACTTTTGCAACAAACATTGAAATAGAATCCTTGATGTTTAGAATGAAACAATGACATCTAAAAGCCCTGAAAAAGGAGATAAGGGGCTTGATGCCATGAAGAACTTCATAGGCAGTTTTGGAATGTCTTTGTTGACAAGGACTCTGTTTTGAACATAACAAGCTGTGTTGACTGCTTCAGCCAAAAATATAATGGTAGGCCTGAATCAGCTAACATAGTTCTAGATGCTTCAATTAATGTTATGTTCTTTCTTTCTACCACACCATTTTGTTCAGGAGTTCTGAGAATGCTGAAATGTCTAACAATCCCTTTAGACAAACAGAATTCATCCAGAGTTTTGTTCCTGAACTCTGGCCTATTGTCATTCCTGATGACTTTCACAGAGAGAGAGAGAGAGAGAGAGAGAGAGAGAGAGAGAGAGAGAATCGTTTCTTTACTTGTAGAATGAAAAACTTGATAATATTAGCTGCCTCATCCTTGGAGTATAAGAAGAAGACCCATGTAAATCTTGAGTAGTCATCAATGATGACCAAACAGTACTTCTTCTTACCAAGGCTCATAATCTTGACTGGTCCAAATAAGTCCATATGGAGTAGTTGAAGACATGCAGTTGTTTTTTATTCTTCAATAGACTTATAGGAGGACTTACGTTGTTTACCTATAAGACAGGAAACACAGTGTTCTTTATCTTTTTCAATGTCCACTACATAGACATTGCCACATCTTTTGGCTATCAGCAAAGTATGATCTTCTCTATCAACTTTTGGCCTTCTGGTGATATGATCTTGCATGTTGTTTTTGTGAAAAAGGAAGAATATCCCTTGTCACACATTTATGATACACTCAGCAAGTTGTATTTCAAGTTTTTAACCAGATTAACCTTGTCAAACTGTATTTTACCAGAGGATACATTGCCATGTCCTAGCACATATCCCTTGGCATTGTTCCCAAAAGACACAGATCCTTCTCTTTGACTGATAAAATTTGTAGATGCAAAAGTGCGACTAAAGCTTTGGATTGTACAACACATTATGTTTTGATAATATCGAAGGTGCGAAGGAGTAGATTAGAAGGTGCGAAGGAAGGCTGAAAGGTGCGAAGGAAGACAGTTGGGACGAATGAAGACTTAGATTATAGTAGAACTTGGTTCGACCGATTGTTTTGGGCGAACCTGCACATTCGCATGAACAGTTTGGGCGAATGTGCAGTCTATAAATAGACAAGTTTGATTTTTGAATGTAACTTTTGATCATTATTATTCCCTCCACTTTCAGAAACTCTCTCTAGTGTTTTGTTAAACCTGTTTATCGTTCATACCTTGATTGTATCTATATTTCAACGTGTAAACAAGTGTTTTATTAATGAAAACGTTTGAAAATGATGATCTGTGTGTTTGAATCTGTTTGATTATTATTTTGTGATAGTTTTAGGGTTTCCGCACCTGAAACTAACTTGTTTGATCAATCTTTGTTTGTTATCGATCCTTTCACGCACATACAAAATTGCTTATCAGGTATCTGCATCTTGTCATGTGCATTGAGCCTCCACTATCAACATACCAAATGCTATTCAAACCTCTGGAGACCCTCTGCACCATGTAGCAAATTAGTTAGATTCTGCAACCCAAGCAAGTTTGGCTTTGGGTTTGCTCTTGAGAATAGAAATAGTTTGTTTTGGACCATTTTTGAAAATCCATGTCTTTTTGGCAATGGATTTGTCATTAGGGACAATGGTGGAGTTCTTTTAAGGACCACCATCAACTTTGGTCATCAATAGTTTTACCAAATTCATGAGATTTTTAATCTCAGCAGTTTGTGAGACTGCTGATGATTCAGGTCCAACTATTGAAGAAGAATTTTGAGAAAAAGGCCTTTGTTGAGATTTAGTCTTTTTCTGAGAAAAGGTGTTACTAGGTTGTTATTTGTTGGGATAAAAAGTTTCTTCAAAATCTTGTTTGATTTGTTTTCCCACAACCAGTTATAAAATCTTCTTGTTGTACTGATTTCCTTTTCCGTATCTACAAAATTTTGTTTTGTGGTTAAACAGACCACAAATTTCACATTCTTTTGCCTTATCCTTCCTTTTAAATTCATCATGAGATATGGAAGGCAAATTACTGACAATTTTAGAGTTTTGAGTTAGGTCATCAGTAGTTTTCAGGTTCTTAACTCCTGATGTAGATGAAACTACTGATGACTTAATGTCAGTATTTATAACTTCTGCAGGACTTTTTTTTCAATTTTAAGAAAGTTCTGATGAAAGGATGTGCATTCTTTCATATTGAAAGTTTGATTTATAACTATTCTACTCCCATCATCAGCAGTTTTGGTAGTAAAATCAGTTGGTGTTTCAGTATGGTGGTACCCTATGCCAAACTTAACCTTTGATGAAGTTTGTTTGTTAAGCAACATTTGGTAACCTCTACATGACTCAACCCAATTTCCACAATCAACCTTGGTGTCAGCAAGCTCTTTATAGACATTTCCTAGGTCTTCTATCATGATTTTAATCTATGCTTGGGTTTCAATAGATTTGTTAATTTAGAAATTTCTTTAGATTTTGCAGCAAGTTTTCTTTCTAAATCACATTTTATTTGAGTATATTTTCTTTCAAAGTCAAATATTTGTTTTGCCATGTAGATGCACATTGGTCTCTCTTATGAGAGCAAAAGATTCTTTGCAAGAAGTTAAACAAAGTTTTAACAAAGATTCTTTTGATACCTGAGACAAGGCAGATTTGGAGGTGCATCCCACAAAATCCATTAAGGCAAAATTCTTTATGCCATTATCAGGTTCTCCCCAGTTGATGTCATAGACTGTGTTGTCTGCATCTGGACTGCATTCAGATGTGTCAAAACGAAGACTGCTCCAATCAACATACCCTGATGTAAAAAGACTTTGTTGAGAAGGTTGTTGAATTTGTGGAGGATGTTGAGCAGCTGGAACAGGAGGTGTTTGTTGTTGGCCCTGTTGTTGAGCAGGCATCTGAACATATTGTATTTGAGGCACATATTGGATTTATGGAGTTTGTGCCTGTACAAAATGAGCACTCCCTTGAGTTCCATTATTCCTATTATAACTGGAGTTAAACTAATTTCCAAACTGTGGTTGGTTAAAGCTAGAAATTCTACACTCTTTAGCAAAGTGTCCCAACTTCTGACACTTATGACATCTAAGTTTTGATTTGTCAAAACCAACTTTTGTTGAACTGTTCAGTCTTGGAAATTTCCTTCCCGACCTTTTATAAAATTTATTTGTTTTTACGCTTAACATGGCCAGTTGGTGTAGTATGTCCATTTCTTCTAAGTCATCACTACTGAAAATTTTCAAATCATCCATTATAAAACACATGTTATCAGTAGTTTGACTGTCTTCTTCATTGCCATAACCTGGATATGACCTTTCTGATGAGATCCCAATGGTTATGTCAATGTTGTCAAAAGATCCAAAATCATTTGGACAAGAAGGTGAGTCTTGTCCTAAAAGTGTTGTACTACCTGGAACATAGTCATCAGCTGTTTTGCCAGAATTTTGTAACTTTTTCTTTTGATTTATTTCTCTTTCAAAAGTTAACAATCTCCCATGTAATTTTGTAAGAATGAGGGAGTTAAAATCTGGTCCAGATCTAAGAACTATTGAGTAAGTTTCCCATTTTTCTGCTAAAGACCTTAAAAATCTATGAAGCATAGATATTGTTGTATAGTTCTGACCATTTAACTTTAACTCAGAGATTAATGAGGAAAATCTTTCAAATTGTTGTGTCAAAGTTTCTTCATTAATGTGAGTAAATGTTTCATATTGTTGAGCAAGAATTTCTCTGGTGTTGGCAATCACCTCTTCAGTTTCCTCCAAATTGTGCTTTTAGGCAGTCCCAAAGCTCTTTGGCACTTTCACAATGTAAAAGTCCAGAGTAGATATCATTTGGGAGAGCCATTGCCAACACAGAGAATGCCTTAGCATCAAGCTCAAGTTTTAGGAAATCTTCATCAGTATAGTCTTTTGGGTCTTTTGGAATTTCTTCCTTAGTTTCAAGATTTATATTTACTGGTTTATGAGGTGCATACATGACAGATCTCCAACAACCAGTGTTGGTCTGTGACAGAGTATGTGCCAACCTTTTTTGCCAGATCCAGTATTATGAGGATCCATTTTTGAGAATTTTGATTTGTTAAGTTTTTCTCAAAGTGATGGATGTTAAAAAGTGAACTTTTATCCTTTATTGAATATAAATAAGAGCCTGTGTCTGATTCTCAATTTGTTAGATTGATATTTGATCAGATAAACCAGAGCTCTGATACCAATTGTTAGATTAGTGGCTCTACTTAACAGTTCTTATTCATGAACACTTGTGTGTTGTACATGTATCAAAGTAAATTACACAGCGGAATATTAAAGTGTTCAAGTTAAAGCATCACTTTTAACAAGAGTTATGACTCCCCCTCAATCAATGAACTAGGAAGTAAAGATGAGAATTAATAGTAAATGAATATAACAGTAAATGCAGAATGATTCTCAAATATATGAAAAGATTAACTACAAAGTAATTTGAAGGAAAATGTTCAAGTCTTAGATTGATGAGTGAAATGAACAATAATCTATAAGATAGGGGGTGTGACCCTTCTATTTATAGACGAAAGATTACATACAGACTAAGTAATCAAAAGCTTAAAATAATGTAAGATAATACTACAACAGGTTGTAGTTTATTGAAACTTGAACAAAGACTTTGGGTAAACTAATATAATACTAAACTGCTGAGTTTAAGGTCGGTTAATGAAAGTGCTGATGAGTGACAAACTTCTAATGAAAGATCTTCAGGAGTTTGTCTTCAGTGGTTTGTTCTTCAGATATTTGTCTGGTTTATCTTAAGAACTTCTGATGCTTTTACTCTTCAGAACTTTAGATATCTTTCACTTCAGCAGTTTCACAAAATGTGAAAAGGATATAAGACTAAGGTTTATACTGGCTTGTCAATCCTCTTTGACCCTACAATAATAAAAAGGGAAAAATAAACCGAATGGGGCATGAGCCTGCTAATGGACCAAGTTATCTCAGATTATTCAAGAACCCATTACTCCAGAAGTGTCGTCATCTAACCCTGTCTTGTTACGTGTTTTTCTATTATGTTTTTAGTATTTTATATTTCTTAGTGTGTATATCTTTTAATAGTCTAGGGAGTAGTATGTTATTTTGGATTGTTTTGGGGTAGTGTTTTGCAACTTATGTATTTATGTATTTGAATACACGTAACCATTAATGTCACACCCCGCCAAGGCGAAAACGCGAGGTGCGACTTTGAATGATTTCCAAGCACAAAAGTCACACGAGCATTATTTAAATAAAACAGGAATTACCATTTAACAATCAAGTCTTACAAAACATAACGTTAATTGTTTGAAATAAAAACCATTATGTAAAATGTTTAGGTCAAAACATCACAACAATAGTTCAAAAGATGGTATCCCTTAAATGCTCGCATGCGACCTTCCCAAGTTCCATGCTTCATGCTAATTTCCTAAAAAACATGCATGAAAAATATATGGGTCAACATAAAGTTGGTGAGTATACGGGTTTGTATAAATGGACATGTTATCCAAAACCGACTAAATTACTGCCTAGCTAGGGCAACAATCGATATGTGATCTAACATGAGCCCATAACCAAACCTTGGCATGTTGTGCCTCGCCCATTGTACACTAAAGACAATGAAATAATGTGAAATACTAGCACTCTTTTGATATCTGCCATCCGATCAGAGCGATTGACCAAGAGTGGGGGTGTCAACCCAATAGATCTATTCTGGTGTTTAATGGCTAAGTCCATAGCTAATGGATATGGTGAAACGTATGACACGAGGGCTTAATGGATCCTGAACCTTACTGTCTCATGTTCACATAATAGTCATGTATGTAACTAAAAACTGTACGCATGTTTTTCCCCCGGAAAAATGTAAAACAGTGAAAAGGGAGCCGTGAAACTCACCTTGTGGTGTGTCTGGGAATGAACAAATGAATCTGAGCTAGAGAGATCGACCTACGCGTCCTATGTAAAAGAGACATTTTAGGTCTATGTTACTTGTACTATTTACAAGTTGTTCTCTTATTATGCCCGTTCTTGTAACTAAAATCTTTAAGTTAAATGTGTCTTTGATGTAACGATTTGCGTATATGATGACTTAATTGTTAAATGATACAATGTTTATCTTTTAAGTGTTCCATATTTTGGTTTCGAGTGTAATATTTCCCAAAATATGAACCTCATGGCTTTGTGTTGCAAGATTCACCATCTTTATGTACACTAGTGACTTGGGTAAAAAGATAGTGTTACCTTTTGTGAAAACACCACTTTTACTTGTAAAAATATGTATTTTTATACATTTTGGATGGTGTAAGTGTTCATGTGTCATAGGTCTTACAACCTTGAATTTGACATGTCCATAGATCCATAATATTTAGTTGTCTTTAGCTTAACTTTTGTGAAAAAGATAACAATATCTCATGTTAAACATCACTTTTCTTGAAAACATATATACCTTGTTGGCCTTGTTATGGATCTAACATGTCACACATGATTTTTAACTAACCACATTATGTCTTGTGTTAATGAGCTTTGGAAAATATATAGTTTTCTTACAAATCTTTCGGCCATCATAGTCTAGTATACATATATATATTTCGGCCTATGTGTGTGTGTGTGTGAATACATGCATTTACCAACTAATATAAGGTATTTTCTATCATGTGTTTGATTATTTACTTGGTTTAGTTACAAGAGTAAACATATAAATGAACAACTTGGTGTATGAAAGACTATGCAAAAATGAAAGCACAAGTTTAAGAAAATAAATGTTATACCTCCTAATGTCTAAGAACTGAGGGAGTTAGGGGCATTGTACACCTTGGTTATGCTCCTTGTACCCCAAATGATCCCTTGGAAGTTAATGGTTATTGTTAGTGACTTGGGTGTGGGTGGTGGTTTTCGGTGGTGGTGATGGTGCGGCGGTGGTGTGGTGGCCGAGAGAAAGAGAAGGAGAGGTGGAGGGGTTGTGTTAGTTTTTTGGTGCACTAAACTCCCTAATCCTTGGTTCTATATATAACAATTTAGAATGGCAAGTCATCATGGTTTAGGAAAGGTGAAAGAAAGAATCTGTAACACCCCAACCGATGGCGGAATCATCGAGGTGTCACGTAGTGACGATTGTTCAAAAGCACATGGTACTAAAATGTAAATATATTATTGAATAATTTAAATTGTCTTACAAAAATGAAATGGAAAAAAAATACAAAAGTCTGAACGAAACATGAAATTTGAAATAACTTATTAAAAACAGGCACTAAAATCCAACGCTATAGTACTAAGATCAAACTGCACCTGAAACATGTACAAAATAAGTTTTGTCAACATATTAAATGTTGGTGAGCATTCCTAGTTTTAATACATATAGTAAGTTGGAAAAATGGTATACAATTCAAGTGCAAAGCTACAGTGCAATTATGTAAACTATGTATCATACAAATGAGCGAAATCAATCCTGTGACTGTATAATGTACTAAATGAACGGCGGTGTAATTATCCAAATAATTAGATAAAAACTTAACAATGACCATGGATTCTCCGATGAAAAAGGGGGAGAATCAACCTAGGCGGGTTGTCAATCCAATAGCGCTATCCAATGTTAAGGTCGGCTTGTACAATGTTAACGATTTCACTAAGTACAAATGTATTCCACATGTAATGTCTAAGCATAAAGCACGTTTGTAAGCAAATGCACATAGTACTAGAATTGTATTGTAAAAATATGAACTTGTATTTGTAATTTGTATAAGTG
The DNA here is from genome assembly GCA_028751855.1 of Ambrosia trifida. Taxonomy (NCBI): domain Eukaryota; kingdom Viridiplantae; phylum Streptophyta; class Magnoliopsida; order Asterales; family Asteraceae; genus Ambrosia; species Ambrosia trifida. The sequence goes on from CM054131.1 coordinate 64,465,668, forward strand.
TACATGTAACACCGCAAAAATGAATAAAAGCAAAAAGGGGATAAGAAATACTCACTTTCGCCAAATGACTAGATGACTAAGCGAGCGTGAAAATGCGAGCAATCCAAATATTCAACAACGAAACTAGTCCAATTTAGAAGAAAAGAAACCGAATAGGAAAAATATCAAGCCTTCCAATTCGTCAATTACAAGAGCTTATAATCAAAGCTTCAAATGTAGAAGTAATATACTCTAGAATAAAGGTATGAGGGAGAGTTTAATCGAATTGAAACAATCGATTTAAAGGTGCAAAGTGTAATGGGTCATAGTGGGTTTTTATACTAGTTTTGGATTCAATTAGCCATTAAAATTGGTCAACACCATAAAGTAAGGTTTTATGATGAATTGACTATTTGACTAGGACTTTGACTGTTTGACTAAGACTTTGACTAGGACTTTGACCAGGACTTTGACTAGGGCTTTGACTAGGACTTTGACTGTTTGACTAAGACTTTGACTAGGACTTTGACCAGAACTTTGACTATTTGACTTTCTTCGCAGACCGCGAGAACTAAAAAAATCAAATTTTCTAATTTAATTAATTTTATGTTCCGGACTTGTTTTCTTCAGTTTCTAAGTTGTTTTAGGACCGAAGATTACGGGTTTTGAGTATCAATGTCTGAAACATACGTGCTCGGGTGTAGATGTGAGTATAAAACGTGAAATACTTTTACTTATAAAAATTATAAGTTTTATTAAATTGTGACTTTTGGTCCTATTAAAATAGGAGGGTTAAAAATGAAAATTTAGTTAAGGGACCAATTATGCACATTTATGAAAAGTGAAGGGTGCAGGTTGTCATAGTCTCCCCTACTTTAGAAAATTTCGTCCCGAAATTATTAAAAACACAGGGTTGAGGATGATTGGTTAGAAATTAGGGCAACTGTGGTTTGGAAAAATTTGGGTTAAGGCACGACATGAATTTATAGGTACTAAAATAATTTGTTTTGAATAATTTGGATAGGAAGTTTGATATGTGTGAGTTTTAAGGATTGGATTAGGTTCGTCTAAAATAGCAAGGAGAATAAGAATCTAGCAAACACTAAACTTAAGTTTTAGGAATCCTAAAAGAAATGCATGAGTTGATTGACTATAAGAAAACCAAATGAACTACCAAAACCGTATTAGAACTTCACACCACGTTAACGTACCTGTAAATTCATGATTACGTTCCGGACCGCAATCACCAATTTACCTTACATTAGGGTTTTGTGTCATTCTATGACCCTAAACACACATGTAAGTAATGCAAAATAACCTTGTGATTGAATCGTAGACAATGTATCCAAAAATGAGTCCAACTGTTAAGCAGGAAAAAGACTTCTACCAGTTAGTGAGTAAGAACCTCTACCGATTGTTGAGCAGGTGCGATAGCCTCTACCAGTCGTTGAGCAGGTTGTAGGGCCTCTTCCGACTTTTGAGCAGGCATGATGACCTCTACCAATCGTTGAGTAGGTTATTTGGTACTCTACAAACTGTTGAGCAAGTACTTCATCCTCTATCAGTTGTTTGATTAAGTGTACCAATTATTACACACATAAATTGCAAATTTATGATATGTACATGTAAGCAATCGAGTATCAAGTATATCATGTGAGTTGTGATAGAGTTGCCCTAGACAAGGTTAATGAATCTAGGTGTGTCTATAGCAAATAGTTCTAGTACCAAATGTTCAAATATGGTAAATAATCGAATCCTCATGTATAACTAAGGATTAAGTTTGATGTAACACACAATCAAGTTTCAATAGTTTGGTTATCATGGGTAACTAGCTCATGTTTGAAAAGGTGAAGGACATGAATTTAGTTCTAGAGAGGATGATGAAAAATTTTAAAGCAGAATCAAGGTTGTGAGAGATAGTGAATATGAAAATGGTTAGTAAAGGGTTTATTTTATAGGTTTTCAAAGAGGCCCAAATAGTAAGGAGATTATTTAGCAGTGTAAATCGTGAGGTTTGAATCAAAGGTTAGAATCAAGTATATAAGAAAACATGATTGTGGTAAGTACCAAAAATTGTAAAGGTTCGATTAAGTTAAAAACAAGTAGTTATCAATGGGGTATTTGGAGGTTAAATATTGTTTCTATAGGTGGGAAGCTTTTAATTTCAAAATTGGTTTTGTACATAAAATGTAAATATATTATTGAATAATTTAAATTGTCTTACAAAAATGAAATGGAAAAAAAATACAAAAGTCTGAACGAAACATGAAATTTGAAATAACTTATTAAAAACAGGCACTAAAATCCAACGCTATAGTACTAAGATCAAACTGCACCTGAAACATGTACAAAATAAGTTTTGTCAACATATGAAATGTTAGTGAGCATTCCTAGTTTTAATACATATAGTAAGTTGGAAAAATGGTATACAATTCAAGTGCAAAGCTACAGTGCAATTATGTAAACTATGTATCATACAAATGAGCGAAATCAATCCTGTGACTGTATAATGTACTAAATGAACGGCGGTGTACTTATCCAAATAATTAGATAATAACTTAACAATGACCATGGATTCTCCGATGAAAAGGGGGGAGAATCAACCTAGGCGGGTTGTCAATCCAATAGCGCTATCCAATGTTAAGGTCGGCTTGTACAATGTTAACGATTTCACTAAGTACAAATGTATTCCACATGTAATGTCTAAGCATAAAGCACGTTTGTAAGCAAATGCACATAGTACTAGAATTGTATTGTAAAAGTATGAACTTGTATTTGTAATTTGTATAAGTGTACATGTAACACCGCAAAAATCAATAAAAGCAAAAAGGGGATAGGAAATACTCACTTTAGCCAAATGACTAGATGACTAAGCGAGCGTGAAAATGCGAGCAATCCAAAGATTCAACAACGAAACTAGTCCAATTTAGAAGAAAAGAAACCGAATAGGAAAAATATCAAGCTTCCAATTCGTCAATTACAAGAGCTTATAATCAAAGCTTCAAATGTAAAAGTAATATACTCTAGAATAAAGGTATGAGGGAGAGTTTAATCGAATTGAAACAATCGATTTAAAGGTGCAAAGTGTAATGGGTCATAGTGGGTTTTTATACTAGTTTTGGATTCAATTAGCCATTAAAATTGGTCAACACCATAAAGTAAGGTTTTATGATGAATTGACTATTTGACTAGGACTTTGACTGTTTGACTAAGACTTTGACTAGGACTTTGACCAGGACTTTGACTAGGGCTTTGACTAGGACTTTGACTGTTTGACTAAGACTTTGACTAGGACTTTGACCAGAACTTTGACTATTTGACTTTCTTCGCAGACCGTGAGAACTAAAAAAATCAAATTTTCTAATTTAATCAATTTTATGTTCCGGACTTGTTTTCTTCAGTTTCTAAGTTGTTTTAGGACCGAAGATTACGGGTTTTGAGTATCAAGGTCTGAAACATACGTGCTCGGGTGTAGATGTGAGTATAAAACGTGCAATACTTTTACTTATAAAAATTATAAGTTTTATTAAATTGTGACTTTTGGTCCTATTAAAATAGGAGGGTTAAAAATAAAAATTTTGAAATAGTTGAGGGACCAATTATGCACATTTATGAAAAGTGAGGGGTGCAGGTTGTCATAGAATCCTTCTAAATATGGTTTAAGATCTAACAAAGGTGATCTTTGATGGATTTGGAAGAGATTATGGACTAGATGTGTGCTTGCTTTCTTGGTATATGGGGGCCGAAATTTTGAAGGTGTTGGGAGGTTATAGTTTAGTCAACTTCACTAAGATTTGATGCATTATAATCATGGTGTTTTGGGTGATTAGAGGTGCCTTATGTTGGATATGGTATGATCTTGCATGGAAAGTGTGGAATGGCAATTGTGGTAAGTCAACACTAAGCTTTCCTAAGTGTCATAAGATGCTTTCCTTATTAGTGTAACATCTAGGAATGTGATGGAGGTGACTAAAGCATGTTGTTGGGTGAATCTTGGTGGAAGAATGTGGTGAAGGGAGTTGTGTAAGAGTGGAAGACACAAACACTACACACGTATGTACATGTGTGTCGTGTATATATGTATGTATGTGGAGGTTATGTGTTTTTGGCAAGTCAACTATCATGGAATGAATACAAGGTCCAATGTTTAACTAATTATGGTGGAATCTTATAGGATGGAAAGAAGGTTCATTAAAGGTGTAGGAGTTTAACATTGGAAAGGACATACACACATATGTATGTGTGTGTGCCGTTGCATATATACACATATGCATACATATTATTATTTTTAAACATTTAATCCATGTCTTGTACAAGTGTGATCTTTGTACAAGTTTATGTGATACAAAACAATATATAAATGTGTGCTCAATATATACTTTTAACTAGTTGTATTACTAGTCGTTTATGGATATTGAGTCTAAGAAATTCCTTGTATATGGACATTGTTTGTTTTTGTTCTTGATTGGATAACAATTGAAATGTTATGTTCAATTGGATGAGTTTCCAAATTAAGGTTTGTGGTATGATCTCTCTATAGCTCATGGTAACTATTCAACTAGTTATGAAATTTTATTCCCTAGCATGCCTAATGCTAAACTGCAAGCACTGAAATTGGCTTGTTGAGACCATGTATGGCTCAGTTGTAATGAATCATGTAAAATGAAATGTCATGCACATTGTGTACGTGTAGCTAGTGTACGGATATGACCTATGATTTCGACAGTGTCACAATCAATATCTAGAAATTGAATTGATCAGTGCATGTTTGGGTAAACTTATTTCCCATCCTTATAACTTATTAATTTCTTAACAAGTTAATAAGGAGAAAAATAGTGTTTCGATAATAGTTTGAAAAGGAGTTTTTGTGATTTGAAAAGGATATAAGTTATAAGTTCGAAATTGTGACTTTTTTATTAAGGAGAAAGGGGGTAGAAAAGAGATAAGTTAGTTGGAGAGCCAAACATGCCCTAAAGTTTCCAACCATATCAAGGGTATTAGAGCATTCCAGTCGACCCCTATATAAAAAATCTTCTATCACCATGAAGAACACCAGGAATCAAGATGTTGAGAAGGCAATCAAGGACTATGACAAAGCCATCACCGATCTCCAAGCCTCCCTAGTGACTATCATGAAGCAGCACGAACAACTAATGAAGCAACAGGAACAACTCTTGAAGATGGCTTCGCATAACAGATCGGGCATGTTCGGTTCCGGCAATAGCATTGAGGGGTCAAGCGGGTCATGCAATAGATAGATGAAGATCGGGAAGGTCGACTTTCCCAAGTTTAATGGGGAAGACGTATAATATTGGATTTATCGTTGCGAGCATTTCTTTAACATCGCCAAGACACCGAACAATCTGAAACTTAAGCATGCAGTCCTACATCTCGAAAGGGATGCAATTCAGTGGCATCAATCATTCATGAAAACCTCATAGCATTACTGTAGCGGAACTCCCATGGGAAGATTATGTACGCGCCATCCCGGCTTGATTCTTTAATGCCATGTTTGAAGATGCAATCGAAGAAATATCGCCTATCCTCCAAACTAATGACCTACAAGATTATAACTCGGCTTTTGATAGTTTGCGTAACAAATTTACCATTAGAAAAATATATGTCGTTAGCCTATATCTAAAGAGATCGAAACCCGAACTCAAGGGACCAGTGAAAATGTTCAAACCTCGTACCTTGCTTGAGGCCTATGGGTTAGCACGGACACTAGACATCAACAATAAGAACCTAATGGGTGCAATAGCCACCAAGGGCGGCTCTCAAAAAGAGAATGAAACAACAAGATTTACCCATCCGGTTAACGCTACAAAACTTCCTTTGTTGCCAACTCCAACAACCGGAGCCAAGGATGTTGGGGATATGCAGTAATAACGAACACAATAATCGGATAATTGAAATCTCTGAAGGCACGTAATCTCTTTCAGATTGAATCAATTCGACGGTTCAATCAAAATATTCAATCGGACACAATCAGAGATTGAGAATTTTCTGTATGATTGTGTTTGAGAGAAGGACCAGAGAATTATGACCAAGATTATAAATTATGGCCCATTAATTGCCCTTTTAGGCAGTTATTTCCAATGTTTCAAAATTGTCAAATTCGACCCCAGACCTCTACTCCTTGGACCCCGCTCCCGAGGGCACTGCCCCCGGACCCCTGTCCCTTATGGGCTTCACCCCTATTCAAATAGGTGTGCACTCCGCACCTCCAGACCTATATGATGTCTTATTTTAATGATATTGGTCAATCCAGTTACACTAAAATATCCAACAAACGAACCATCGGCTTTTAAACCGGGAACTCTTAGCTTGAAGCGTGTGACAGGTGATGAACTCGAGCTGAAAAGGATAAAAGGGGAATGCTTTTGGTGTATAGAAAAGTTTGTTTCTGGGCATAAGTGTACAAATATATATATATATATATATATATATATATATATATATATATATATATATATATATATATATATACACACACTCCAAATGGTAGATGATGAAAATCAAGCAACCGATGGGGGTTTGTTGACGAGAATGAAGACAAGGTTCCTTTAATCACTTTTTTAGGGCAAAAAGTGGGTTAAGCGGGGATTATTGTTACGTGTTTTTTATTATGTTTTTAGCATTTTATATTATTTCTTAGTATGTGTGTTACTAGTCTGGAGTAGTATGCTATTTAGGATTGTTTTAGGTGTTGTTTTGCAACTTAGTGGTTTATATATTTGAATGAAGGTAACTATCCGGAGGATATCTAGAAATTGAAGTGATCATTCTTATTTCTTAGCCTCTTTTTCTATCCTACGGTTTCAATCCTATCATATCTCTTCTTAAAAGCTTGAAGATTGAAGTTAATAAAAGTTTTTAAAAGCTTCTTGCCAAACATACATAAATCGAAAGCTAGTGAATTGTTTAATTTTGTAAATATTTTTATTTATTTTTTTTAATATACTGCATTTTTTTATCTACATGAATGGTCCAAATAAATCACGCCCCCCCGTAGTGGGGCGTGATATTGGTGAAAAAAAAAAATAGCGCACCTAAACACTGAAACATAGGGGCTCTATTTTCCAAAATCACCTATGGGCTCTATATATATAGCGCCTGGTGTGTTTTCCCCCCTCCAATCATAATTTGCCACATCAGACACACTCTCTCTCTTTTATTATTTTATTATTTTTTTAATTAAAAAGATATAATAAAATATTAATAGGGGCTTTATAAATAAAGCCCCTACCACTACACCCATTTTTCAGTTTCTCTCTCCATGCTGACTCAGCAGCCACGTGGACCATTCAGGAAGGGGGGCTTTATAAATAAAGCCCCCCACTACGCATGGTCTAACAGCTAAATTCGGGCCAATTGAATTTGAATTTTGGTACACGGTCTAGATTTTATTAAATCTTAAGGTATACATGAATGTTTGGACACACATTGAAGATTTTATCTCAAACACAATAGAATGAAATTTAGTAAATCCTTTGCTTGATATTCATAAAAAGATAATATTTGTTATGCAAGTGTGTATAATTGTACTTTTCTCTTTATTTATTTGAAAACAGAATTACATATTTTTTAAGTTGCTGACCATTATTTTTTGTTTTAAATTTTCTTTCTAAGACTGTTGAACTTTTTATTTTTATGTTATTTTCTATATAAAAAAAAAGCACCATAATATGTAGAACTTGATAAAATCCACAAAATTATTATTCGTCTTTTAATCTATTACGCTGCAACAATGGATTTCGAAAGTATTTAGAAATTTATTATTAAATTATCATTTTAAAATACTATACATATAAGGAAATTAAAAGAAGTAAAGATGATTGAAAAAGTAATAGTGTAAATTTTATAATCAGGGACACGATGGTAATTGTTAGCCTTATTAAAGTTTCATCCCCATTTTTAAAACGGTTATAACATTTTCATACGACATAATTTTTTTAAAAAAAACTACACCATAAAAAAAGTTTTCATCCTCTTTCATTTCCATACCATATCGCTATTTTTTTTTTTAAATTTGCTGGGTTGATAACTTGCGTTTTAGAAAAGCAAGTTATACATGATAAGACGTTCTGGTGAAACGACATGATCAAACGCAAGTTATAAATAATAAAACGCAAGTTATACATGCTAAAACGCAAGTAAATATCAAGTTTTTACATTTAGACGCAAGTTATTATTGTTTAAACACAAGTAGGTAATATCATGTTTTTACATACATATAAGCAGGTTACAGGTTGATCATATAAGTAGGTAATAAGAATTTTATTTCTTTATAAATTAATAATTTTCAAGGAACTAGTTTGTGGGAATATAACGACAACAATATCCCACCATCACATGAGGTGAAAGAAGATATTAGCAAAACCATGAAAGAATGTCAAAGAAAGTTAACGAAGGTGATCTTCGAACCTTCAATTAGCAAAACCATGAAAGAATGTCAAAGAAGGTTAACGAAGGTGATCTTCGAACCTCCGGTTATTATTCAGCTCACAAAAATAGACAAACATAAGAAACAAAATTATTATTGTTCTCATATTGATTCAAATTGATTTCCAACCTCGTGGCTCTCCACCTAACAAAGAAACAAACTAAAAAAAAACTGAATGTTTAAACGCAAGTAATAATATTAAGTTTTTACATATAGACGCAAGTAGTATCAACCCAACAATTTTTTTTTAAATATAACAATATGGTATGCAAATGAAAGAGGATAAAATGCTTGTTTTTATGGTGTGTTTTTTTTTTTAAATAATGTCGTACGAAAAAGTTATGGGCGTTAAAAATGGGGGTGGAACTCCACCATTGTGAGTTATACCTATTTTGCCCTTCTCCTCTTCTTTTAGAAACTCAACGTATACTTTTCCCCTTTTAATCTCATCAATTGATTTATTTTAATCAAAAGCCCAAAATATTTCTTATACTTTTTACATTAAACTTACTGTTTACACTAAGGCTCCGTCTATTGGCACCCCCCACCTTCTATTTCCACCCCCTCAAAGCGCCTCGCTTAGGCCTAAGCGAGGCGCTTTGAACTCATTCCGAGGAGGTCAGTACGAGGGGGCAGAAAAAGCTGATTTTTAATTCGAAGCGCCTCGCTTAGGCCTAAGCGAGGCGATTCGGATCAAATTTTTTTATTTTTTTTTTTTTGGTCTTTTGAGTTAGTTTTTTGTTTTTTTTTAATATAATTATTATAAAAAATGTTCTTTTGACAAACGTCTGGCTAACCTGAATTTCCTTTTTATCAAAATGTCAACTTTTTCCTGCCGCCCTCGTATGGTTTGGCTAACCTGTCCAGTTATCAATCTCACTGTCCAACAACTGAATTTTACTTGCTTGCATGAAAAGTAATGATCAGGAACATTCCAAATAACCGTCCAATTTCAGCTTTTGTTTAACTCATGATATATCCACCAAATCATTTCTTCAAGTTCATTTCACCAAAAGAGGCATAACTGTAATGATCAGAAACATTCCAAATAACTGTTCAATTTCAGCTTTTGTTTAACTATTGTAGCAACTTCCATAGAGAAGTTATCAATCTCACTGAGATGATATCTTCTCTTTAGGTTTTGGAATTAATGAGACAACTTTTCAGTTGTTATCCGAGAGATAGCGGTCAACGATGAAGACAACCTGAAAACAACCGGATACCATGGATCAGAGAGATTCAAGCTAATTAAACTCATATCTCAAGTCGGTGCAAGTTATGTTGTAGCTCATATGTTATTATCTCTTCTCTTATTCTCTCTTTCTCAAGTTCTCGATGGATTATTGCTCTCATATCATGGATTAGAGAGATATAACCTAATTAAACTCATAACTCACTGTAATGATCAAGAATATTCCAAATAACTGTATAATTTAAGCTTTTGTTTAACTAATTTAGCAACAGTCCAAATAACTGTAATGATCGCTACGGTTAGTGGATACCATGGATCAGAGAGATTCAAGCTAATCAAACTCTGGGCAACCCTTGTTTGATTATACTCGTGTACAACCTTTATCTCTTTATGTATGAATAGTGACCCTCTGACAATGATCAGAAACATTCCAAATAACTGTAATGATCGCTACTGTTGATTGGTATATAGAGAGCAAACCGACGATCATTCAAAATTTAAAGTTACCGCTAACCTCTGCGCCATCATCGTTGACAGATATCTCTCTGAGATGATAGCTTCTCTTCAGATTCTGATTGCACCGGTGGAATTGGAATTGGAATTAATGAGACAACTTTTCAGTTTGTTATCCGAGAGATAGCGGTCAACGATGAAGACAACCTGAAAACAACCGGATACCATGGATCAGAGAGATTCAAGCTAATTAAACTCATATCTCAAGGTGGACTTAAGCACCTGAACGGGAAGTTGAAATTTTGAATGATGTTCGTCGACTACACCGAACACACTACAATTATTCACTATTTTATACATACAACACAACTTCATCGTTGAACGTACTGTTCTTCTTGATCTTGATCTTCACACTTGCTTTTGACAAATCCATTGTTGTTTCCATAGACATTCAAGCAAACAACAAACAAAAAGATGTTCGATCGGTCTTTGACAATCCCTTAACTAGTACTACCTGAATTCAAAAGGAGGCAAATCGTTTGAAATGGTGAATACATCTTCTTTGACAGAATTGGGATCATAGATTGACCAACTTGTCATAGAGTTTTGACTTCACATATATGCTTGTTTTGTATCTGGTTCCATGTTGTTTGGATGATTTGCATGGAGGGTTAGAGAAGGGGAAGAGAGAAAGTTAAGGAACATTATATAGGAATTGGAGAAGACTATATAAGATAGAAAGAGTAATAATGGTTAGTTAATGTGAAAGTATTTAATATATAATGTGAAAGTATTTAATGATTATTTAAAGGGTGGGAAATGTGCTAGGGAGTTACGTGCATTATCTAGTATTGAAACTTGCGATTAAATAATATATTAATACATCAATGGACTACACTCACAGTATGTGCATCACGTATTTTCATTCTTTCCTTGATCTGCAATATTTGAAAATTATCATTTCTTGACATGCTTGGTAACACCTTGATCTGCAATATTTGAAAATTATCATTTCTTGACATGCTTGGTAACACCTTGATCTGTAATATCTGAAAATTATCATTTCTCGAAAAGTAATTAAAAACACTTAAAAATGAATTAAAAACAATTGTTGCGAGTTAGGTTTAGTCGGAGGACCACGTACAATGATTCATCAAAGTTGTACAAAGCTGGATGTTTTTACTGGAAAACCAAAACGAGCAATAAACGAAGCGAAACGGAAAGATATAATTTTCTTGGCTTGGAAACAACTTAAAAGAACAAAAAATGAATTAAAATTATTTTTTGGTGATTAACAGATAATTTTAAAGAATTAAAAGAAATTCAATTTTTTTTAGAAAAATGCCAAAACGCCTCGCTTTGGTCAAAGCGAGGCGTTTGCTTGCCTCGCTTTGGCCAAAGCTAGGCACAAACAGCCTAGCTTTGGCCAAAGCGAGGCAACCAGGCGCCTCGCTTTGACAAAAGCGAGGCGTTTTGGCATTTTTCTAAAAAAAATTGAATTTCTTTTAATTCTTTAAAATTATCTGTTAATAACCAAAAAATAATTTTAATTCATTTTTGGTTCTTTTAAGTTGTTTCCAAGCCAAGAAAATTATATCTCCCCGTTTCGCTTCGTTTATTGCTCGTTTTGGTTTTCCAGTACAAACATCCAGCTTTGTACAACTTTGATGAATCATTGTACGTGGTCCTCCGACTAAACCTAACTCGCAACAATTGTTTTTAATTCATTTTTAAGTGTTTTTAATTACTTTTCGAGAAATGATAATTTTCAGATATTACAGATCAAGGTGTTACCAAGCATGTCAAGAAATGATAATTTTCAAATATTGCAGATCAAGGTGTTACCAAGCATGTCAAGAAATGATAATTTTCAAATATTGCAAATCAAGGAAAGAATGAAAATACGTGATGCACATACCGTGAGTGTATTCCATTGATGTATTAATATATTATTTAATCGCAAGTTTCAATACTAGATAATGCACATAACTCCCTAGGCACATTTCCCACCCTTTAAATAATCATATATATACACTATAAACCAATCACATTAACATCCCACTCTTCATTTTCCCTCAAACATGGATCCTTTAAAGTACCTTGATGATGCACATACCATGGATAAAGAAAAACCGTTTCCACATCAAAAACAACAAAAACTAGAGCATTAATCGCAAAGTGGTTTGTATGAGTGTAGTCCAAACATTTAAAAATAACTTTTCATGCAAGCAAGTAAAATTCAGTTGTTTTACTAATTTCATAGTCTTGATACTTTTAACAATCGGATTGTTTTTCGAGAGAAATGAACTAAGTTGCAAATACGATAATAATCAAACTCATATTGTAATTACTTTCAATTTTTTTAGAATCATTGAAGACAACTTTTCAGTTGTTATCCGAGAGATAGCGGTCAACGATGAAGACAACCTGATAGTGGATACCATGGATCAGAGAGATTGATTTCAAGCTAATCATCGACTACAGCAAACCGACGATCTTCCTCCACGGCACTCCTAATGGGCCTCTCTTTATTTCACGGTACGATTTGTGTTTTTGTTGCTTTATAAATAATAGTTTTGTGTTTATCAAACCCTAACGTCTGAGCAATGATTTATTAAATCGTTTTACTAATTTCAAATTATTGTAACACCCCGCCCCTCTCATCACCAATATTGTCCGCTTTGCCCATCCAGAGCTCACGGATTTGTTTTTGGTTGCCTCGGTGGAGACTTCCCAGGAGGTCACCCATCCTGATACTACTCCCACCTGAGCACGCTTAACTGTGGAGTTCTCCTCTCATCCACTAACATTAAGCCCCAAAACGCGTTGGTGATTTAAGAGGCAAGACATTACTTATGAACCAAGGATCTCTCCTGGCCACGGCCGATGTGGGATTTTCCTGGGGTGTCACATTCACCCCCTGTTAGAGTCTCATCGTCCCTGATGAGGTGTGTTCCTGGGGTGTCACATTCACCCCGTGTTAGAGTCTCATCGTCCCTGATGAGGTGTGCACCCACCATCCCGAACGGCACAGGAGTGGCTCTGATACCATCTGTAACATCCCAACCGATGGCGGAAACATCGAGGTGTCACGTAAGGAGTGGCTCTGATACCATCTGTAACATCCCAACCGATGGCGGAAACATCGAGGTGTAACAGTACTGATTTCTGGGAGATTAACATGGACCTTTGTATGACACCCTAGGCAAATCCCACATCGGCCGTGGCCAGGAGAGATCCTTGGTTCATAAATAATCCAAAGCCTCTTAAATCACCAACGCGTTTTGGGCTTAATGTTAGTGGATGAGAGGAGAACTCCACAGTTAAGCGTGCTCAGGTGGAAGTAGTATCAGGATGGGTGACCTCCTGGGAAGTCTCCACTGGGGCGACCAAAAACAAATCCGTGAGCTCTGGATGGGCAACCCATCGGGGCAAAGCGGACAATATTGGTGGTGAGAGGGGCCGGATGTTACAAATGGTATCAGAGCCACTCCTGTGCCGTTCGGGATGGTGGGGCAAACCTCATCGAGGACGATGAGTCCCTAAGGGGGGGTGATTGTAACAGTACTGATTTCTGGGAGATTAACATGGACCTTTGTATGACACCCTAGGCAAATCCCACATCGGCCGTGGCCAGGAGAGATCCTTGGTTCATAAATAATCCAAAGCCTCTTAAATCACCAACGCGTTTTGGGCTTAATGCTAGTGGATGAGAGGAGAACTCCACAGTTAAGCGTGCTCAGGTGGAAGTAGTATCAGGATGGGTGACCTCCTGGGAAGTCTCCACTGGGGCGACCAAAAACAAATCCGTGAGCTCTGGATGGGCAACCCATCGGGGCAAAGCGGACAATATTGGTGGTGAGAGGGGCCGGATGTTACAACTGTAATGATCAGGAACATTCCAAATAACTGTTCAATTTCAGCTTTTTGACAACTTTTTGCTCATACACACAACTTTTTGCTCTAGTGGTGTGCTCTACCTTTTTGACAAACACCTGGCTAACCTGTCCAGTTATCAATCTCACTGGCAATCATCGTTGGTAGCTATAGGTAAGAACATTGTGGATGAGGATTGTTTATCTATCTTCCCATTGATTTCAAAGGATATTCATGTGAGAATGATTTCGTTACTGTAATGATCAGAAACATTCCAAATAACTGTAATTGATTTCCACGATCTACCTTGACTACTACAACATAACTTGCACCGGCTTGAGATATGAGTTTAATTAGCTTAAATCTCTCTGATCCATGATATGAGAGCAATAATCCATCGAGAACTTGAGAAAGAGAGAATAAGAGAAGAGATAATAACATATGAGCTACAACATAACTTGCACCGGCTTGAGATATGAGTTTAATTAGCTTAAATCTCTCTGATCCATTGTATCCACTTTCAACTAAATCTTTCTCTGATATACTCTATATCAACCGAAATTGAGTATCATCAATCTGGTATTAGTGGTTGGAAACTGTGATGAAAAAGCTGGTGTGTGTTGAACAAGAAGATGATCAAGGATGCTACAACATAACTTGCACCGGCTTGAGATATGAGTTTAATTAGCTTGAATCTCTCTGATCCATGGTATCCACTTTCAGGTTGTCTTCATCGTTGACCGCTATCTCTCGGATAACAACTGAAAAGTAATTACAAGAAGATGATCAAGGATGCTACAACATAACTTGCACCGGCTTGAGATATGAGTTTAATTAGCTTAAATCTCCCTGATCCATGATATGAAAGCAATAATCCATCGAGAACTAGAGAAACAGAGAATAAGAGAAGAGATAATAACATATGAGCTACAACGACGTCGTGTTTTGGAAGCTACAACATAACTTGCACCGGCTATTTTTCAGTTGTTATCAGACGAGGACTTGCCTGTGTTGCCGCATTTAATGAAATTTAACGCGCATACCGCATTCATTGACTTTACGTGGTTGATGATGTCAAGTTTAAGTCATTGACAATGTTGAAGGTTATTACTTTGTTTTTTAAATTTTTTTTAACTTTTATAATTATTAAATTAAAAAAAAAAACAACTCAAAACATCAAAACAACTACCAAAATAAATTACCCCCTCGAAGCGCCTCGCTTAGGCCTAAGCGAGGCGCTTCGAATTAAAAAAAAAACAACTTTTTCTGCCCCTCGTACTGACCTCCTCGAATTCAGCTCCAAAGCGTCTCGCTTAGGCCTAAGCGAGGCGCTTTGAGGGGGTTAAAATAGAAGGTGGGGGGTTTAAATATCACCACCCTACACTAAACTTTCTGATGATTCGATTATACCGTATAAAAAATCAGCATCGAGTGTGAATAGAGGGGGAAAAGAAAAAAGAAGAGGCGTGAGATAATTGAATAAAATAAAACATGGATAGAAGAACACGTATCCATCTCCATACCACATCCCTTTTCCTTCCTTCTCATTATATTATATCACTGTAATATCCTCCCCTCCCAAATCATCAAACTAACTTCCTCTCCACTCCCTACACTCACAGGTATGTGTCTCTACCTCTCTCTCTCTCTCATTCATTCTTTATTATTATTATTATTATTATTATTATTATTTTTCTTTTAATTTAGCTTTCTTCCTTTAATTTAATTTACTCTCTATGTTTATATAATTACTCATTTGCTCTGTATTTGTGTTTTTTCTTACCACTTACTAATTTAGATCTACTGTTAGGAACAAATTTCTTAATTTTGTGGCTATTGGATCTTATCTACATATTATTCCTTTCTATTTGTGTCTCTGAAATACATACACAGTTGCCTTTTTGTATTTTTTTTAAGTTCAAGAAACTCATTAGTATTTTCATCTTTGACATTTGGGCATAGCTATCAAGGTGCTAGGCGCACTCAAGGTGCATACGCCTCGCTCGGGGCCTAGACGCAAAAAAAAAAAAAAAAAAACCCAAGGACTTGGAAAAAAAAACGCACTTAAATGGAAGAAAAAAAAAACTAGATTATGTGTTAGAATTATGCTATTCGTCAAACAAAATAAACAAAAGCTATTATATAACGTTTAATATCACCCAATTAGTACCAAAAGTTCTAAAATAGTGAATATTCAAATGTAATTCCAAAAACTGAAAGTTCTAAACTGGATCAGAAATCTGAATGAAAGTTGCTTCAATTGGTATTCTGGAAGCTTATATTGTGGAGAATATCAATAATTTTTCATCAAATAATACAAAAAAAAAAAAAAAACAAGAAGAATAAATCGGTATTTAGTCCGCCTAGAGAGCTGAAGCAAGCACTAGGGACTAGAAGCACAATCAAGGTTTAAAAGTACGGAAACGTGCCTCGAGGCGTTTTCCCTTTGCCTCATGAGGCGTACGCCTTGAGGCGAACCGAGGCAGAATTAAAAAATAAATATAAATATTATATATCTTATAAAAAAAGAAATACTAACTAATTTCATTATCAGATTCATCAAAAACATCAAAAAAGACATGGAATGACTGATATTGACACAAAAAGTCTAAAAGATAAAAAATAAACATCTAAAACCCTAAGGCGCAATTTTTGTTACCGCCTCAGCCCTATGAGGCGCAAGTACAAACTAACACTGAGGCGATGCCTTTCGTTTTCCACCCCGAATCGCCTTTTGGCGCGCCTTGAGGCACACGCCTCACCCGTTTTTTTAAACCATGAACGCAATTAATGGGCCTCGCCTGGAAAATGCGCCTAGGCACGTGAAGCGAGTGCTTTTAACAACTATGGATTTGGGTTTCGTATTCTAACGTTATTGTGGGCAAATTGCATGGGTGCTCCTTAAAAACGGGTTGAATAATTTATAAGTCACCCAAATATATACAATTGCATACAACCCCCTATATTGTTATATTAGTAAAAAATATCTGAAATTCTAAGACAGTTTTTGAGGGACAACCTTTGCCTACCAGCTCATTTTTCTGCATCTAGTTCTTTAGATGCCCATTTGGATTAAACTTTTATGTTTGGCATTTAGGGTCCAAATGCATATATTAGAGCGATGCTAGTCTTTTGACAAGTGAATGAGTGATGTGTACCTTGTTAATGGTTGACTAAAATGCAGTTGTTTTTAGAATTCAGATGTGCACTTTGTTGCACTTATGGTCTAAATTTCACTAATATAATTTTTCGTCGTTAATATCTGTTCCAGGATTCTCTAAAATGGCTGCGTCCTCGGCATGCATTGTTGGAAATTGTTTGTCCACTAAAAGAAACATAAACAAGGAACTTCATGGCAAAAACTTTCACCTTTCCCCTAGAATTCCATCTCTTAACAAGGCTCCAGAAACAGTTATTAAAGCCTCTCTTGACAAGAGTCCGCAACAAGGAAGAAGGGGTTTTTTGAAATTATTGCTTGGAAACACAGCGCTTGCAGGGCCCGCTTTGTTAAGTAGTGGGAACGCTTATGCTGATGAACAAGGTGTTTCCAACTCAAGAATGTCTTATTCTAGATTCTTGGAGTATTTAGACAAAGACAGAGTAAACAAAGTCGATTTGTTTGAAAATGGAACAATAGCAATTGTTGAGGCGGTTTCTCCCGAATTGGGAAACCGGGTTCAGAGAGTTCGGGTCCAACTTCCGGGTCTCAGCCAAGAACTTCTTCAAAAGTTCAGGGAGAAGAACATAGATTTTGCTGCACATAATGCTCAAGAGGACTCAGGCTCGTTTTTGTTCAATTTAATCGGGAATTTGGCATTCCCGTTGATCTTAATCGGTGGCTTGTTTCTTTTGTCGAGACGTTCTGGCGGTGGAATGGGAGGTCCAGGTGGGCCCGGGAATCCTCTTGCTTTTGGTCAATCAAAAGCTAAGTTTCAAATGGAACCAAACACTGGTGTTACGTTCGATGATGTGGCGGGTGTAGACGAAGCAAAACAGGATTTCATGGAAGTCGTTGAGTTTTTAAAGAAACCGGAGAGGTTTACCGCTGTTGGTGCTAGGATTCCAAAGGGTGTTCTTCTTGTGGGCCCCCCTGGAACCGGGAAAACACTATTGGCTAAAGCTATTGCCGGTGAAGCAGGTGTCCCCTTTTTCTCGATTTCAGGTTCGGAGTTTGTTGAGATGTTTGTTGGTGTTGGTGCCTCAAGAGTTCGAGATCTATTCAAAAAGGCAAAAGAGAATGCACCGTGTATCGTATTTGTTGATGAAATTGATGCGGTTGGGAGACAAAGAGGGACGGGTATCGGAGGAGGGAACGATGAAAGAGAACAAACGCTTAACCAGCTTTTGACTGAAATGGATGGGTTTGAAGGAAACACAGGTATCATTGTCGTTGCAGCTACCAACCGTGCAGACATTCTAGACTCTGCCTTATTGAGACCAGGAAGATTTGATAGACAGGTACTTCATTTCATATCATTCTTAGAGTTGTAGCAATGGGTGGGCAGTTCAGGCGGCTGGGTAGCAATGGGTTGATCAGCTCCACTTTTTATTTAAAAATTTTGATTTCTTAAAATTAATTTATCTTATGCAAACTCCTCCCAAAGTTGATTTTCTTGCCCAAAATCACATGTTAAAATGATGTTGAAGTTGCATGGTTTTTGTAACAGGTTACAAAAGTTGGGCAGTTGCTACTTGCTATTTATTGCAATTTGTTGCATTATAAACCGTATTTTATCACAAGTTGCAGTTACTAAACTTGAAAAAAAATCTGGTATCAGGTATCAGTTGATGTTCCAGATGTTAAGGGAAGAACAGAGATCTTAAAGGTACATGCTGGCAACAAGAAGTTTGACAAGGATGTCTCTCTGGAGGTGATTGCCATGAGAACACCTGGATTTAGTGGTGCTGATCTGGCGAATCTTTTAAACGAAGCAGCTATATTGGCTGGTCGGCGTGCAAAGACTGCAATTTCATCCAAAGAAATTGATGATTCCATTGACAGAATCGTTGCTGGAATGGAAGGAACAGTTATGACAGATGGAAAAAGCAAAAGTCTTGTAGCATATCATGAAGTCGGCCATGCCATTTGTGGGTACGTGTAGAATATTAACTCAAATCCTCAAAGTTTTTGATTTACAGGTTAACTTGAGTTGAAACAGGTCATGTTTTAGTATGGGTCAAAACAGCCCATGCGGTTCGGGTTGACCTGCATACACCTATTTGTCCTTTTTTTCAAGATAATTAATTATATTTACAAAACAATATTATTAACAAGAATAATCTCAACTTGGAGTAATGTGGCGGCGTATACTGTGGTTGTGATGCAGAACTCTGACACCAGGGCATGACGCAGTCCAAAAGGTGACCCTGGTCCCACGTGGTCAAGCAAGAGGGTTGACCTGGTTCATTCCATCAGATGACCCTACATTGATCTCCAAACAGCAGCTATTTGCACGAATTGTTGGTGGCCTTGGTGGAAGGGCTGCTGAAGAAATCATCTTTGGTGAGCCTGAGGTGACTACAGGTGCAGCCGGTGATCTCCAGCAAATCACCGGTCTGGCCAAACAGGTAATAATCTAAATCTAACTAATACTGTACTTCTTAGTCATAATTCCGTATGCACCCTGAAATCTTGCATAATATCTAATTATGAACTAAAAAATTTTAATATCGAATATACACATTCAAATACACAAAATTCCTTGTTTATCTCACCAATTTCATTAAACACGGTTGATTATATAAACTATTATACCCTTCAGCTTCTACTTGCACTCCAGAGTCTCATATCCGAATGCAAGTTTGAAGGGGAGGGTACACATTTTATAACTTTGAAAGGGGTATATTTGATGTTATGATTTTGTGTTTGGTAAATACCATAAAGAATATATATGGAAATTTCCATTTTTTATGAATATTTTGAAGAAAAAGACAATAAAATAAATCTCTACTGATTCTGTGCAGATGGTGGTGACATTCGGGATGTCAGAAATCGGGCCATGGTCACTTATGGATGGGTCGGGTCAAAGTCAAGATGTTATTATGAGAATGATGGCTAGAAACTCGATGTCTGAAAAGCTTGCGGAAGACATTGATACCGCTATTAAGAAGCTTTCTGACAGTGCATATGAAATTGCATTAAGCCATATCAGAAACAATCGCGAAGCCATAGACAAGATAGTTGAGGTTCTTATTGAGAAAGAAACGATGAGCGGTGATGAGTTCCGGGCCATCCTTTCAGAATTTGTTGAAATTCCAGTTGAGAACCGGGTTGCTCCTGCTACTCCGACTCCAATCAATGTATGATATGATAGAACATATGTTTATATAATTGTTAATCACAGTTTTTGGTTTGTAGTAAAACTTAATTAGAAGTGGTTCATACATATAAACGACGGTTGTTGCTTCTGTTTAATGTGCAGTGTGTTACTGTTGGATGTTTCATGTCAAATGTATGCATCTTAATAGGAAATATTCAACTTTTTACTTAAATAAATGGTGATATGACAAAAACCTATAAAGAACACGAATGGTCCCCAACGTTAACATTTGATAACACTTTTAGTAGCTAACTTCGTTAAAATCTTCAGTTAAATCATGTAAAATGATCAAACTAGCCATAAGTTTAATCTTGTACCACCACCATCTCCTCAGACAACCATCATTGCCCCTCCTCATCCTCCATCACCACCTCTGAGCCGGTACTCTCTCAAACAACCGCCACTGTAACCATGACAGTTAAAGCAAGCATTCTTCGAATCGCTTACTCAAACTTTGTGGGTTTTCTATGGATGAAAAGAAAGAGGTAGAAGACAATGACGAAAGTGTTCCCAAAGAGTATAGCAGCAGCAAAGGTAAAAAGAAGTCCTTCATTCACCATCTTCAAACTAAACAGTAATTATAACCATAACCATGCCCACTTGTACTTTCTTCTGTGGAGCTAATGTTTGCTTTTCAGATGGAAATCTTGGGAAAAAAAAAAAAAGTGTTGAAAGTTTGGGGCTTTCTATTGATGTTGTGGTTTCTTGTCTTGCTAGTAAGTAGTAAATCAGGGGGTGTTAAAGATTCATGGAAAGTTAGTAAGTTAAATGAAATGTTTGCCAAACTGATTTCAGCTTCTAGTTTTGAGTTTTCAAGGAAAAACTAACTTTTCAAAGTAGTTATAACTTTTTGTGAAAAGTTATAAAAGAGGTGTTAGAAAAGTTTACCCAAACACCCCCTTAAGGTGTTTGGGCGAGCAGTTGTGCTAATGGTGGTTGGGGGAAGATGGTGGTGGGTGGTGGTTGAGAGAGACAGATATTATAACGTTTTTTAAAGAGGGTAATTTAGTAATTTTATATGGATTTAACTGAAAAACTTAACCTCCATCTAAGTTAGAGACTACCGATGCAAAAAAATCCAAAACACAGATCCCATTAGGGTAATTTTAAAAAGCTGAGAAGTATACTTTAAATTTTAAGAAACCACATGGACCATCCGTGCATTTTACTCATCTATAAAAATACTACCTTTCGACTATTATGAATGATTATAATAAGTGTAACCCAGTCAAATCATGACACATGATCATTGCTATTGACGTAGTTTTGAGTTTAGAGTATGATTCTGTTCTTAAAAATTTAGAATAGTTCCGTAGTTCAACCAATTAATAAATGACAAGTCAGCCTAAAATAAGAAATAGTGTGGTTAGGCTAGAAATGTGTTTTCCCTTTTTTTTTTTGTTTTACACGACTTTTTTTATTTTAACAGTTCATTCAGAACACTATCTCTTTAATAAATGGGATAACCTGGATACGACCCATTTAATAAGTGAGTTAACCTGTTAATCCGTTTTATACTTTTTAAAAGTATATTGTAAAAATCAGCCGATTTGCACGAACTAGATTTGTTTGGTATCCTTCATGTAACTTGAACTTCTAAAGTTGTAATTGAGTGTTGATGACAATATTAGAGTAAGATAAAATAGTCCAACGATATCTGGTGTGTAATAAGGAGCCCATCCTCATGTGGTCGATGGTTCAAATCCTATAGTGCACAATGGTGTACATTTTAGGAGTAATATTAAATTAGCGTTAATAAAAATACTTAAGGATAAGTACTTAATCTATATTTGATGTGTTTATTATTTGCAGGTTATCTTACTTGATTACTCGGAGGTTTGTTACTTAGTGTATAAATTAGGAAATCATATTTAAGAACAATGTAATCGAGCCGAAGGTCTTACTACAACTTCCCTATTCCTATGAGGTAGAGGTAACGTTGTTTACATCTTACCCTCCTCAGATCCTACCTTAGCTTTGCTATTGTGAGGTTTACTGAGTATGATGATGATGATTTAAGAACAATGTACCGGTAACAGTTATTTCTAACAAATTGAATTGCGATTCTAAAGACAATTGTGTGTTCTTGATAGATTAAACAATGTTTTTAATTATAATTGTTATTGAGATTTATTTTGCTAATACAATTAGTCAATTAATCTTAGAATTAGTTCTCGAAAATGATTAACAGAGCTCAAGGGAGATGACAGTGGAGCTTCGATTTTCATATGGTTAACACGACTTCAAGCTCAAGCTCTTGTCTGTAATTTTAAGATTTAGCCCAAATACTTTAGGTGGTATTTAAACAACAGCAGCAGCAACAATTCTGCTTATTCTTATTGATGCATATTGATGATGATTTGGTGTTGTGGTTGGATGTTATAGTGATTCAAATTGCTATAATGATTAATGAGCATTTTATGTCACTCCTAGATGGCTTCTATTGGTGGTGTTTGGATTTAGTTAAAGTGATTCAAGTTGTCATTAATGGGTTATTGCCAAGTGTTAGGTTAGGTGATGTTTGGATAGAGTGACTCATGTCACAATAATGTCTTTGTAATTATTGAAAAATGTTAGTTTTAGTTAGGTTGTGTCGTCTATGACCTGTCACATGCAGTAGTAGTCTGTCTATATTGTTGCTTTGTCTTTTGAGTTTTTCTTTAATTTAATCCTCCTACAAACCAGATACTTACTTTTTTAGCTTCAACCTAAGCCCAACTACATAACCCAAACAAAAATGTTTTTGACCCGACTGAACAAACTTTGAAGACATAAGCAAAACAAAGGGAGATCGAACATGACATTGGTCAAGTCAGCCCTCAAAACAAACTAACATACATTTTCATCTTTATGCATGCATACTAGAAAAAATGAACACCGCAGTTGACTCAACTCTATGACCAAAAAACCTGATCTAAGTAAGAATAATGTGACAAAACATCTGTTCGACAAAGTTGGTTTGAAAATTACCAAGAGAGAACCTATTCATTTTCATCTTCATCTTCAGATGTGACGGGGGAGTCGGTAGCTTCAGCAAGATTTTCAAGCATCAAGATAACTTCAGTGGTGTCATCAAGATAATATTTTGCTTTACTGGGCTTCTGTCCCACTGTGCACGCAAATACGTTAGTGTTCACCGAAAGCATGTTTCTTGAAATTGCATTGCCAATAATTTCAAACATATCTTCATCGGATCTGTCATCACCGATGCAAACAACAAAATCGGCTTGTTTCCCCTTTTCAGCCATTGACGTGAAGATCTTTTCTGCTACGAGACCTTTACTTGCTTCCTGGAAACATATTATCAGGTTACAGTAACACATATAATAAATTAGTTGACAAATAAACTAATTTCTATTAGA
The DNA here is from genome assembly GCA_028751855.1 of Ambrosia trifida. Classification (NCBI taxonomy): domain Eukaryota; kingdom Viridiplantae; phylum Streptophyta; class Magnoliopsida; order Asterales; family Asteraceae; genus Ambrosia; species Ambrosia trifida. The sequence continues at coordinate 64,489,296 of CM054131.1, forward strand.
TGTGGGAAAACAATTTTGGAGGTTACTAAAACATTTTAGGTGAGTTTTGACCGGTTGCAATTTCAGATAATAAACTTTTCATCTCACTCACCTAAAGGACATAAATAAATAAAGCAGTGGTGGAAAGTATATAAATTCCTTGCTCAAATCACAGTTCCAAAGCATTTCAATTGCCAATGGTAATTTGGGTATCAAGTCAAAACAGATAAATTTCTGAACATGTGAAACTGGATTGACCCGCAAATACCACCACATTACAAGGTTTTAAACACTTTTGAGAATAATCTCAGCAACTTGTGACTTGTTTGATCACATATTTCTTTTAGTGGCTTGTATTTTTTATTTTTAAATTTATCCATTTCACCTGTTATCAATAAACCAAATTCAACAACTTCACACAAATGGGTTGAAAGTGCCCCTCTCCAATAGGACCTTACTACATACAAGGCTTTATATCCTCAGTAAATCACACTAGGCTCTATAATCTATTCCTAGTAGGGTTTTATTAATGCGGGTTGCTTCAGCCGCCAAAACTTTATATCCATACTTGGTGAATAAAATAGATTATGAGCAACACTTGGAATAGACCTGGAGAGTCGATTGTTGACAATTTTAATTCATTAGAGATATAATAATGACCGAAATTGACCCCTTTTAGGTAACAAAGGCATATATGCCATCAAAAACATCAACCATAAACACCCAAAAAACAAGTCACCTATACCTACCTCCTACCAGTGTAAGAAAAACTCTAAGCTCCTAGAACCACGCTATGATACAACCCAACCCAACCCAACCCTCCCTAATAATCCTCAGAGAGGTGCATACTTCAAAATTTTGAAATCAATAGGCTATATAACGGTGGCAGTTTTGATGTGTTTACTTATGAATAGGTCAACTTGGTTATATCTCACACTAATTATATACTCCCTCCATCCCTATTTAAATGTCATGGGCCCCAAAACACACATTTTAAGAAATCTTTTGTTTGCATGTGGTAAAATGACAATAATATCCTCAAAAGTGGTGATTGTGTTTTGTCTTTTATGGGCAAAACTGGAAATTGCATTTCTCTTTTTGGAAATTGACATTTAATTTGGGACAACCAAAAATAGAAAGATGGACATTTAAATAGGGACGGAGGGAGTATAACATAAAAACCTATAAAAAGCGGATCAAGTACGTCAAACATGTCAAAGTCGCCTTCCGTGCAAGTATATGTTTAACTAAAAACCTCCTCTAAATGGTTTTATTCAGAAAAACAAGATGCTATTGAAATAATCTTTTCTGTAACCATATTTTTGACACACTAACCGTTGATAATAATTTAACATTTTGGCCTTTTGAGACAAAAAGTGGATCTGACCAACCCACCCTCACTCGTACAAAATATTACCCGTCACCCAGCACCATGCCCTGACCAGTTAGTCACATCAAAGGTCGAAAACTGCATATGATATTATACCTGAGGCTTGACTTCAACAATATATTGACCACTCTTGACAGCAACAGGTTCATTTGCCAAGACACTCTCAAGATGATCTAACATCTCTTTTGCCTGAGCAAACCCAAAGCCTGGGTCTGCGTCACGATACTGCCAAACCAGTGCACTTTCCTTTGTTTCAATGGAAGAACCATCAGTCGACTCTGTATACAGTTTCATCACCGGCTCAGCCATTTGCATCCAACCAAAATCGCTACTCTTACCACATGTTTCCCATTCCACATCTCTAGACCATCTGTATATATGATAACACATTTACGAGATTTAGATGTAATACTACTGGGTTTCTGAAAGAGAACTGACTCTTCTTAGTTTCTGAATAAAGACTGAAAAAAACACAAGCGAAAGCTAAACTAGAAAACACACCTCATGAAGTAACCATGTTCGGCTGCAATTCCAAGCTTCCTACAAGGAGAAAATGCCTTGCTTAAGCTTTCTCTATCTCTTCCGCTGACAATAAATACATTATTATTTTCATCTCCCGAAAGCCTATTCAGGATTGATATAACTTCCCTACTTGGTGTCTTAATAATCGAATTTTGAGGCATCACCGTCCCATCATAATCCAACAATATCGCCCTGTTTTTAGCCTTTATGTAAGCCGATACAATATCATCGATTGACAGCTTCCTAAAATTAGGATCTAAAGACACCACCCTAAACCCAAATCCTAAACCGATTCCCCAACATCTTTTCCTGAAATGATCTGCACACGTCCTCTCCATATCTTGTAAGAAACTTCTAGCCCAGTAACCAACACTATGCGTACTAACATAACGATAATGCTTCTCATGCCTCAATTGTTTTTCGGATTCACTCATAGATATAGCCTCGTTCATAGCTTCAGCTGTCGCTTCAACATTCCACGGGTTCACACGAATTGCACCACTCAAAGAAGGTGAACATCCGATAAATTCTGATACAACCAACATGCTCTTTTTGACCACGTTTGTATCCGAGCCCGTTTCTGACCCGGAAACTCCCTCCCGACACACTATATATTCATAAGGAGTTAAATTCATCCCGTCTCGTACAGCTGTCACAACAACACACTCGGCTATACTGTAATAGGCCACTCGTTCATTAATACCTAGAGGCGTGTCTATGTAAACTATAGGCTGATACCCGGGCTTACCAAATCGATCATTTATCCGTTTGCAGCTTTCTTTGATCTCAATCTGTATTTCCTCCAAATCTATCCCACCTTTACCCCTAGCGGGATTTGCAATTTGCACAAGAACCGCCCTGCCTTGCCATGACGGATGCATTTTAAGCATTTCCTCCATTGCCAACAGCTTTAAATTAATGCCTTTAAAAACGTCCATGTCATCAACGCCAAGAAGCACGGTTTTCCCTTCGAATTGTTGTTTAAGTTCTCCAACTCTCCACTCCTTGTCAGCAAGCTTCATAACCGACTCGATTTGACCCATATGTATTCCAACAGGCATTATCTTAATTCCAACTGTCCTACCATAATAATCTAGCCCAATATATCCCCTCTTTGATTGATACTCCAAACCAAACATACGGCTGCAACACGAAAGGAAATGGCGCGCGTAATCAAAAGTATGAAAACCAATAAGATCAGAATTAAGTAGAGCTTTAAGGATTTCTTCTCTAACAGGAAGGCTCCTATAAATCTCAGAAGACGGAAACGGACTGTGAAGAAAGAACCCCATTCTTAAACGATTAAAGCGCCTTCTCAAAAAAGTAGGCAACACCATCAAATGATAATCATGAATCCAAACAAAATCATCTTCAGGATTAATCACTTCAATAACTTTTTGCGAAAACAGTTTGTTTGCCGCAACATACGCTTCCCACATCGACCGATCAAATCTCCCACCATGATCAGCAGAAAACGGCAACATATAATGAAAAAGCGGCCACAGCTGCTTCTTACAAAAACCATCATAAAACTTCTCCATTAAACTCGGCGGAAGAAACGTCGCCACACACCCAAACCTATCCAACAAAACTTGAGCCACATCATCCTGCTCAATAGGATCAACATCAACATTCAACGACCCGACATACAAAACCTCCATATCATCCGGAAACCCGTCTTTAATCCGCAAAAGCAACGACTCCTCATCCCAACTAAAGCTCCAACCTTTATTATCAACTCTTCTTTTCGCTTTCAGCGGCAACTGATTCGCAACAATAATCATTCTGTCCATCGAAAGCGACGAGGGATTATCCGACGTGGCACTGCTAGCTTGATCATCATCAAACTCTGTAATACTTCCAGGAACAGTCATGACACGTGGCAATGACATCTTCCTCTTCTCCCTTTCTCTCCCCATTACAGGGAAATTCCCTGAAGCTAACTCTAAAAGATTTGTATATGACCTTGATTGCATCTTTAATCAATTCCCTTGTTTCAAGACCTATAAAATGTAAACAAAAAAAACACCCTTTTCAATTTAACCAATTTCAGTAAGACCCACAACAGAAATCCACTTTTTTAATGTATTCAATAACAATTAGATAATGTAATGCATGAAACGAGCATTATTATTATTATTATTATTATTATTATTATTAAAGAAAACAAGATATTATAAAAACAATGAATGGTGTCTTGGGACTGACCTGTAATGTGATGAGATCTTTCGGGCAGTTTGAAACTGGATCTTCAGGTACGAATTAAGGATGTGTTTGTGTTTTCTGAGGTGTTAGGGTTTGTTCGTCGTTAATGTTATGTTATTAATATTAATATTATTATTATAATATTATATTTATGTATGTATGAATGAATGATTGCAGAAATATGTAAAGGAAAGTGATAAAAGGATATATATGATCCTAGCTGATTACCCCGGGAGGGTCTCGGGGTTGAAAAATCTATTTTTACGTGATAACCTATTGCAAATGGCTCAAGTTAACTAACCACAAAATCTCTCAATCATAACATGTTCATAGTATTCTAATCAGTAATAACTCATATTCCCTAATCTAAAACCTAATCAGTAATCATCTAAAGAATCACTTATGTAAGCTGCAACTATTCAAAAACTTATCACATCTCTCTAATTTCTCACATTCTAATGGCTCTTATAATTCCTAACCTAATCAACTAAACAAACACTTAAGTTGAAAGTTGTAACCATTGCATCTTATTATGCCACGTGACATAATCAAGAGATGGTTGAAGCCACCATTGAACGCCATGTCAGCAACTATCAATTCTTCCCGGTAGCGTCCCGGGGTTGAAAAATATAACCATTCTAATAATACTAATACTAATAGTAATAATTATTACTCTTGTAATTAATAATTAAATAAATAAAAAAATAACCTTGCTATAAGCTGACACCATGTGTTGCAGTGTTGCACGATTCTTTGTTCTAGCTTCTCTTGATGAAGTATACCTAGTAAAATTCCAATGATAACATGGCGATTGGGCTGATTTTCAATATCGTAGATAAGAATCTGGTTTAAAAGAAAAAACATGATTAATGGATAACATGAACAGTTTGTGTTTTTTTTTCCTATATGAACGAAACCCCACAAAAAAATAGTCGATTTTTTCTCCGTTTTTTATATAGCACTATGGTACTCGTTGGAAAGATAATAAAACGCTCGTTAATTTGGTGTGATTTTTTTTCTTTAAAAAATCCCGTATATAAAAGATATAAACGTTTAAAAATTATGGAAGGAAATATGAGTGAGAAAATTTTAAATTTATTTTTAATTATTTTTTCCTAAAACAACTCAATTTAATTAAAAAATGAAATAATTCAAAAACACTAAAGTCTTTCAATTATGATGCCACGTGGCAGTTTCATGGAGAGGTTGAAGGCACCATTGCACGCCACATCAGCAATGTTCAATTCTTTTATATATATTAACTAGCTTTTATCCCGGGAGTGTTCCGGGGTTGAAAAATATAACCATTTTAATAATACTAATACTAATAGTAATAATTATTACTCTTGTAATTAAATAAATAAAAAATAACCTTGCTATAAGGTGACACTATGTGTTGTAGTGTTGCGCGAATCTTTTTCCTAGCTTCTCTGGATGAAGTACACCTATCCATCTTTAGAAGAGTAAAATTCCAATTATAGCATGGCGATTGGGCTGAATTTCAACATCGTATATAAGAACCTGGTTTAAAAGAAAAAACATGATTAATGAATAACCTGAACACTTTGTGTTTTTTTTCCTATATGAACAAAACCCCACAAAAAATAGTCGTTTTTTTCTCCGTTTTTTATATAGCACTATGGTACTCGTTGGAAAGATAATGAAACGCTCGTTAATTTGATGTAATTTTTTTATTTAAAAAATCTCGAATATAAAAAATATTAACGTTTAAAAATTATGGGAGGAAACATAAGAGAGAAAAATTTAAATTTGTTTTTAAATTCTTTTTTTTTTTTCCAAAATAACTTAATTTAATTTTAGTAATTGAGAATTGAGAGATAGAGAGATAAATTTAGGGTTTTATGTTTATCTTTTTTTAATTAAAAAAAGGAAATAAATCAAAAACACTAAAATCTTTCAATGATGATGCCACGTGGCAGTTTCATGAAAAGGTTGAAGACACCATTGCACGCCACGTCAGCAATGTTCAATTCTTTTATATATATTAATAGATAATTAATAGATTAATAGATTAATAGATTAATAGATGATAGGCGTTTAATATTTATTAATTAATTAAAACTAAAATTATTTTCCATTCAAATCAGTTAAAATGATAGGTCTGGTTTATCTTTATATTTATGGAAATGATCTCCATGTCAAATAAAGGTTTGGCATTTTGGCAATAAAATTATAGACAAAGTTTTAAATACAAAAAATCTTAATATAAAAAAGATACGAAAGTTTGTAATTCTTTGATCTACAAAATAAATTAAATGAATGAGATTAAAAAATAATTTAGATTGAAATTTAGGCATGAGAAAATTTACGAGGGATAAATAGGTATAGCCTACATTATTAAATTTTTTTTAACTTTCATCGTCATCTTTTAAATGTCTATTAACTTTTTATAAGGCATTATTTTTTTTGAAAATACACCATAAAAACAAAGGTTTTATTCTATTTAATTTGCAGGGTCAAGTTATTTTACACAATGTAACAAAAATGAAAAGGGTGATAAGGATATTAAAAATACAATAGATCATGAAATATGACACAATGAGCCACAAAATATAACACAGTACCAAAAAATATAACACGGTGCTGAAGAAAAAAGACACAATGAATTGAAAAAATGACGCAATAATGAAAATAAGAAAAAGATACAATGGTACATAAAAAACGCAATGATATAACGCATATTTTAAAAACTACAAGCTAAAACCCCAAGAAACTGAAAACCACAAAAATTAATGTAAGCTATAATATTAATTTTGTTTTGCCTGGTAAAAATGATTATCCCTAGTTTATGGTTAAAAAATTACAACATAAGAACATTAACTTGGAAGCTACTTTAACCCTCTAGTTATATTATGTAAATACTAAAATAGATACTTTCAAAGCTTTACTAATCTATTAACTTGGAAGGTTTGTGGATACATCCCTACCTTACCAATCTCTTGACCTATCTTGTAACCCGGACTAATTCCATACAAGAATGGGAAAATCCCATGTCCAAGACCCATGTTTTATCTATAAACAAAGTGGTCACGACATGAAACACTCTTAAAATGGATTCACATTCCTAACTCTAACTCATACCATTCGAATCGCCTACATGGTGGTTTTGTGCTTGGTTATTAACTTTAGCTCTTGACCATCCGAATCATCTTAAAAGATGTTTTGTGTTTTGATTCGCCTTAAAGGCATGCATGACACTCTTGAACTTATTAAAACAACACTCGACTCTAAAACTCATTCCTTTCTAACTCTAGTTAATCGGAGCTAAAGTTTCTCTCAAGACCCGTTTCGGGAACTTAACAAACGCACCCTAAGGTGAGTTCATACTTGTCCCTAGGGGTGTAAACGAGCCGAGCCGAGCCCGAACCTGACTGGGCTCGAGCTCGGCTCGTTATGGTTTTATGAAGCTCGAGCTCGAGCTCGGCTCGCTAGCAAAATCAAAAGCTCGAGCTCGAGCTCGGCTCGGCTCGAGGTGATTTGAGAACAATCTCAAACGAGCTCAAAGCTCGGCTCGAGATCGCAAAAGCTCGGCTCGCGAGTGTTATTAAATGGGCCTATGAAATAAGGACTTGGGCTTTGGAGATGTGGGCTATAAATTATAAGAGATATATAAATAACTTATAATTATGTTTGGGCTCGTTTAGGCTCGCGAGCCCAATCGAGCTTTGTATCTAGGGCTTGAGCTCGGGCTCGATAACTAAACGAGCCATATTTTAGGCTCGGGCTTGGGCTCGAGCTCGTTAAGGCTCGGCTCGTTCGGGCTTTTTACCGAGCCGATCCCGGGTAGCTCTCGAGCCGCTACGTGTCATTTACACCCCTACTTATCCCCTTTTTACTCTTTAACACTTTTGGGGCTCAACATGTATCCTATGTAAACATACACTAAACACTTTCATACTGTGACATCCGTCACTTTTTCATTATATATATATATATATTTTTTAATAATAATAATAATAATAATAATAATAATAATAATAATAATAATCAAAACCCTTGTAGTGTTCCCATGAATTATATCCTTGAGCCCAACATAACCAACTCAACCAAACCCACCTTTTCCTTGTTTGCACCATCTGAAGCCCAAACTGAGCCCACACAAGCCGGCCCAACAGCTCAGGCCCATCCCCTTATCCCCCTTATCAGTTTAAACAAAAAAAAAAAAAAAACAAAAAGGAGGGCTCCTGCCGGGACTCGAACCCGGGCAGGTAGCCGGGTCACACACATACCACACGCACATCACCACTAGGCCACGAGTGGCTTTTGTTTTGTATCCGGTCTTTTAATTATTTATACATAAACAGCGAGCCAAATTTCTTTCCTTCTTTGTCTGATACGTGATGTGCAGCAGAATACCAACATTAAAACCAGGTCAAACCCAACCATTGACCGAGTATAGAACTTGATTTTGGAAACCAATTCGCGATTTATTCATGATAATGGATTGGCACAATAATTTCGCACGAAACAAGCTCATACATGCGCGTTTAAATCATCAAATTAATCATCAATCACGGCCCTAACCTCGCGAAGCTTTGACCACATTAAATCTAACGTTTGGATCGAATCTGTATATAAGGACCTACGCAAAAACTGTTTTCGGCACCCTCTCTATCCAAATAACAAACCAATTTCTTCAGACAAATTGAGTTTTGATTCGTCTCACCCCGAGTCCAAAATCTCCTAATTCGGCTCATCTAGGAACGGTCCACAGGTAATCGTTATTGATTTACACTTGTTTCTTACCCTATAACAAAAACCCCATGGTTAATTAGTCTGAATCGTGTTTTTAAGCATAGTGTAATCCTAGGGTTTGTTCTTAATTAAATGGGGAAGATGACCAATTCGTGCATCTGATAAATATTTTCAAAACTGAGACATTTATAAATCTAATGTACAGACCAGTTGGTTGGGGTGTTTGGCTAAAATCAATGAACCGGCCATGAGGCCAGGTTCGATTCCCAGCAGCGGGTATATTTTTTTTACATACTTTTAACCTCATATTCATCCTAATTGACTTTTAAAAATACATTTAAAATACCAAATGAGATTTATAAACTCTATAAAAATTATCTTATGTTGTCCGAATGTTAAACTTTATTAGAAAATTTTTAGGTTTTCAAAAATCATTTATTTTATATACATTATAAATATTACAAGTTTATTCAATTATACTTATAAAATTCAATAAAAATATCTAAACGATTTTATAAAATTTCCACAAAAATTATTCTAAGTTTGAATAATGATAAACTTTTCTAAAATGATTTTTAAATTCTGAAAAATCATTTATTTTATATTTTTAATTAATTTTTGTTATTTTTAATCATAAATAATTCATAATAAATTCATTTTTCAGTATTTTTGTACCAAAATTTTACATAAATTATTTCTATTCATTTGGAACAGAAATACAATTTTTAATTCAGAAATTCTTTAATTTTAATATTTTTAAATATTAAAGTCATATTTTGACAACTTGAAATAATTGGATTAAATATTCTATTTTCATGAAAAATAATTTTATAAAAATTATTTTCATACTCAAAACCTTATGTTGTGACTATATTCAACTTAAAATTTTACAAAGAGACTTTTATCTATTTATTTATTAAATTCATATATTTAATAAACAATATGTTTATTAATCAAATAAACGTTTATCCCCAATTCGAAGCCCTAGAAAATATTTATAGACCAAATAGACTTAGACACTTTTGTTACATTATACATAGGGTGATACTTGGCAACGTTGGATTATACTTATTCAATTACACAAGACTTAACACCTTGCTAAGGTGAGTATTACTTATCCCCTTTTTCGCTTTTACAATTTTTGGGGTGATTCATGCACAACTATACAAAGCTTTCATATTCATTTACACATACATTTTTATTCATTTACAATTCATATACGTGTCTTGTTTATCTTTGTGCTTATGCTTGAACATGAACGTAGCTTACATACAAAATCATACATTTAGACATAACTTATGTTATGGTGCTCTTTACACTCAGACGTAACTTATGTTACGGTGCTCATTTAGACGTAACTTATGTTACGGTGCTCATTTAGACATAACTTTGTGTTATGGTGCTCTTTTAGACTCACACGTGTTGAGGTGCTCATTATCAATTTCATTGTACAACTTTACATGTGATCTTTGTCTTGTTTGGTTACTTGCGTGTTTACATAATGCCTTGATGATGCTAGACACATGAATTGTACTACTTTTCAAAACTTATACTATACGTACACAACTAAGTAGTACTCACCAACATCATATGTTGACAAAATTATTTTCGTGCATGTTTCAGGATAAGCTGCTTGACGCTTCACATAGGACTTTGGACTTAGATTAAATCAATCAATTATATTTATTTTGTTGTCTTGTATTTAATTTCACATGTTGTAAAACAATATTCAATAATCATATATTTACATTTTAGTACCATGAGCTTTTGAACAATCATCAATACGTGACATCCCGATGTTTCCGCCATCGGTTGGGGTGTTACAGATTGGTATCAGAGCCATGGTTATAGGGAACTAGGTTATTAGAATGCCTTTTAGCCTAGACTATAACCGAATTTCAACTTTCAGGTACAACATTTCCTAATTTATCATTCCCTTCATTTCCCTCCACTTTCCTCCCTCAATCTTTCCCCTGCTTCTCCATTTCCCCTCATCTTTCATCATGGTGTATAGAGATGGTGTCCTACAAGGAGTGGAAAGACTACATCATCATGGAGCGGGAGCAGTACCTTTCATGAAGACACTCTTAGGCATAATGCCTACTCTTATTTTTGCTCCTTCAAAGTTGTTGAACTTTAATGAGTGTGATAAGGACACGTGCAATCTGGAAGGGTGGACGCCTGTACACTGGGTTTTCTGGCATAGGCAAGCATAGCGCATAAATCCATTTACGGACCTGTTATGCTTACCTGGGGATTCCTGGAGTGAGTGTCCACTTATAGGCTAAAGCATGTCTTCTTTGATCACCATTGGGTTCAATTCCTTTGAAAAGTCAACGTTCTTGTTGGGCTTTACAGCTAGACGAGGGCACTCCAAGCACTTTATGCAAGCTTTTCAATAATACTCTCTCATTTCATATAAAAATACTTTGCATATCATGATTGCTTACAAGATCATATCTTCATAATCATCTGTACAATTATACACTTACATTTTCTAATCTCATGATTATTAATTGACTGCCTCATAGATGTCTGCTCGCCGCATGCTCCGTGATGCCAGCCAACGCCCTGTTCGTGCTTTTGGACGACGTTCTGATCGTCGCCTCGCATCTTTAGTCGCCGAGCAAATTGCTGCAGTGATCCCAAACCTTGTCGGTGAGATAACCCAGAATAGTAACAGTGCCAACACAGGGAGTACGACTCAATTTCGGTGCACTTTCAAACACTTTAACTCCTGTAACCCCACAAAATTCACTGGTGAGGAGGGTGCTACTAGCCTCCTCCAATGGTTTGAAAGCATGGAGAATACTTTTGTGAACAGTGAATGTCCTGATGAACTCCGCGTTCGCTATGCTACCAGTGTCCTTCAAAAGGGAGCGTTAACCTGGTGGAATGGCGAAAAACGCAATCGAGGAGCTGATGTTGCTTTATCTTTATCTTGGGCTGAGGTTAAGGAACTCATGATCGCCAAATTCTGCCCTAGGAACGAAATCAGGAAACTAGAGGAAGAATTCCATGGGTTGAAACAAGACAGTGGTGAGAATCTTGCGTATAATACTCGATATCATGAACTTAGCATACTGGTTCCACACATGGTCACCCCGGTCTCTCGAGCAATCGAAAAATATATTGAGGGATTACCTGACCTGATTCAAGACGTTGTCACTGGAGGCAAAGCCACTACGGTAGAAGAAGCCATCCAACTTGCAGCCACATTAACAGACAAACACGTAAGGAAAGGAAACTTGGTTAGGAAGGGCACCAAGACACCTACTGAGAAAACCACCAATGTTGTTGAACAATCTAAGACTATTTTAGCAAAGGCCGCCACTACTGCTTCGAACTCTAAGAAACGAATGGGCGATAATCTGAACCATACTGTTGTGGATCATGTGGCTCAACCCCCTATCAAGAAAGCCTACACGGGAATCCATCCTCAATGCAACACTTGCAAGTATCATCACCCTACAAATCTTCCATGCCGTCAATGCACTAGATGTGGAAGGTTTGGACACTTTGTCACCACTTGTCGAGTAATGGTTGGAACACAGGGTAATCATCAAACAGCTGCTCAGGAACCACAACAGATTACTAACGGTCGGGCGTGTTATCATTGTAGAGACCCTAACCACATGCGACCTCAATGCCCTAAGTTGAATAATGTAAACCTGGTGGCACATGGACGAGCTTTCAATATCAATACCAACGAAACAACTGATCAGGATGACGTTAATCCCACTAGTTAAGCCATGGATGAAATCTTCCCAAGACTCGAGAAATCCAATACCCGTGTTTTCATTTTCTTGATCCTATTATCATTTTTACCCAATTTTGTCGCACTCATTAGTATACAACATCTAGAAATTTCCTTGCGTATTATTGTGTATTAACACAGATTGGAAATTTATTATATTGATTACGTTTATTTTTAATCATACAAGACTCTACCTTACATCTATTTGAAACGTTTGGACTTGATACTTGATCTTACAGACGCTTTTCTAAGAAAACATCATTGGTTATTACATGAAACTAGATTTTTCCTTAATTTGACTACGCATTGAACATCTAATTATTCATGATACTCGTAAACATTTAATTATTCATGATAACCCTTACACTTAATGGTTGTAGTACTTACAAACTTGCTTGCATAAACATGCTATCAATTTGCAATCTATGTGAATAATAATTGCTGCACTTAATAGAAGTCATCATGCCTTTTTCAACAGTCGGGAGAGGCCCTACAACCTACTCCACGACTGGTAGAGGCTATTGAACATACTCAACGATTGGTAGAGGTCGCTATGCCTTTTCAAACAGTCGGGAGAGGCCCTACAACCTACTCCACGGCTGGTGGAGGCTATCGAACCTGCTCAACAATCGGTGGGGTCATAGAAGGACACAAAACCCTAATGTAAGGTAAATTGATGATTCCGGTCCGGAACGTAATCATGAACTTACAGGTACATTAGGGTAGTGTGAAATTCTATTAGAGTTTTTGGTAGGCGTCCAGTACGTTTTTAAGGTATCAAAGGTGTGGTGGGTTAGCTGCGGTACACCCTGTATACAAACACTAATGATGCATTGAAAGTGAGACTGGAAGTCGGACCAGGAACAAACTCTAGTTACTTGGTAGTTCATTTAGTCTTTCTGTAGTCAATCAACTCATGCAATTAATTTAGGAGTCCTAAAACTTGAAGCTTAGTGTTTTATTAGATTCTTATTCTCCTTCTTATTCGGGACGAGCCTAATCCAATCCTTAACCCACAACCTATCAAACCTCTTACCCAAATCATTTAAATTTTTCAAACCCCAGTTATTTTAAATTTTACCCAAACATCCACAACCCTATGTTTCTAATAACTTCGGGACGAAGTTTCTAAAAGTAGGGGATGCTGTGACATCCGTCACTTTTTCATTATATATATATATATATATATATATATTTTAATAATAATAATAATAATAATAATAATAATAATAATAATAATCAAAACCCTTGTAGTGTTCCCATGAATTATATCCTTGAGCCCAACATAACCAACCCAACCAAACCCACCTTTTCCTTGTTTGCACCATCTGAAGCCCAAACTGAGCCCACACAAGCCGGCCCAACAGCTCAGGCCCATCCCCTTATCCCCCTTATCAGTTTAAACAAAAAAAAAAAAAAACAAAAAGGAGGGCTCCTGCCGGGACTCGAACCCGGGCAGGTAGCCGGGTCACACACATACCACACGCACATCACCACTAGGCCACGAGTGGCTTTTGTTTTGTATCCGGTCTTTTAATTATTTATACATAAACAGCGAGCCAAATTTCTTTCCTTCTTTGTCTGATACGTGATGTGCAGCAGAATACCAACATTAAAACCAGGTCAAACCCAACCATTGACCGAGTATAGAACTTGATTTTGGAAACCAATTCGCGATTTATTCATGATAATGGATTGGCACAATAATTTCGCACGAAACAAGCTCATACATGCGCGTTTAAATCATCAAATTAATCATCAATCACGGCCCTAACCTCGCGAAGCTTTGACCACATTAAATCTAACGTTTGGATCGAATCTGTATATAAGGACCTACGCAAAAACTGTTTTCGGCACCCTCTCTATCCAAATAACAAACCAATTTCTTCAGACAAATTGAGTTTTGATTCGTCTCACCCCGAGTCCAAAATCTCCTAATTCGGCTCATCTAGGAACGGTCCACAGGTAATCGTTATTGATTTACACTTGTTTCTTACCCTATAACAAAAACCCCATGGTTAATTAGTCTGAATCGTGTTTTTAAGCATAGTGTAATCCTAGGGTTTGTTCTTAATTAAATGGGGAAGATGACCAATTCGTGCATCTGATAAATATTTTCAAAACTGAGACATTTATAAATCTAATGTACAGACCAGTTGGTTGGGGTGTTTGGCTAAAATCAATGAACCGGCCATGAGGCCAGGTTCGATTCCCAGCAGCGGGTATATTTTTTTTACATACTTTTAACCTCATATTCATCCTAATTGACTTTTAAAAATACATTTAAAATACCAAATGAGATTTATAAACTCTATAAAAATTATCTTATGTTGTCCGAATGTTAAACTTTATTAGAAAATTTTTAGGTTTTCAAAAATCATTTATTTTATATACATTATAAATATTACAAGTTTATTCAATTATACTTATAAAATTCAATAAAAATATCTAAACGATTTTATAAAATTTCCACAAAAATTATTCTAAGTTTGAATAATGATAAACTTTTCTAAAATGATTTTTAAATTCTGAAAAATCATTTATTTTATATTTTTAATTAATTTTTGTTATTTTTAATCATAAATAATTCATAATAAATTCATTTTTCAGTATTTTTGTACCAAAATTTTACATAAATTATTTCTATTCATTTGGAACAGAAATACAATTTTTAATTCAGAAATTCTTTAATTTTAATATTTTTAAATATTAAAGTCATATTTTGACAACTTGAAATAATTGGATTAAATATTCTATTTTCATGAAAAATAATTTTATAAAAATTATTTTCATACTCAAAACCTTATGTTGTGACTATATTCAACTTAAAATTTTACAAAGAGACTTTTATCTATTTATTTATTAAATTCATATATTTAATAAACAATATGTTTATTAATCAAATAAACGTTTATCCCCAATTCGAAGCCCTAGAAAATATTTATAGACCAAATAGACTTAGACACTTTTGTTACATTATACATAGGGTGATACTTGGCAACGTTGGATTATACTTATTCAATTACACAAGACTTAACACCTTGCTAAGGTGAGTATTACTTATCCCCTTTTTCGCTTTTACAATTTTTGGGGTGATTCATGCACAACTATACAAAGCTTTCATATTCATTTACACATACATTTTTATTCATTTACAATTCATATACGTGTCTTGTTTATCTTTGTGCTTATGCTTGAACATGAACGTAGCTTACATACAAAATCATACATTTAGACATAACTTATGTTATGGTGCTCTTTACACTCAGACGTAACTTATGTTACGGTGCTCATTTAGACGTAACTTATGTTACGGTGCTCATTTAGACATAACTTTGTGTTATGGTGCTCTTTTAGACTCACACGTGTTGAGGTGCTCATTATCAATTTCATTGTACAACTTTACATGTGATCTTTGTCTTGTTTGGTTACTTGCGTGTTTACATAATGCCTTGATGATGCTAGACACATGAATTGTACTACTTTTCAAAACTTATACTATACGTACACAACTAAGTAGTACTCACCAACATCATATGTTGACAAAATTATTTTCGTGCATGTTTCAGGATAAGCTGCTTGACGCTTCACATAGGACTTTGGACTTAGATTAAATCAATCAATTATATTTATTTTGTTGTCTTGTATTTAATTTCACATGTTGTAAAACAATATTCAATAATCATATATTTACATTTTAGTACCATGAGCTTTTGAACAATCATCAATACGTGACATCCCGATGTTTCCGCCATCGGTTGGGGTGTTACACATACTCACATGCTCAATCTACTAAACATGCTTATATGTTATGCCATACTAGAATTTAGACTTCTTACAACTGCCGCTTAGCATACAACCCCCTTAACATGTATAGCGCTATAGGAGTAGCACCCCGCCCCCTAACTGGGTCATGTTAAGGTTTTACCGGCCTATCACTTCGGTGTTAGGTCAAGCAGTGCAAACATGTGTTGATTATGCCTTTTGTATGATTCTGTATGTGCAAAACTATAGCATGAAGATTTGAGTAAACATTTTAATACTACGTATGTAAACCAAAACTAGTATGCTCACCATTACTTTATGTGTTGACGGATATTTTATACATGTTGCAAAAAATATTTGATGTGATGTCTCAAGAAATCTTGTAGGGATGGACTTAGAAACGCACCAATTTTATTATCATTATGTTGTTTGTTGTATGTCCTTTTCTTGAACAATTTGTATTTCCAACTTTGAATGCTATGAAATGAAATTTCCTTAAATCAATTTGTCACAATTCTAGTATCATGAAGTCTTTGAAAAATCTATCACAAGTCGCGACTTGATGTATTCCGCCATTGGTTAGGGTGTAACAGTTGGATTAACTGTTTCCATGATTCTCGCCTGTTATTTATGTCAAGTGGTTACATTTTGACCTATTCTTTAGCAATAGACTTCTTCCACACATATTCTTCTTCCATCTTCAGCTCTTTTGGCTTGAATAGGATTATAGAGCCGTTAAGGAAGAGTTACAAGGCTTAATATTGTTTAAGTGTACCAACATTCACATAACATTAAGATAATTCGTTACTCCATCCTCAGGATGTACATAGGATGATACATAGTTACATCCTGAATCCTGTTCTGCCTTTAACATCCTAAGGATATCAAAGGATAAATACAAGTCAGTAATATCTTGAGGATGTCACCACCAAAAATAACCAAGTAGTAAAATGATTTTATACCTTGAGAATTGTTTTAACACGTAATGTAACTCTAGGATCAAAGATGGAGTCATTTTTCATCAAGATGAACATGAAAGACCATTGGCCTTGAAATGATAAGAATATTAGAGATTTCAACATTCAATCACCTAAATTAAATAGAAATTGGTGGTGTTGGGATGTGGAAAAGACAATGTCATTAAAAGCGAAATAAATGAACATATTCAAAAACAATGAACTAGAATTCGGGCATTAGTAATTTGTACAATTGTTATCAAATATTGCACATTAGGGCATAAAGGGAAGCAATGGGGTAAAAATTAGGGAATTACACTATGGCTCTTGGTATGCCATCTTAAACTTGATGTAAAATTACATATCTATCCATCGAGTTTCTTTAATAAGGTATATAGATAAATAATAGTTTAAACGGACTGAGGTGTCCCAAAACATTGTTAGGAAAAGTTAACGATCATTACATAAAATGTTTTATCCTTGTGTAGAAATCTGGAGGTGACTATGCATCAAATGTGTGTGAGAAATCATAATACCATCCTTTACCCATATCGACAGTTACCTAAGAAGCATCAAGAAAGGTGTTATTAGTCAGCTTAAACATAAAAAATCAAAAAACATTGATTCATGAAATTTAAATTCTACTCGTTATGGTCATTTAACAACGTCAGTTTATGTGTTGTAGTGAAGTATGTAAATACATGGACAAAGACGATGTATGATGTAGACAAATGATAATAAAAATAACTAGTGATTTTTTTACTGCTGCGTTGCGGCTGTGGGACATCTATGTGTCACCAACACATTTAACGATCGAGGGGAATGCTAACTTTACCGCTATCCTATAATGTTAGGTGTTTTGGGCAAAAGATATCATAAACTTAGTTGTTCCAAATCAAAATTTTTATTGATTAAAGATTTTTTCTCCAGTCTGTTTATTATATACACACACACAAACTTCAACTTGAGATACTGCAACAATAGCCATCCGACTTGGATAAATATTGCAGAGACTTTTGCATGCCTGGTTATATAAAAATAAAATCAATCAACACCTAATATTGTAAGTAACATCATATATAGTTGCCTTTGTTTAAACAGGAAATTTAGAAAATAAAGTAAGATAAACATTAAACGTACCTCATTAATGTCGCATTGCTTTTCAGTTACGCTCAACATTCTCAATAAGGCAGAAGACTGAATTTGATGCCCCCCTTGCGTTCCCTCCCTTTGTGAAGAATTCCATTTCCATTTTTCTCCACTCTTCTTTCTTCCTTTGTTATTCTCTTGTTCGAAGTACCTAATCTTTTTGAAATCTTTTAAGGCTTCTGCATATTTAACAAAAGAGTAAACTGCCATTTTCGTCCCTGAGGTTTGACATTTTTTGCCAGTTTCATCCAAAAGCTTATTTTTTCTCAATTGGATCCAAAGGTTTTCAAATAGTTGCTCGTTTCATCCAACTCGTTAACACAGTTAGTCAAAGTCAGTTAAGTGAAGGGCATTTTGGTCAATTCGTCTCTTTTTAACCCCAACCCTATTTAAACCACCCCAAATCAACAAATCCCAACCTTAGTTCATCTTCTTCCCTTTCTAATGTCAAGAAACCTAATCAACCAAAACCCTAAATTCAAGAATGGTACTATGTTGAATTTGAAGTTTGGGTGAGTATATAGATTGTATATTTATAGACAGAGATCTGCTCATGTTTCATCCATGTTAGTCAATTGTGGTTAGCTGTTTACAGGAAGCCGTTGTTAAGAACATGTGGTTTGGTTTGCTTTGGTCAACGATCTGAGTCTAACAGTCCAATCATGTTGTTAAGAACTGTCAGCACCACCGGGAAGGTGGTGGTAGGCGGTGAATGATGGTTGTAACAGTGGGGGAGGGGGAGGGGTTTGCGAGGGAGGCGGCGGAGTTGTTGGTGGTTTGGGTGTTGGTGGGTGTTTTCATGGCTTCGGTGTTGGTGCTGGGCGAACGGGTTAGGGGTTGGGTCTTTTATGTTGGCAGTTTCGAGCAAAGGTGGAGATGGTGACGAAAACGGTGGAGGTTTGAGGTGGCGATGGCTGTAACGGTGGTGGTTCTGACGAGTGTGGTGGCCATTTCCAGTGGTTTTGGTCTTCGGGTCCGATGCAGGGGCTGGTTGTTTTTGCATAGGGAGTTTTGGCTGGGGTTATGAAGGTTTGTTTGTTTTTAAGGTTTGTTAATGGTGTTTATAAGTATGAATGTATGATACTAAATGCTTGTATGATGATTCTGTGATGATGTTGATGGGTTGAAGAAGAGAGAGAGAGAGAGAGAGAGAGAGAGAGAGAGAGAGAGAGCAGGGAGAGGGGTAGGAGAGAGAGATTTAAATAAAGATTTTATTTATTAAACAATATAAAATATAAGGGTATTTTAGTCTTTTTGCAAAAAGTTAACAGAAAAAATGGATGGAGTTAACGAGTTGGATGAAACGAGCAACTATTTGAAAACCTTTGGATCCAGTTGAGAAAAAATAAACTTTTGGATGAAACTGGCAAAAAGTGCCAAACCTCAGGGACGAAAATGGCAGTTTACTCTTAACAAAATTAACGCCTGGTCTATAATGTTCTTACATTAGCTTATCCATGTTCTCTTCATATACCTCGACAGCCTTAGGTAGTCTTTAGCCCCACCTTGACTTTTGTGTCAACGCCAATATCATCTTTATGATGAGCCTGGCCCTGACCCAAAAGTCAAGGCGGAGCCAAAAACGCTCTATGGCTGTAGAGCTGGGTAAGGAAGAAATGGATAAACTAATGAAAGAACACTATAAAACAGGCGCTAATTTTGTTAAATATGCAGTGGACTAACCTCGATTTGGTAGGATGTATGAATGCAACATGTTTATGACGCTGTTAGAGAAGGATCCAAATTTAGAATGTGACTTTTAAACACACACACAAAAAAAAAAAAAAAAAAAAAAAGAAAGAAACACCGTAAAAATAATACCCAAATTGCAAAAAATTTAACAATAACACTTTGAAACCTAAATGCATAGCTAAAGTGATGCACTACCTATACCCTTCGTTGACATCCAAACATGTACCATTAATATCATGCATTTTCTTAAAAAATGCTGAGCTAAGACAATAGCACAAATTAGTCGTTTTCCTTGAAACGCCATGGCTTTACAACCCACTCGTATTAAGACAAAAAAATACCCTAATTCATGTAAGGCAAATATCATCTAAATAACATAAACACAGAAGAAGATTATAAAGAAAAATACCTTTTTATTCTTGAACTTTAAGCACCTGAGCCATATCAAACTCAAAATGCATTTTAACTCATTGATATGCAATGGATGGTATGTCGGAATTAGTAGCTGGTTATACGCAAAACGGCTTGTAATGCGTAAGAGAGGAAACATTAGTATACATTCAAGACAAAAGAAATCTTCAGCCAAATTTTAAAATAACTTAAGATAGAATCATGGTGTAAACATACCAGCTTCATTTTGAGCTTGACTTTCCGCAAATGATTAGCAGTCAAGATACTTTATTTAATCTCTTTCTCTCACACACACACAGACATCTCTCCCTCTCTCTAGCTCTATCTCTCTCTCGCTAGAATATTAGGTGTTAAGAAACTCTATAAGAAATTCAACAGCTACATCCTTGAGGTTGACTTTCCGCAAATGATTTTTAACCTTCAATACTACATTCGGAAAACAATGTTTCTCCCCACAATCACAATCATTCAAATAGGGTATCACCCGATGATCATTACATTGATCTAAGATACATAGATTACCTTCCCCACAATCACAATCATTCAAATAGAGTATCGCCCGATGATCATTATATTGATCTAAGATACATAGATTACCTTTCAAAATTTACGTGGGATTCTGCCACCACCATTTCCAGACACATGATCCAAACCCTTTATCCGCAGCCACATAACACATCATTCAGCCAACCACCATCACAACCCTGGCAAAAACCATTTGCTGATCTTCGTTGTTCACCATCATCATTAAACCACCATTGTGAACTGTTCACATCCTAAACAACCATTTTAATAATAATAATAATAATAACAATAATAATAACCTTTACCTGACCATGATCGGAAGATCTGCCGACGACCACCAACCACCGGCGTCTGCAGTCGAACCCCAACCTGTCATCGAATCCACCACTATCAACACGAACGACCACCATGTACAAACACATCACCGAACCCCACCATCCACACCCACGAAACACCACCATCAAACCCTTCATCGAACCCACCATCATCGAAACCCTAAAAACGACGCATGTTCGTCTTCATGACGAACCCCAGTCACATCCCCAACCACCCGTCGTTAGGGATGTAAACGAACCAAACGAACACGAACAAGGCTTTGTTCGTGTTTGTTTGTTAAGGTTTCTTGGACAAACGAACCGTTCACGAACACACTAACGAACATAATTCTATGTTTGTGTTTGTTTGTTAAGAAATTTAGTTGTTTGCAAACTGTTCGCGAACACAGGTCTTGAACACAAACAAACATTTAATATGCAACTAACTAAAAAAACATTGTTCATATTAACCGTTAGACAAAGTACATCCACTAAACGATAAGTCAAATTGTACTAACTTAGACATAATTATCTAAAATTACTTAGGCATGAATACATGATATTCCTAATTCAAAAGTTCAGAATTATCCTAAATATTGTCTAGATTCGTCAATATCCAACTTTCCTAAACTCTACACATTCTTCGATTTCTTGTGACCATATAAAGACAAATATTAATTAGACAATGATACATAAACTTGCATTATAACTATGCAGTCAAAAGTAGTAATTATCTACAAAGGAATCATAACAAAAGGTTGAGATTTTTCATTAGTATAATAGTAAGACCAACTGCTAAAAAGGTTTATGTTTTTTTTTTAATGCGAGAATGATCAAAACATTACTTAAATATTAAATGTATAAGGGGGAAAAAGTTTAGGAGGGAAATAAAAGTTAGGAAAGAAAGTGAAAGACTATAAACTTTTAAGTTTTAACTAGTGATCGAACATAAACAAACATACACGAACAAATATAAACAAACGAACGTAAACAAACACATTGCCAAACGTTCACGAACGCAATCGAACGAACGAGACATTCGTTCGTGTTTGTTTGTTTAGTTAATCGAACAAAATTTTTTGTTTGTGTTCGTTCATTTATTAAACAAACGGACACAAACGAACTTCCCACCAAACGGTTTACGAACTGTTCACCGAACGTTTGGTTTGTTTACAGCCCTACCCGTCGTATTGTATAGAAACAGAGAGAGAAAAGAGAGAGAGAGAGAGAGATGTGTATGTGTATAGAAAGAGAGAGATATCTGTGTGCGTGCGTGTGTGTGTAACAAAGAAATAGAAGAGAGAATGCATTTAGTTATGATTGTATTTAGGAAGGTGGACAGTTACGTGTAAGAAGGAAAGGGAAGATGAAAACGTGGCAAGCACCAAAATGACCAAAATACCCTTAAAATTTTCTATAATTACAAAGCTAGGTAAAGAAAAACCAAAAACTGGGACACAAAGATTCGAACCCGGGCAGGCCAGCTGTAACAAAACCACCCCAACCACCAGACCAACACCAACAACTTGAATAAGTCTTCAAACTTAAAGTATTTAACAACTGAAATTTTTTTTATGAAGATTGTGACGGCATTGTTCAATTTAGTGGGAGTATAAAGAGATATATAATAATAATAAGTTGTACATAACCAAGTAGTAAAATGATTGTATACCTTGAGAATTGTTTTTGACACGTAATGTAACTCTAGGATCAAAGATGGAGTCATTTTTCATCAAGATGAATATGAAAGACCATTAGCCTGAAATCAGTGGCGGATGTAAGGGTAATGGACGGGGGGCCTGTGCCCACCCTCCAGCCCAATACAAAAGCCTAAATGACAGTGAACTAGTGATCTGTTTTCATATTATAACCCAACCAATTTAAGGTTCCCCAAGCCTATATAGTGAAGTACCCATTAAGAAAATTTGAAGTGCCCTGGCCCAAACCCTTAACACACCTAGCTGCTTACGCCGCTTACATCAAAACAAAAATAAAAAGTCCATTTTTGGAATTATTATTGAATAGCAACAACAAAAGCATTGACCTAACAACAAAAGCCATGTACCTATTTTTACTCCCTTATAGTCTCATATACCAAAAAACATAAACAAGTAGAGGACAATTGTAAGTAATGTATTTTTACATCATCGGTTCTTTTTTTTTTTTCACTGTCCAAATTTTAACCAACTCGTAATGTGCCTACCGTACAAAAAATTTATGTATCCGCCACTGCTTGAAATGATAAGAATATTAGAGATTTCAGCATTCAATCACCTACATTAAATAGAAATTGGTGGTGTTGGGATGTGGAAAAGACAATGTCGTTGAAAGCGAAATAAATGAACAATTTTAAAAACAATGATCTAGAATTCGTGCATTAGTCATTTGTACAATTGTTATCAAATGTTGCACATTAGGGGCATAAAGGGAAGAAATACGGTAAAAATTAGGGAATTACACTATGGCTTTTGGTATGTCATCTTAAATTTGATGTAAAATTACATATCTATCCATCGAGTGTGTGTGAGAGAGAGAAAGTTCCCGCCTACCATCACGTGAACCAAATCACTTAAACTCATTTCACACGACCATTTACAAGAGGTGAGGTGGTGTTGGCGTGAAAAGTGCTTGTGAAAGTGGCATTTCACGAGCCGGTACGGATGGTGTAAGATTAAGTGTGGTGGCGCGAAGGAGGCGTTGAAGTTGAGAGGCATGAAAATGGCCTAGGTTGTAAAAAACTGTCGACTTTTTTAATTTTTCATTTTATTATTATATCTAATAAAACAAAATAATAATAATAATAATAAAATAAAATATAGGGTTTCTAGAAGTTTGAAAGTAATGGTTATATTATCAGTTGTAGAGTCTTGTCCAGTAAACTAGTGGTCGGTCAGAAGAAGAAGAGAGAGGGTGCAACTGTAAATGCATCTGTGACTGATAATGGCGGAAACAATGGTGATGTCAGCTTTCTCTCTTCTTCCTCCCTCCAATTTTTATAAACCAACTTCTTCTTCTTCTTCTTCAGCCCTGTTAATATCGCGTCGTAATAATATTATTGGCAGTTTGAGCCACCCTTTTGGTTCAACTACACATCACTGCTCTCATTGTTCTTCCTCAACCACCCATTACTATTACTCTTCCACTACTGAAGACGACGATGATGGCGAAGATGATGACCTGTCCGACGTCCTTTTGGATAAGGATGATGATATTCCTGATAGATGGGATGTCTTAGGGCTTGGTCAGGCCATGGTAATTCATTCATCTGTTTATGATTCCTTAGGCTATGCGTACCCCTGTTTGAACATTTTTTGTTATTATCATGAAATTTCAATTAAGGCAGCCTTAATTTCATTGATTTCGTGCAGGAAATGAAATTTGATTTAGAGTTTAGGTGTGTTGGTTTCACATAATGAAATAAAATCTCAATACAATTGGAATATAGACTCCCTTCCGTATGATGTTGTTGTTCAATTACAATTTCTTCTTGTGTTGTAACGAACGGTATAAGAAATGAAATATACATTTCAATTCCATCATAATTTCATTCCATTCCCTGAAACGCGTCAGGTGTACCGAGCTCATAAAGCATGTTTTCATACATTAGGCATTATTTATTTATTTATATTCTTGTAGGTTTATAGCATCAAGTTTCCAAAAATTAAACATAAATAAGCACTATATATATCCTTAAGTTATATGCATAGTTTAAAAGCACTGTTGAGGTGCGCGCCTCATGGGTTTTTTTTTGTATGTTCGCCTGTAAGGGCCTAGGAGTAGGCGGTAAGAAAAGCGGCACCTCAGGGGGTTTTGATCTATTTTTTTTTTTATGGTTTAGACTTCAAACATTTCGTGTCTTTTTGTTGTTTTTGATGAATTAGATGATGAAATTAGTTAGTATTTTATTTTGTATAAGATATATATTTTTTATATTTATTTTTTAATTCCGCCTCGGGCTTACACCTTGTGAGGCTAAGAGAAAACACCTTGAGGCAAGATTCCGTTTTTTACATCAGTGGCTATATGTTAATGTCTTGATGCACAAAACCTTCCGTGTACAAGAAGCATGCCTAATGCTGCCTTTCCATGCGCCTTTTGTACAATCTGCACCTTGCTGAGTTACAAGCAAGTTGTGTAGTGTCCGAGGTCGCCTCATGCCTAGGTGTTATTTTTAAAACCCAGGAAGTTAATAGGTTTTAAACTGTTTTGAGCCTTGAACTTGTACATGTGATCAAAAACTGTTTTTTTTTTTTTTTTTTTTTTTTTTTTTTTTTTTTTGTAATAGGTTGATTTTTCGGGCATAGTAAATGATGACTTTTTGAAGAGATTGGGTCTAGAAAAGGGTACAAGAAAGATTGTAAATCATGAGGAGAGGGGTAGGGTTCTGCAAGCCATGGATGGTTGCAGCTACAAGGCGGCTGCTGGTGGATCTTTATCCAATACGCTAGTGGCATTGGCGAGGCTTGGTGGTCACGCAATGGCAGGCCCCACCTTGAATGTAGCAATGACTGGTAGCATCGGGGGTGATCCGTTGGGTGGCTTTTACAGGTAACCCTTATCTTTGACAACCGGTCTTATCTGCTACAAATATGTTTTCTACTTAGTTATGGTTATATATATATATATATCAGATGTGTATACTGTATTGGTAATTGTGTAAGGGAGTGTTTGAATTTGTGTTTAGAGTCATTTACTTCATTACTTGTGAATGGCTCTATTTCAAACCGGCCAAACCAACAAAAATGAGCTAAAAGGGGATTTGGTCAAATGGGTCAGGTTGAAAGTTTCTGTATGTCAGTATGTCTATTTCTAATATATACGAATCTTTTCTATTGGTCTTATTCAAAGATTTAGATTGTAGCGTGATAATGTTGTTATTGGTAATCATGATCAACACGCTATTGGCATACCTTTTTTTTAAGAAAAAAATAGTAGACCAAAAGTATTTGCGGGTGAACTAAACCCCACCCAGCCTATGCTAGAAATTAGTACTTTCAACCTAAACTCGTTTTGACCCACCCACTACGCTTATGTTGCCACCTCTAGATAATGACCTCTGAAACACACATCCAAACACCAGCAAGCAGGTCTTACTAATAGTATCAAGCCTAATCACTCCTGACTGAAATTTATATAAATGTATTTGTTATATAGAACAAAACTTAAACGGGCGAATGTGAGTTTTCTTTCGGCACCAGTGGAGGACGGTACAACAGGGACCGTTATAGTTTTAACCACCTCGGATGCTCAGCGCACGATGCTTGCATATCAAGTAAGTTCATATCAACCTACATGCCTGTTACAATAAATAGATGTACATTACGGTTAGCCTTCATAAATAGTAAGCCCATGCCCCATGAGCTAAGCCTGTTAGGGTGTGTTCTTGGAACTCTTGTCTATATAAATAGATGTACATTGTATTATAGTAATAATCTTAATAAAAGTATCTCTTTTACCCGACTAGTGCCGACCAGTTAATTCACCGATTACCTAAAAATTAATCAGTGACTGGCCAACTGGTGACTAGTCGCCGATTAATCACGATTTTTCCAACACTACCTTAAATATCAACATGCTTCAACATTGCAATGGAGTTCTGTCAGTAATGGGTAATGATCAACTTACTGGGGCACTAGAATTAGATTAAACATGTATTCAGAGATTGCAAAATTTGTCAGGTTAGGTAATGGGTCAAAATGGGAACTTTTTGTTATGAGTTAGATTGACCTGGAACATTCCTTACATAATTGGTGAATCAAATAGGATTACAATTACTATACTATATCGTTAGTAATCTGCTATTTTGAAAAACATTTAATGTGGCTTTATGATATAAACCTGTCCTTGACAATTTGAAATTCAAATAAAACGATCGATTTAATGGATGATACTATGGCTAGTTCGGCTACAGAAACACTACAAAATCAAACTGTAGGGATGCGATGTTGAAACGGGAGATACAAATTCATCACTTCGGTTAAACAATTGTGCCTATGAACACTACAAAATCAAACTGTAGGAATGCGATGTTGTAACTCTCGCACATAAGAGATAAAGCAACAAATTTCATTTTTCAATCTAAAAAAACTCTGGTTCTTCATTCATTCAACTTGCAGGTTTACCTATAGAAAAATTAAATGAAAACAAACTGCAACCCACGTTGCTATTCCCTTGGAAATTAAAAAAAAAAAAAGACTTAATTGAACACTAATGAGACAACATTTGCTGTAAAAGAAATAACATAAAATGATATATAAATTAACTGAAAGATAATGGAAAGTAAATATCATGGTGAACGTGGGTTAGCTTGCACTGCATGGAGATTTTCTTTAGCCACCTTGACGGATATCCAGGGTGACCGGCCTGTTGCTCCAGAGCTGTCTTCAACACCTAAAATTCTTATGGCTAGTGACCGTTGGTTCGGGAGATGGCTATCACTTTATTGCATTAAAAGTACAATTTAGGCAACTTTCAGAATGTTTTATCTGTTTTACTGATTAAAGACTAAATCATAACTCAAACTAACCATGTTATGAATAATGCTGCATTCTAATATGCAGGGCACATCTTCATATATTAACTATGACTCGAGTATGGAGAGCATAATTTCCAAGACAAATGTTCTTGTTATCGAAGGATATTTGTTTGAATTTCCTGACACAATCAAGACAATCAAGAAAATATGCCAGGTTGCTCGTGATAGTGGTGCTTTGGTGGCTGTTACAGCCTCAGATGTAACGTGCATAGAGAAACATTATGATGATTTTTGGTAGGTTTACCATTAGTTGCTTTACTATATGATGTAGAGGTGGTAAAATGAGTGGGTTGGGTAATAGCTGAAAGGGGATGGGTCAAAACGGGTTGAGTTGGGCAATTGTCATGATATGTGTCTTCTTTATAGGATTTTATGAATAGTTTAAGTATTAAATAAGATTATAAAAAACTATATTCTCAAAAAAATAATCTAAACTTTTTTCAAGAAAGTGATTTAGGAGGCTTTAATCATTTGAAACCACTTTCTTAAAATCCTTGGTGTCCTTTTAAATCGAATGACTATTCAACTTGACAACTATTTAATGACTTTCTTTTTATTCATAGTTACCTTGTATTTCAGGTATATCCGTTCCATGTAAATCGCTTAATTATATAAAAAAAAAAAAAATTGACATTTATAAAAAGATTTGTAACACTGGGAAAATATTGAAACTTGAGTGGATTTTGTAGTTAAAAGGAGTGTGTGTGACTTTAGTGGAATAAGAAGAAAGTAGGTTACTGTTGGGTGAAATATGAAGAACTATGTGGACAGTGTAGCTAATAAAACTCTTGTGTTGGTGAAGGGAAATCATGGAGAATTATGCGGATATCGTGTTTGCAAACAGTGACGAGGCGAGAGCATTCTGTCATTTCTCTTCAGAGGAAAGCCCAATATCGTCCACGCAATATTTAAGTCATTTTGTTCCTCTAGTTTCTGTGACAGACGGGCCGAGAGGGTCATATATTGGTGTAAAAGGAGAGGCTTTGTATATCCCACCTTCACCATGCGTGCCAGTCGACACTTGTGGGGCTGGGGACGCATATGCTTCAGGAATGTTGTACGGGTTATTAAGGGGTGCATCAGATTTGAAGGGAATGGGTACATTGGCTGCCCGGGTGGCAGCCACTGTGGTCAGGCAGCAGGGAACACGTCTTCGAGTTCAAGATGCTGCTAGGTTGGCTGAGTCGTTTGCATTGACCTTGTCGCCACAATCAGATGTTGGTTCCGATCAGATTTCTAGTTTGTAGTGAATTGTTGATAGGTTGTGTATGTAGCCATTTTCTTATTTAATTGACATTTATATATAGCTTACAAAGAAATCAACTGATATTACCTTCACATTAAGCACGTTGAAAGATTAACAAACTGATCAACACAAAACATACATGTGTGATGTGTCATTGGTGAAGCAGCAATTAGCAAAGATTAAGGCTATATGGTACGCAGACGCAGACAACCCCCGTCCCCTCCATTTTTGTCCCGTCCTCCACCCCCACACCGCCCCCTGCCCGGTCCTCTTCATGCCCCGTCCCCACCGTCTCATTTGGAACATTTGAGACGGGCCAATGAGATTTTTTCTTTTCTTTTTTTTAAAAAAAAAAAAAAACCAACGGCTAGTTTGATATCAAACGGCTATTTTTTGTTTTTTTATATTTTTTAAACCAAAACCAAATATATAAACCCAACCATCCAAATAAACCCACATAAATCAACCAAAACCAACATAAAACTCTCTACTTTCTTTAAAAAAATACCCAACAATGTCATACCTACCAATGGTTGATTCCTCATCTTCGTCGAGCAAAAAAAACCGGGCTTTTGTGAACGCGGTTTGGGAAGCGGCACAACTAATCGTGGCGGAGGAAGACGAGGTGAGCTCGCAACCGCAACCTAGGCAAACGGCCATAAACAGAGACCGGGAGGGTAAGTTTATAATTTATCTTCAAATACATATTTAGATACTTTATTTTTTAGAATGTATAATTTTTCTTCAAATATATGTTAGTAATTTGGTAACAACATACGTGTAGGTGCACACGAGCGATTAATCAGAGATTACTTTGCCGACCAACCGGTGTATACGGACGAGATGTTTAGGCGGCGGTTCCGGATGAGCCATCGATTGTTCGTACGTATTGCCGATGATTTGGCGAGTTATGACCCGTATTTTACATTACGGCACGATGCTAGAGGCAAGCGAGGGTTCACAACTTATCAAAAATGCACGGAGGCATTGCGGCAACTAGCTTACGGGATGGCATCCGACTCGTGGGATGAGTATTTACGGATGTCCGAAAGAACGTCACGTGATTGCTTGTATAAGTTTTCCAAGCGCGTTGTCAAGATCTACAACAAAAAATATTTGAGAAAACCAAACTCGAACGATATCCAGAAATTGTATCAGTTCCATCACGAAAAGCATAGTTTTCCAGGGATGCTTGGAAGCATTGATTGCATGCATTGGCCGTGGAAAAAGTGCCCTAATGCGTGGCGTGACATGTTTTATCGAGGCGATCACGGTCACCCGACTATTATCTTAGAGGCTGCCGCGTCACAAGACTTGTGGATTTGGCATGCCTTTTTTGGTGTTCCCGGTTCCA
This sequence comes from Ambrosia trifida, assembly GCA_028751855.1. Classification (NCBI taxonomy): domain Eukaryota; kingdom Viridiplantae; phylum Streptophyta; class Magnoliopsida; order Asterales; family Asteraceae; genus Ambrosia; species Ambrosia trifida. The sequence continues at coordinate 64,519,812 of CM054131.1, forward strand.
ATAACGACCTTAATGTTCTTAACCAATCATTGGTGTTTGAGGATGTTAGAAAGGGAACCGGTCCGGATTCAAAATTCACAATTTCGGGGGTGGAGTACAAGCACGGGTATTATCTTGCGGATCTAATATACCCAACCTATTCTACACTTGTTAAAAGTATTAAGCACCCTCACGACGAAAAAAGAAAGAAATTTGCGAAGTTTCAAGAAGCGGCGCGAAAGGATATCGAGCGAACTTTTGGGGTTCTACAAGCAAAATGGCACATCATCGCAAACCCGGCACGTGCTTTCACACCAAAAAAACTTCGTTATTGTATGTATGCTTGTATCTTGTTGCATAACATGATCATCGAAGACGAAGGCCGAGCTATTTGTGAGTTCGATGAAAATGCCGTGGAGGAGAATACTATTCCGGATGACCCAGCGCAACCAGAGTTAAACGATTTCGCGTTACGTAACGAACACATCCATCATCATCTACAAGCCGACTTGATCGAATATATATGGAACAACGGAATCGACGATTAGTATTTTACTACTTAATTTTAGGATGGTTTGTTATTTTTTTTTAATTTTTAGGATGATTTTTAATTTTTTTTAATTTTTAGGATGGTTTGTAATTTTTTTTAAATCTACTATTTATTTGAATTTTATTTTGTTTATTTGTTAGTTTTATAAAACTAGTTAAAATTAATATTTATAAAAAAATAATAATAATAAATGCTTGAGACATGGGTTTCTCATGTCTCCACACCCCACCCATGTCTCAAGCATATTGAGACATCATCTTGCCTAGGTGGCATTCTAGGTGGCATGGAGACATGACCTTTTTCATGTCTTCACACCCCATAGCCTAATAACCAATTAAGCAGGGGTTAAGGAGTACCTTTAGGAGAGTACAAAATACTCCATCTTCTTTGACACTGTGTGTTTCAGAGTTTCATTTTGCAAGGGAAGAGAAAGGAATGAAAAAAAAGTGTGTTATAGAGTTTTTTTATAAAGAGAAAGAAAGGGAAGAGGAGGGAAAATAGTGGAGTTTTTAGACATAAATCATGTCTTTTCAATTTGTAAAATAGTGAAGTTTATAGACATAAAATAGTAGAGTTTATAAAAGGTTTATAAATTTATCGTTTACTATTTTATACACCTGTGATCTTCGGATTGCACACTTTTAGGATTATGTTCCACCTATGTCAAGGGTTTCATTCAGCTTGGGAGGTTATGGGTTGGGTTAATTAAGTCACTAATCACTAAACAAACTTTATGTTTACCAGGCCTATAAATATTAAAGTGTCACAAAGATAAATTAAACAGGAATTCTACTTCTAGGTCTCGTCAGTACAAAACCGTTAACCAAAGGGGATACACGTTGCCTGAGTTGACTGTAAGAGAGATCCTTCGGTCTTCATGATTGTTAACCTACTTAGGGATACGATGTTGTTAGGACTGACTCTAAGGAGAGATCATTCGGTACGGAACGCGAGAGCTAAGGGAGGTGTACGGTGTTCCAGGACGAAAGTGAAGCCTCCATTATAAGAAGAAGATAAGTCTGAGGACCAGAGACTTGACCACGGTTTAGGGAGCCTGCTATATGAAAGGCCCTGGCGGAGTACCTTCGTGCGGACGCGCATTGGGAGGTTGTGCATTCTACTCAGTAATGACCCCGCTTCTCTATCAAGGAGTCAACACTTCAAGATCACTCTCGTCTTCCTCACAAATAATTAATTTAAATTAGTAATTTTAATAGTAAACTTAACTACTTATACGGAGGGCCTCGAGATGTGCATATCAATTTACTCTACTATTTTATCTTTTTATTTTATTAAACCCAAAACCTTTAAAAAAAAAACAATTTCTTTTAAGAACCCCTCCGTTTTATTTTTTTTTTAAAACCCGATCAGTTATCTGATGAACGGTTGAGTAGGGGAAAGTGTGTTCTCTGGAATACGATACTCGGCATTTGCCTTAGCAAGCTATACTATGCATGTCTGCCTATGTGTTGGTTTTAGTTTCTGAGTAATTATCGTTTACTTTATAAATTTAAAACTTGTAAAAGGTTTAGTAAAAATCAGTCGTCTTCAGCTAAGGATACTAATCCCAAGGCCACTGAGATCAGTACTCCTGAAGCACTTGTAAAGATTGCTGAGGAACAAAGGCAGAGATGTTTGACTGAAGAAGATTAAGAGTTGATTTTAAATCTTGATGCTGACTTTGAAGGTTCTTCGTGTAACATTACGCATTTATACTTGTACGTTACGATCATCATTAATAAAAAAACGTCAAGTTCTAGTATTATTGTTTGTATTTAATTATTTTTGTGACATTTTGGAAACCCTAATACTATATTAATTATAAATAATACACTTATACATATGTTAAAATTACAAAAAAATGATTTGCTTGGGCCGGGACTCGAACCCGCGCCCAAGCCGGCCCAATACACACCAAGTCTTTACCACCTGATCCACACAACTTACTTGTTTCAAACCCTGCTTCAATTCCTTATAACCCGACATTGGTCTGTTCACAGTTGACATGGAAAGTCAACTGTGACAGCCAACACCTCTAATTATCAATCATAAACTCGTAATTGATCCAAGAATGGAATGGGTTCATGATTATCGGCCTATTATGACTCATACACACGGCAATTAACCTTTAATTGTTACCATATCGATCAAACGACGCGTCAACATTTAATATCAAAGTCAACCTTACCAATTCATCGTTCCAGATCATTATACTATAAATTGATCATTGCTGGACCTTCACAACTCGCCAATACATCTTTCTCAACCCCCAATTCCTCTCAATAATATTCTGTTCTTGATATCCGATCACGTTTTTGACTTATAGAGTTGACTGAGCAAATCGTGCACGAAACGTTATTGGTAATACTTGGCAATCTATTGGGATACACTCATACTATTCCTCAAGACCTAATACTATACTAAGGTGAGTTTACGTAACCATGTTCATGCGATTCTTTATACTTGCAACATTTTATTTAAGCAATTCAACATGCATGTCTAGTTGTAAACTTTATTGCCTCATGAATTAGACAACAACAGTTTCAACGAGTTTCAACATTACATAATCATTAGCTATGGCCAAGCCGGCGATACTCAATAATAGATCTATTGGATTGACAATCCCACCCGGATACGTGTACCTCCTACATAGGTAGCGTGGGTGATTGTTATCGTTCCAACATATTACTAAGGTGAACCGTGGATGACGGGATGGACCTAAACTAGTCGGAGGTTTGATTATGTCGATTCAACATATTATGCTTATTCATGTAGACTTAAACTTACGATAGACATATGAATTGCTAAAATACTTAAACTATTTGCTTAGCATGGATTATGAATTCTCACCAACTTCTAGTTGACCCCCCCCCCCCCCCATTTTTACACCTCAATAGGAAATAATGATGCATGAAGACTAGAGTATTTTCGTGAAGACAATATGAAGTCATGCTTGTTTGATCTTTGTGATGTATTAGATTTCCACATTGAAACTCATTATGTATTTCTATTTTTGGATATTTGCACTTTAAATTTATTTCAATTAAAATTTGGTTACCATGTGCTACTGTATACTCATTCTTACGTGACACCTCGATGTTTCCGCCATCGGTTGGGGTGTTACAGATTGGTATCAGAGCCTTGGTTATAGGGAATTAGGTTATTAGAAAATAATCTAGACTATAACCTTAGGGACTTAAACAGTACTTTCTCCTCTTACTTGTAACCCTAATTGCTTCCCTAATCTTATCCTTATCCTATACCTTATATAACCCTAAGCCTACATGTGACTACTCTTATTCGTCTGCTGCAATCCTGATCCACCATTAGATTAATAGGACAAAATCCTCAGGTTTAACCTGAACCCCCTTGAGATCTCGTCGAAGTTCTAGATTTTAATAACGAACACGTGCAATCTGGAAGGGTGAACGCCTGTATTCTGAGTCTTCTATCTAGGCTGGCATTGCGCATATATCCCAATCAGACGAGGGACCCGGATGCCTACCTGGGAATTCTCGGGATGAGTGTTCACTTATAGGCTAAAGCATGTCTTCATATGTTATTAGAATTTAGAATCTTTGATAAGTCAACGTTTTCGTTTATTCGTTTTAATTAATGAATAAATGATTACATTCCTTATATAATCTCATTCATTTCATTGTGTCTATTACAGATCATGCCTCCACGTCGCAGCACTCGCAACAGCAATGGTGAGAACCACGATGAAGGTGGTGACAACCATAACCATAACCACGGTCCTAACCACAACAACAATGGCGTCGATGCCCAACTGGCTGCGATCATTTCTCAACAAATGGCGCAGCAAATCGCGACTCTGGTCCCCAATTTACTAGCACAAGTCATCCAAATGAATGGCAACGGGAACGGTAACGGCAACGGGAACGGGAACGGCAATGGTAATGGAAATGGAAACCACAACGGGAATGGAAATGGTCTCCCAGCCTGCACCCTTAAGCACTTTAATTCTTGTAATCCCCCAAAGTTTAGTGGAGAAGAAGGAGCTACAGGACTCCTACAGTGGTTTGAGGGTATTGAGAATACCTTCATCAACAGTGAGTGCCCCGACAACTTCAAGGTTCATTACGCCATGAGTGTTCTCCACAAACGAGCACTCACTTGGTGGAATGAAGAAAAGCGCACTCGTGGGGCTGAAGTTGCTCTTGCTATGACATGGGACCAAGTCAAGGAGGTTATGAAGGAAGAGTTTTGTCCTCGCAACGAGGTTAAGAAGCTTGAAGATGAGTTCCACACCCTAGCTCAAGATAGTGGGGAAAACCTTGCCTACAACACCCGCTTTCACGAGCTTAGCTTATTGTTGCCTCACAAAGTCACCCCCCCTGCCGGTAGCCATCGAGAAGTACATCGGTGGTCTGCCCATGCAAATCCAGGACACCGTTTGGGGAAGGAATCCTGCCACTTTGGAAGAAGCCAAACGTCTAGCGGCTACTCTTACTGATAATCATGTGAAGAACGGTACTCTCTTTCGTAAGGGCACTAAGAAGACTGTTGCCAAAGATACTCCTCAGCCCGCTATTGAAGTCAAGCCTAAGACCTCAAGCAACAAAAAGCGCAAGGCTAGGAACTACATGGTTGCTACCACTCCACCTACTGCCCAAAACCCAGCCAAGAAGCCATATGGCGGGAGTCACCCTCTCTGCAACACTTGTCAATACCATTATCTTCCTGGTAGACCGTGCCGCCAGTGTAATAACTGTAAGCGGTATGGACACTACACCAACGCTTGTCAAGCCCCTGCTGCCCAAAACAACCCAGCCAGAAATGCCCTAGCTCCCAACCAACAAAACAACAGGCCTGCTCGTGGTCAATGCTACGAGTGTGGCAGCCCTGATCACTATATCAACAATTGCCCCAATCGTAACCAAAACCAGAACCAAAACCAAAACCAGAACCGCAACCAGAACCAAGGTGCTCGAGGCCGCGCCTACAATCTCAATGCTAACTAGGCACGTGACAACAACGAGGTGGTGAATGGTACGTTTCTCATTAATAACCACTATGCATCCATATTATTTGATTCGGGAGCTGATAAGTCATTTGTATCACTGAAGTTTGAACCTTTACTTAACTTACCCCACACTAACCTAGAGGAACCTTTAGTGGTAGAGGTAGCTAATGGGAAGTCTATCTCGATCGACTCTATTATTCGTAACTGTGTGTTGAACCTCGACGATCATACCTTCTCTATCGATCTCATTCCCATGCACCTTGGAAGTTTTGATGTTATAGTAGGCATGGACTGGTTGTCCACTCATCGTGCCGAAATTCTGTGCTTTGAGAAAGTCATACGCATCCCTCTCGAATCTGGTGAGATTTTAAAGATCTATGGTGAAAAGCCTTGTGGCGATTACAAGAACTTTCTGATAAAGTCATACCACAAGAGTCTCCAACATGTCTTCGACCAGAAAAATCTTAACATGAGGCAACGACGTTGGGTTGAGTTACTTAACGACTATGATTGCGAAATTCGCTACCATCCTGGCAAGGCGAATGTTGTGGCTGACGCACTTAGTCGTAAAGAGCGTATCAAACTTCAATGTGCGAGAGTTCGTACTGATCTTCAGGATCGCATTCTCCAGGCTCAACATACATCAGTCACCCAAGGTAACATGTACGATGAAATGTCTTGTGGTGCTGAAACTCAACTTGAAACCAAACCTGATGGTCTTCTCTATTTTCTTAATCGATTGTGGATTCCTGACCGTGATGATCTTCGTACTTTTCTCATGAACGAGGCTCATAAGTCTCGTTATTCTATTCATCCTAGAGCTGACAAGATGTACCAAGATCTTCGTTATTCTTATTGGTGGCCTGGTATGAAGAAAGACATTGCTCTTTTCGTTGCAAAATGCCTCACTTGTTCAAAGGTCAAGGCTGAACATCAACGACCATCTGGTATGCTTGAACAACCAGAAATTCCTGTATGGAAATGGGAGAGCATAGCTATGGACTTCATCACTGTAACACCCCAACCGATGGCAGAAACATCGAGGTGTCACGTAAGAATGAGTATACAGTAGCACATGGTAACCAAATTTTAATTGAAATAAATTTAAAGTGCAAATATCCAAAAATAGAAATACATAATGAGTTTAAATGTGAAAATCTAATACATCACAAAAACCAAACAAGCATAGACTTCATATTGCCTTCACGAAAATACTCTAGTCTTCATGCATCATTATTTCCTGTTGAGTTGTAAAAATGGGGGGGGGGGGGGGGGCAACTAGAAGTTGGTGAGAATTCATAATCCATGTTAAGCAAATAGTTTAAGTATAAAAGTTTAGCAATTCATATGTCTATCGTAAGTTTAAGTCTACATGAATAAGCATAATATGTTGAGTCGACATAATCAAACCTCCGACTAGTTTAGGTCCATCCCGTCATCCACGATTCACCTTAATAATATGTTGGAACGATAACAATCACCCATGCTACCTATGTAGGAGGTACACGTATCCGGGTGGGATTGTCAATCCAATAGATCTATTATTGAGTATCGCCGGCTTGGCCATAGCTAATGATTATGTAATGTTGAAACTCGTTGAAACTTGTTGAAACTGTTGTTGTTGTCTAATTCATGAGGCATTAAAGTTTACAACTAGACATGCATGTAGAATTGCTTAAGTATAATGTTGCAAGTATGAAGAATTGCATAAACATGGTTACGTAAACTCACCTTAGTATAGTATTAGGTCTTGAGGAATAGTATGAGTGTAGCCCAATAGATTGCCAAGTATTACCCTATGTATAAGGCAACAAATAAGTCTAAGCCTATCTAGTCTACAAGTATAATCTAGGGTTTCGATTTGGGGATAACCATTTGTTGAATTTATAATAAAATGTTTTAATAAATAAATAAAGGGAAATTTGATAATTTAATAAATGAAAGTCTTTTTATAAAGTTTGAATTTAGGATGGTCACAATAATGCGTTTGAAGTATAAAAATAATTTTTATAAAATTATTTTCTTTCAAATAGAATATTAAATCTATTTATTTCAAATTATCAAGATTTAACTTTAATATTTTTAAAAAATACTAAAATTAAAGAATTTTTAGTTTAAAATTTATATTTCTGTTCTAAATATTCAGAAATAATTTGTATAAAATTTTGATGCAGAAATATTAAAAATTGAATTTATTATGATTTAATTATGATTAAAACTAACAAAAATTGATTAAAAATATTAAATAAATGATTTTTCGGAATCATTTCAGAAAAGTTTATCATTATACAAACTCAGAATAATTTTTGTGGAAATTTATAAAATTGTTTTGATATTTTAATGGAATTTTATAAATATAATAGAATAAAGTTGATTTAATTATTATATATATTAAATAAATTAATTTTTGAAAACTAAAAATTGTGGGTGAAACTTTTACATCAGATAATCTAAAATTTTTTTTTTTAGAATTTTTAAAAGAGTTTTAATATTTAAAAACGAATTTATAAAATTAAATGTATTATATATAATTATTTGATTTGTTTTGATTAAAAAGAAATAATGAAAAAGAGTGTGCCACAGCCGGGACTCGAACCCGGATGGCTTGGTTTGTGAGCACCAGACACAACCACTTGGTCCAGACCAGTGGTTGTGTTGATTTCAGTTTTGTTTAAAATAAATATTATATGCCAAAACGTGTTTATTCCCAAAATCAAACTCACGAGCCCTAATTATCCAATCGTTTGATTCACACATCAATAGCCCAATTAACCTTAGGGCTATTGATGTGTGGATGCCGATGATCAAATCCCACCAAAAATATTATACTTACAAAGCAGTTTCGAGTACGATTGGACGGTCAAACCAAAAAGTCAAAATGCGATCGTATAATCAAGAACAGAGTGTTGTTGTGAAGAATTGGGGATTGAGAGAGATGTAATGGCGAGTTGTGAAGGTCCTACAATGATCAATTTATAGTACAACGATCTGGAACGATGAATTGGTAAGGTTGACTCTGAATTGATTGTGGGACGCGTAATTGGTAAATTTGGTAACAATTGACTATTAATCATCGTGTATCCTAGTCATGATAGGCCGATAATTGTGATCCCATTCCATTCTTGAATCAATTTACGAGTTAATGTTGATAATTATGGGTATAGGCTGTCACAGTTGACTTTCCATGTCAACTGTGAACAGACCTTTGACGGGTTAAAAGGAAATCAAGCAGGGTTTGAAACAAACATGGTAGCTAGACCAGGTGGTTGGTGTGTGTTGTTTGTTTGAACCGGCTTGGGCGCGGGTTCGATTCCCGGCCCAAGCACCTTTTTTTTTAAAAATGTTTTCCATGATAAAATCATTTATATAAATAATTAATATGGTATTAGGGTTTACAAAATGCAACAAGAATAATTAAATGCGAATAATAATGATAGAACTTGACGTTTTTTATTCATAACGATGTAACGTACAAGTATAATTGCGAAATGTTACAATCTCCCCTATTTTTAGGAACTTCGTCCCGAAGTTGGAGTTGGAGAGTCTGGTGGAAAAAGATGTGGGTACTTAGACTTCATCTGGTCTTTACGTTCCCAAGTGAACTCTGGGCCTCGTTTAGATTCCCAACGCACCTTAACTATCGGAATGCGACTGCGCTTGAGTTTCTTGACTCCAGTATCAACAATCTCAACGGGTTTGACCAAGTCAGCCCACTTCTTACCCATTCGTGAGAAGTATTCTGTGGAAAGGTTGGCAAGGATGTACGTAAGTGAAATCGTATGTCGTCATGGTATACCTTTGGACATTATCTCTGATCGTGATGGTCGTTTCACCTCTCACTTTTGGGATTCTCTGCAAGATGCTTTGGGTACCAAGTTGAACCTGAGTACTGCTTATCACCCTCAAACAGATGGTCAGACTGAACGGACCATCCAGACACTTGAGGATATGCTCAGGGCATGTATCATCGATTTTGGTGGCGCATGGGATTCTCATCTTCCTTTGGTTGAGTTTTCATACAACAACAGCTATCACGCCAGCATTAACATGGCTCCTTTCGAGGCACTCTATGGTCGTAAATGTCGTTCACCTGTCTGTTGGACTGAGGTTGGTGAAGCCCGTATCACTGGACCCGAACTAATCCAGGAAACCACAGACAAAATTCAACTTATTCAGGATAATCTTCTCAAGGCTAGAAGTCGTCAGAAGAGTTATGCTGATAAACGTCGTAAACCCTTGGAATTTCAAGTTGGGGACCTTGTACTACTTAAGGTATCCCCTTGGAAAGGAGTAATTCGTTTCGGTAGAAAAGGGAAAACTAGCTCCTCGATACGTAGGCCCCTTCAAAATTCTTGACAGAGTTGGAAAAGTGGCTTACAAACTTGATCTTCCACCTGAGCTAAGCAATGTTCACCCGACCTTCCATGTTTCGAATCTCAAGAAATGCTTAGCAGATGAGAACCTCCATGTTCCTCTTGAAGATGTGCAAATTGATGAAAGCATGCACATTATCGAGAAACCCGTTGAGATTGTTGATACTGGAGTCAAGAAACTCAAGCGCAGTCGCATTCCGATCGTTAAGGTTCGTTGGGAATCTAAACGAGGTCCAGAGTTCACTTGGGAACGTAAAGACCAGATGAAATCTAAGTACCCACATCTTTTTCCACCAGACTCTCCAACTCCAACTTCGGGACGAACTTCCTAAAAGTAGGGGAGACTGTAACATTACGCATTTATACTTGTACGTTACGATCATCATTAATAAAAAAACGTCAAGTTCTAGTATTATTGTTCGTATTTAATTATTTTTGTGACATTTTGGAAACCCTAATACTATATTAATTATAAATAATACACTTATACATATGTTAAAATTATCAAAAAATGATTTGCTTGGGCCGGGACTCGAACCCGCGCCCAAGCCGGCCCAATACACACCAAGTCTTTACCACCTGATCCACACAACTTACTTGTTTCAAACCCTGCTTCAATTCCTTATAACCCGACATTGGTCTGTTCACAGTTGACATGGAAAGTCAACTGTGACAGCCAACACCTCTAATTATCAATCATAAACTCGTAATTGATCCAAGAAAGGAATGGGTTCATGATTATCGGCCTATTATGACTCATACACACGGCAATTAACCTTTAATTGTTACCATATCGATCAAACGACGCGTCAACATTTAATATCAAAGTCAACCTTACCAATTCATCGTTCCAGATCATTATACTATAAATTGATCATTGCTGGACCTTCACAACTCGCCAATACATCTTTCTCAACCCCCAATTCCTCTCAATAATATTTTGTTCTTGATATCCGATCACGTTTTTGACTTATAGAGTTGACTGAGCCAATCGTGCACGAAACGTTATTGGTAATACTTGGCAATATATTGGGATACACTCATACTATTCCTCAAGACCTAATACTATACTAAGGTGAGTTTACGTAACCATGTTTATGCGATTCTTTATACTTGCAACATTTTATTTAAGCAATTCAACATGCATGTCTAGTTGTAAACTTTATTGCCTCATGAATTAGACAACAACAGTTTCAACGAGTTTCAACGAGTTTCAACATTACATAATCATTAGCTATGCCAAGCCGGCGATATTCAATAATAGATCTACTGGATTGACAATCCCACCCGGATACGTGTACCTCCTACATAGGTAGCGTGGGTGATTGTTATCGTTCCAACATATTACTAAGGTGAACCGTGGATGACGGGATGACTAGTCGGAGGTTTGATTATGTCGATTCAACATATTATGCTTATTCATGTAGACTTAAACTTACGATAGACATATGAATTGCTAAAATACTTAAACTATTTGCTTAACATGGATAATGAATTCTCACCAACTTCTAGTTGACCCCCCCCCCCCCCATTTTTACAACTCAATAGGAAATAATGATGCATGAAGACTAGAGTATTTTCGTGAAGAGAATATGAAGTCTATGCTTGTTTGATCTTTGTGATGTATTAGATTTCCACATTGAAACTCATTATGTATTTATATTTTTGGATATTTGCACTTTAAATTTATTTCAATTAAAATTTGGTTATCATGTGCTACTGTATACTCATTCTTACGTGACACCTCGATGTTTCCGCCATCGGTTGGGGTGTTACAGATTGGTATCAGAGCCTTGGTTATAGGGAATTAGGTTATTAGAAAATAATCTAGACTATAACCTTAGGGACTTAAACAGTACTTGCTCCTCTTACTTGTAACCCTAATTGCTTCCGTAATCTTATCCTTATCCTATACCTTATATAACCCTAAGCCTACATGTGACTACTCTTATTCGTCTGCTGCAATCCTGATCCACCATTAGATTAATAGGACAAAATCCTCAGGTTTAACCTGAACCCCCTTGAGATCTCGTCGAAGTTCTAGATTTTAATAACGAACACGTGCAATCTGGAAGGGTGAACGCCTGTATTCTGAGTCTTCTGTCTAGGCTGGCATTGCGCATATATCCCAATCAGGCGAGGGACCCGGATGCCTACCTGGGAATTCTCGGGATGAGTGTTCACTTATAGGCTAAAGCATGTCTTCATATGTTATTAGAATTTAGAATCTTTGATAAGTCAACGTTTTCGTTTATTCGTTTTAATTAATGAATAAATGATTACATTCCTTATATAATCTCATTCGTTTCATTGTGTTTATTATAGATAATGCCTCCACGTCGCAGCACTCGCAACAGCAATGGTGAGAACCACGATGAAGGTGGTGACAACCATAACCATAACCACGGTCCTAACCACAACAACAATGGCGTCGATGCCCAACTGGCTGCGATCATTTCTCAACAAATGGCGCAGCAAATCGCGACTCTGGTCCCCAATTTACTAGCACAAGTCATCCAAATGAATGGCAACGGGAACGGTAACGGCAACGGGAACGGCAATGGTAATGGAAATGGAAACCACAACGGGAATGGAAATGGTCTCCCAGCCTGCACCCTTAAGCACTTTAATTCTTGTAATCCCCCAAAGTTTAGTGGAGAAGAAGGAGCTACAGGACTCCTACAGTGGTTTGAGGGTATTGAGAATACCTTCATCAACAGTGAGTGCCCCGACAACTTCAAGGTTCATTACGCCATGAGTGTTCTCCACAAACGAGCACTCACTTGGTGGAATGAAGAAAAGCGCACTCGTGGGGCTGAAGTTGCTCTTGCTATGACATGGGACCAAGTCAAGGAGGTTATGAAGGAAGAGTTTTGTCCTCGCAACGAGGTTAAGAAGCTTGATGATGAGTTCCACACCCTAGCTCAAGATAGTGGGGAAAACCTTGCCTACAACACCCGCTTTCACGAGCTTAGCTTATTGTTGCCTCACAAAGTCACCCCCCTGCCGGTAGCCATCGAGAAGTACATCGGTGGTCTGCCCATGCAAATCCAGGACACCGTTTGGGGAAGGAATCCTGCCACTTTGGAAGAAGCCAAACGTCTAGCGGCTACTCTTACTGATAATCATGTGAAGAACGGTACTCTCTTTCGTAAGGGCACTAAGAAGACTGTTGCCAAAGATACTCCTCAGCCCGCTATTGAAGTCAAGCCTGAGACCTCAAGCAACAAAAAGCGCAAGGCTAGGAACTACATGGTTGCTACCACTCCACCTACTGCCCAAAACCCAGCCAAGAAGCCGTATGGCGGGAGTCACCCTCTCTGCAACACTTGTCAATACCATCATCTTCCTGGTAGTCCGTGCCGCCAGTGTAATAACTGTAAGCGGTATGGACACTACACCAACGCTTGTCAAGCCCCTGCTGCCCAAAACAACCAAAACAACCCAGCCAGAAATGCCCCAGCTCCCAACCAACAAAACAACAGGCCTGCTCGTGGTCAATGCTACGAGTGTGGCAGCCCTGATCACTATATCAACAATTGCCCCAATCGTAACCAAAACCAGAACCAAAACCAAAACCAGAACCGCAACCAGAACCAAGGTGCTCGAGGCCGCCCCTACAATCTCAATGCTAACCAGGCACGTGACAACAACGACGTGGTGAATGGTACGTTTCCCATTAATAACCACTATGCATCCATATTATTTGATTCGGGAGCTGATAAGTCATTTGTATCACTGAAGTTTGAACCTTTACTTAACTTACCCCACACTAACCTAGAGGAACCTTTAGTGGTAGAGGTAGCTAATGGAAAGTCTATCTCGATCGACTCTATTATTCGTAACTGTGTGTTGAACCTTGACGATCATACCTTCTCTATCGATCTCATTCCCATGCACCTTGGAAGTTTTGATGTTATAGTAGGCATGGACTGGTTGTCCACTCATCGTGCCGAAATTCTGTGCTTTGAGAAAGTCATACGCATCCCTCTCGAATCTGGTGAGATTTTAAAGATCTATGGTGAAAAGCCTTGTGGCGATTACAAGAACTTTCTGATAAAGTCATACCACAAGAGTCTCCAACATGTCTTCGACCAGAAAAATCTTAACATGAGGCAACGACGTTGGGTTGAGTTACTTAACGACTATGATTGCGAAATTCGCTACCATCCTGGCAAGGCGAATGTTGTGGCTGACGCACTTAGTCGTAAAGAGCGTATCAAACTTCAATGTGCGAGAGTTCGTACTGATCTTCAGGATCGCATTCTCCAGGCTCAACATACATCAGTCACCCAAGGTAACATGTACGATGAAATGTCTTGTGGTGCTGAAACTCAACTTGAAACCAAACCTGATGGTCTTCTCTATTTTCTTAATCGATTGTGGATTCCTGACCGTGATGATCTTCGTACTTTTCTCATGAACGAGGCTCATAAGTCTCGTTATTCTATTCATCCTAGAGCTGACAAGATGTACCAAGATCTTCGTTATTCTTATTGGTGGCCTGGTATGAAGAAAGACATTGCTCTTTTCGTTGCAAAATGCCTCACTTGTTCAATGGTCAAGGCTGAAAATCAACGACCATCTGGTATGCTTGAACAACCAGAAATTCCTGTATGGAAATGGGAGAGCATAGCTATGGACTTCATCACTGTAACACCCCAACCGATGGCAGAAACATCGAGGTGTCACGTAAGAATGAGTATACAGTAGCACATGGTAACCAAATTTTAATTGAAATAAATTTAAAGTGCAAATATCCAAGAATAGAAATACATAATGAGTTTAAATGTGAAAATCTAATACATCACAAAAACCAAACAAGCATAGACTTCATATTGCCTTCACGAAAATACTCTAGTCTTCATGCATCATTATTTCCAGTTGAGTTGTAAAAATGGGGGGGGGGGGGTCAACTAGAAGTTGGTGAGAATTCATAATCCATGTTAAGCAAATAGTTTAAGTATAAAAGTTTAGCAATTCATATGTCTATCGTAAGTTTAAGTCTACATGAATAAGCATAATATGTTGAATCGATATAATCAAACCTCCGACTAGTTTAGGTCCATCCCGTCATCCACGGTTCACCTTAATAATATGTTGGAACGATAACAATCACCCACGCTACGTATGTAGGAGGTACACGTATCCGGGTGGGATTGTCAATCCAATAGATCTATTATTGAGTATTGCCGGCTTGGCCATAGCTAATGATTATGTAATGTTGAAACTCGTTGAAACTGTTGTTGTTGTCTAATTCATGAGGCATTAAAGTTTACAACTAGACATGCATGTAGAATTGCTTAAGTATAATGTTGCAAGTATGAAGAATTGCATAAACATGGTTACGTAAACTCACCTTAGTATAGTATTAGGTCTTGAGGAATAGTATGAGTGTAGCCCAATAGATTGCCAAGTATTACCCTTTGTATAAGGCAACAAATAAGTCTAAGCCTATCTAGTCTACAAGTATAATCTAGGGTTTCGATTTGGGGATAACCATTTGTTGAATTTATAATAAAATGTTTTAATAAATAAATAAAGGGAAATTTGATAATTTAATAAATGAAAGTCTTTTTATAAAGTTTGAATTTAGGATGGAATTTTATAAATATAATAGAATAAAGTTGATTTAATTATTATATATATTAAATAAATTAATTTTTGAAAACTAAAAATTGTGGGTGAAACTTTTACATCAGATAATCTAAAAATAATTTTTTTAGAATTTTTAAAAGAGTTTTAATATTTAAAAACGAATTTATAAAATTAAATGTATTATATATTATTATTTGATTTGTTTTGATTAAAAAGAAATAATGAAAAAGAGTGTGCCACAGCCGGGACTCGAACCCGGGTGGCTTGGTTTGTGAGCACCAGACACAACCACTTGGTCCAGACCAGTGGTTGTGTTGATTTCAGTTTTGTTTAAATAAATATTATATGCCAAAGCGTGTTTATTCCCAAAATCAAACTCACGAGCCCTAATTATCCAATCGTTTGATTCACACATCAATAGCCCAATTAACCTTAGGGCTATTGATGTGTGGATGCCGATGATCAAATCCCACCAAAAATATTATACTTACAAAGCAGTTTCGAGTACGATTGGACGGTCAAACCAAAAAGTCAATATGCGATCGTATAATCAAGAACAGAGTGTTGTTGTGAAGAATTGGGGATTGAGAGAGATGTAATGGCGAGTTGTGAAGGTCCTACAATGATCAATTTATAGTACAACGATCTGGAACGATGAATTGGTAAGGTTGACTCTGAATTGATTGTGGGACGCGTAATTGGTAAATTTGGTAACAGTTGACTGTTAATCATCGTGTATCCTGATGCGCGGTTGCAAGCATCATGTTTATTTGCCAGTTTTGTATATTTTTGAGTCGTTTAGATAGTATTTTTATTAGTTTTTAGGTATGTACTCTATTATTTTAGTTTTGTATATATTTTATTACTTTTTAGTTGTTTTTAATATTAATTTATTTATTTTATATTTTTAGTAGGTGATCACATGGAGCGGGGCTAAAACAGTACAAATTATATTCGAAACCCGAACACCCGAGTCGAGAGCACGGGGTCAAAATACCATTTATAATAATAGTATATTAAATAATAATAATAATAATAATAATAATATTGGGCCTAAAGGCCACGTGAGATATGTATAGAAAAGGAGAATTAGGTATTGACAATATTGAGAGGCTTTGGGACGGCGCACAGAAAACAAAAAGAGGACATCGCATATTTTTTTATCAAGGAGGACAATATTTTTTGAAGCAGAGGTCGCATATTATTTTGAAGGAGGATAGAGAGATCGCAGATTATTTTGAAGAAGGAAAAGAGATCCAACCTTTAAAGAAGCAAGCTTCATGGCCATGAGTGGCTAATTCCTTTGTATTACACTAGGGATGTAAGCTTTTGATATCTAGGGTTTGAACACATTGGGTATTGTTCTTAAACTTTTGTTTATGTTAATTGTGTGCTTGAATTAACTGTGTTAATTGGTGATTAATCTTATGCTAAACTCATTGTAGTTAATTGATCTTGTGCCAATTTCTCGTGAGATAAGCGTGATTCCTTACGTTAACACAAACATAGGATTGTATGTTCTAGGTAATGAAGTATAGTTTAATCTATCTTGATATTGATAAAACTTGATACCTAAGCCTATTGAACAATCACTCCGTTAGTGCCAATTACATTATTATTGTTTACCCAATTGTTAAAGCCCTAGTATTCAATTGCCGAATCCTTAGTGTAATCATTTTAACCCGATTATTTACAACATCATTTTTATTTATAATTTCAGTTAATTATTAGTATTATAAACAACTACTTAAAATCAAAAATCTTAAATGAAAAAATTGCAATCTTCATAAGTTACATAGCATCTTCATAAGTAATACCGTTTAATCAACTAGGCAATATTCACTAACCACACACTTGTGATACCCCGAAAATTCAGGTTCTCACTTTAACTAAACTCTAGTTACATTTCCTTGCATTATACTTAACTAGGGTTAGTTAGATAAGACATACGTGCATGGTTGTGAGTCAATGTGTGATTGCATGATTAGTGAACCTCGGACGTTGGTGAAAAATAAACTTATGTGAAAACCATACGTAATTATGTGAACCTAAACCGAACACGTTAATAGAAATCATTAAAAGTGGAGCATGAGGTTGATTAGGGTCTTAATGCATGGGGTTACACTTGTTACGGTCCGAAATAACGAAAACGTCGAAGGATAACGCGTCGGGAGACGAAACGAGAAAAGAGCGCGCCACCCGGACCTGTGAGCGGCCGCTCACAGGCACCGAGCGGCCGCTCGAAACGAACTGACGGGTCTAAACCGCCTTAAACTTATATTTAAGCAACCTAAACTCCCATGCAACCCCCATACTCAACCCTAATCGCCCCCTTACTGCCCCACACGAATATTTCACTCAAAAAACCTCTGCTAAGGCTCAAGATCATCAATTGGGAGGCTCCAAGGCGCGCGATTGATCGATTGAGAGAGCTAAGGGTATATCTTACGATTTCTTATGCTTTTATCTTGTGTTTTCATTAATAAAAATCATATAATAAGTTTGTCCAGGTCTGAATGAGTTTATAAAACATTAAAGCATGAATCTTTTTGAAGATTAAATGGATTAAACATACTCATAAACGCTTAGTAACATCGTAGGATACTTGTTGCGCAAGTAATTGGTGTTTTGATTCTTAAAGCTTGGATCTTGACATGTTTAATCATAGAATCTGATAAAATAGGTATTAGGAATGTTTTGTGTTGATGATTGGTGAATGTTAATAGTTTTTGTGCACACGGTAGGCGATTAAAGTATGATTTAGGCGAAACTAAAATCTGGACAGAATGGTTAGTCAAACTTGTAGGAGCTGTAACACGGCTCTAACATAATAATTTTAGGGTTTTCTTGGCATGGTTAGGTCACACATGGTCTTAGCTTTTCATAATGGGTAAAATCATGTGTTTTGGACGTAGGATGAGTCGTTTTTGGAATTTTAATTGATTAGGGGTCATATCAGATTTTCGGATTTGTAAATTGGGTTAACTTTAAATGGCCATAACTTGAGATTTACAAGGAGTTAGGTTATGAAATTTTTACAGTAGGTCAATACTGGAAAAATAGAGCTTTTCCAAGTGGATTCATCTCGTTTGGATGAATACACAAGTTTTAAGAATTTTCCTACTAAACTGACCTGTTGTGGAAATTTTCTGAACACTGCTGTGTTGTACGAATTTTTATAATTTTTGGGTTTGGAATTAAGACAAAACAAAAATAGGTATTTCCAAGTGAATCCCAAAGAAAATTCAGTAAAAATTTGGGAGGATAACTCACTGGTTTACTATTTTAAATAAATTCGTTTTGATGGCGCACAATCTGTCCTGAAAACACAGATTGTGTATTATGTGACTATGTGATTACTTGAGGTCTTAGGTGATCTAAAATTGACATATAACGGAAGTACACATGTTTACGACACATATGGGCTGTAGAAACTAATTATAACCAACTCATTCACCAACGAGTCCGTAGGGTTTACTATTGCATGTAGAATCACTAGGCGTCGCATACACACTTTTGAATATTTAAAACGCCTTGGACAAACGAGTTATATGGTGTAATGATGTTACGCCTATACTCACGTAGTGACACTGTTATTAGGGTGTCGGTAGCATATAATACTTGCTGTTTGGATTCTTTGCTTACACGATAAGGTGAGTTTCACTACTTTTTCTCAAAGCATGCGTCTCGGGTTGAGACCACATCGGTAACGTTTTCTAGTCTATCTTGAGATAACTTTCTTTTACACATCCCGGGTTTGGGGTGCATGGTTCACGTGGTGAATCTATTTTTACTAATTCATGTATATGTCCTTGATGAACTAAACCAAACACATCTTTTAAGTCCTTCAAAATACCGAATCAATTGCCGGATGGGCAAGCGGGTTAATTAGTTGATAGCGCTATTAGGTCTAACAAACCTCACATCGTGCTGGGAGCACGGATGTGAACTATTAGCTTCAAACATAATCATTGTCGATGGACAATGATGCAAGGCATCTTTATCCCGGTTATGGGAACTTGTTCATTAGTAGTTCGGTATTCGCCGGTTTTAGTTATCATGAGTGGGCTAGCTACCCCTGACATTTGAATTAGCTATTGTTTACAGGGTCTGAGGGACCAACGTTGTACACTTGACTTTTGGGGTTTTGAGAACCTACGTTATTATTTACATCGCTTACATTTATAGTGAACTCACCGACTTTATGTTGACACATTTTAGCATGCTTTGCAGGTCCTTAGGTACGGAGCACGTTTTAGGGCATGCATCATTCGTGTCTTGGGTTATGGATATTTATTATTTCGTACTTTTAAACTTTGGTTTTGGGCGCGTTGTCTTGCGCAGACTTTTGCAAATGTTTTACTTTGTTTACGCTTCCGCATTACTTTAAATTGCTTGGTTAAACTTTGAAACTTTTTCTTAAAAACGAACTAAATGGTTTGGGCATTTAGAGTCGTTCATGATACTTATGGCTATGGGTCCTGGTTTGTCATGCACCTCGCGGTAAAACTCCGCAGTGGAAATTTGAGGGTGTGACAACGCTCCTTGGATTGATACCCTGTTTACCCTATCTACCTAGGTTAATTAGGTTTTGTATGACCCGTAACGACCGGATCATCAAATGGCGCCGTTGCCGGGGAGCTAGTGCGCTTAGTGTTTAGAGATTAGTTGATTTTGTGATAATCTGTTTAAGTGTTTGTTTGGTTTATTCTCTATTTTTTTCTTTATTACGCGGGTGTGTTACTTGTGCAGTTTACAGGTAGTGCATGCGTACAAGACATTCGGGGAGGACATCTCCTTTAGTGTTTGAACCAGAAATCGAAAGAGTAGCAAGAAGAAACCGACAACACCGGTTAGAGGAGCCGATTCCTTCTAACCCTCAATCACCACCTACACATCAGCCTTTGTCGTTTGGAACCGTTCAAATGGCAACCTCAAATCAAAACCGCCGTTCGGGTGAAAACCGTATACCACCCACTCCACCACATTCAAATCGAACCCAACACCCACAACAACACCCACCTCCTCAATCAAACTATAACCAAATTCCCAACACTCGAAATGTCAATCAAGGCCCCTCTGTATCAAACCGTGGCAATCCCACATTTGACCCTGTGAACAGATTTAATGAAGCAAGATATGATGACCTTGAGGATAATATTGAAGAACTGAGAGGAAATATCAACGATGATGAACCATTTAGTGTTCCAAGTCATCAGTCATCAGAGCGAGTCAGTGTTCACACGTATCATTCAGGGGAAGATGAACAGTCAGAAAGGGAGTATACTGAAGAAGAAGATGGTTGGGGGTATGGCAATGGTAATGGTAATGGTAATGGTAGTCATGAAGATGAAGAAGACTACCAAAGTGATCATCACTCCAATGTGGGTGCACACCAGAATGTGGGAAATGAAGGGTACTATAATCATGACTTTGTCAATCGACCGAGGCAAAACCCAAGAGGGCACCGAAATCATCAGGGTAATTATTATCGGGATGCACATTATGTTGGTCAAGCAAATAGAAGACCCCCTGTGAGAAGGCAACAGAGAGAAGAAGAGGTTGATGCACCCCGAAGAAGGCCTCATGTTCCAATGCAAGGGGTTAATGGTCGATTTAGACCACTTGCTTCTGAGAACGAGTCACCAATTGTACCACCACCTCCAGGAAGAAGAACTTTTGACTGCAAACCAAATTATATCAACATTCTTCCTCACTTTCATGGAATGGCCACTGAAGACCCATACGACCACCTCTCTGAATTCAAAGCAATGTGTGGTACCATGGGGGGTCACAATTTCTCTTTAGATGAAGTTCAGCTAAAGTTGTTCCGGTTCTCCCTCAAGGATAAGGCAAAGACTTGGTTTCTTACTTTGCCCGCACACAGCATCTATACTTGGGGGAGAGATGCAATAGGTGTTTTTGGATGAATATTTCCCTAGTTTTAAAACGGATGGGGTACGGTTAGAGATTCGTTCCTTTCAACAGTTACAAGGGGAACCACTTCATGAAGCTTTCACTCGCTTCAAGGAGTTAATTCGGAAATGTCCGCACCATAACATCGACCTTTGGGAATTGGTTAGTAGTTTTGTGAATGGACTGAGTAAGGAGGAAAGAAAATACCTCAAGTCTACTAGCAATGGGACTTTGTTATCTAATCCAGAGCAAGAAGACTGGGATTTTTTGGAACTAATGGCAAGGAATTCAAAATCGGAGGAGGCAGCTGATCGAAGAACTAAACACCCGGTCTCTAAATCTCTTCCCGATTCAGATTCAAGCTCTAAAGACCGGATTGCTCAGTTAGAAAGAGAGTTGGAAAAGATGAAGAAACGGGAGGTGTCAGCGGTACAATACCCGGTTTGTGATAATTGTGGAGATTTGGGGCATAAGGCTAGTGAGTGCCCCGGTGATATGGGTCAAACCACCGAAGAAGTAAATCAAGTGTATGGGGAAAGGAAGTATGACATGAACTCCAACACTTATCATGCGGGCTTGAGAAACCATCCTAACTTTAGGTATGGTAATCCTTCTAATCAAATGAACCCGAATTTTCAATCGGGTAATCAAAGCGGTGGTGGGCAATATCAAGGTCGCCAAGGTGGTAATCAAGGTGGTTACCAAAGAAACAACTACAATCAAGGTGGTAACCAAGGGTACAACAATAATTACCAACGGGGTTACAACCAAGGCGGCTCCTCAAGCAATCAAGGAAATTCTTCGGGAAGTCAAGGTGGTGATGAGTCCTTGAGTTCAAAGTTGGATGCACTAATGAATATGATGAAGGACTCCAACAATGATATCAAGGAAATGAAGAAGGTGAATGAGGTGAGAGATAAGTCTCACGAGGCCTTAGCTAAACAAGTGGGTCAACTAGCGGAAGAAATGGCTCAATGGAGAGGAAGCACGGGGAAGCTTCCTAGTGATACCACTCTCAACCCACAACATCAAGGTTCGAATTCGAAGAACACTCGCAATGTTCCCATTAATAAGGTAACCGTTCTTCGTAGTGGTAAAATCATTGATAATAAAATTGAGAATAAAATTGAGCCACCATCTCCCCAATTTGTTGAAGGGGAGGTGGAAGATGTGAGTGATGAGAGTGAAGGTGAGGAGAAAACGGGTCAAAATCAAAGTAAAAATTTTTCTGAAAAATCAATTCCCGTTGAGAACAAACAAGCTCCCAAGGCTAAGGAAAAGGGTATGGAGGATAATACCATCCCTTATCCCGATGCATTGTTGGAGCCATCTAAAAAAGTGGTTAAAAGAAGAGGCCCACAACAAGAAGAGTTATGGGAAATTTTTAAACAAGTAAAAATTAATTTACCACTTTTGGATGCAATCAAACAAATTCCTTCTTATGCAAAATACTTGAAAGATTTGTGTACCCAAAAGAGAATTCACAAAATTCCAAAGAAAATTGATTTAACCGAAAATGTGAGTTCTATTCTTTCAGGTTCACTTCCACCAAAGTTGCAAGATCCGGGGGCGCCCATCATATCCATTCAAGTTGGAGAATTTAAAATGACACGTGCACTCTTGGACCTTGGAGCTAGTGTAAGCATCTTACCGGGTAGTCTTTATGACCAATACGAATTTGGTCTACTTCAGGAGTCTAACACCACCGTGGTGTTAGCTGACTTGACTCCTAAACTACCCCGTGGGATGGTTACTGATGTGATAGTAAAAGTCGAAGATTTTTATTATCCGGTGGACTTTTTAGTACTTGATTATGTTTCCATGGACCTAACCAAACAACCCACAGTTATACTAGGTCGACCAGTTTTGGCCACAACAAATGCCCAAATTAATTGCAAAACGGGCACGCTTGACATGACCTTTGGTAACCGTAGGTTTCGGTTAAATGTTTTTTCAAATGGGACTAACCCTCTAGTCAATGATGAATGCTATATGGCGGACATTGTTGACGAGTGCATACCTCTATACAACACCATTGTAGACGAGGAAAGCACAATAGAGGAGTGTTTTATGTTCGACAGGTCACAAGTGGAAATGTTGAAAGGCATAGTTGAGGAGGAGAAGAATCAAGAAGCAAGGGCGGTACAGGAAGGAAGACCACCATGGACTCATCAAGTGGAAAGTCTTCCGGATCATATTGACACGAAATTGAAGCCATCATTAGTCGAGCCGCCACAAGTGGAATTGAAGGAGTTGCCTAAGCATCTAAAATATGCTTATGTTGGTGAAGGCAACACGCTCCCGGTAATCATTGCTTCAAATTTAACCGGGGAGCAAGAAGAAAAATTGATGAAGGTGTTGGTGACCCATAGAGCTGCTATTGGGTGGACTGTGGCGGATTTGAAAGGTATTAGTCCGTCGATTGTGATGCATAAGATCATCACGGATGAGAAGGTGACTCCTGCAAGAGATGCCCAAAGGAGACTCAATCCTAATATGCGGGAGGTTGTGAAGAAAGAAGTATTGAAGTGGTTAGATGCGGGTATCATTTACCCTATATCCGATAGCCAATGGGTTAGTCCAACTCAAACCGTTCCAAAGAAGGCAGGTATTCAAGTCGTGAAAAACGACTCAGGTGAGGAGGTAGCCACCCGACCGGTAACCGGGTGGCGTATTTGTATTGATTATAGGAAGTTGAATGCTGCAACTTCTAAAGACCATTTTCCTTTACCGTTTATTGACCAAATAGTAGAAAAATTAGCTGGACAAAAATTTTATTGTTTCTTGGATGGGTATTCGGGTTACAATCAAATTGCTATTCATCCCGAAGATCAACAAAAGACCACATTTACTTGTGCATATGGCACATTCGCATTTAGGCGAATGCCATTTGGTCTTTGTAATGCCCCCACCACCTTTCAAAGGTGTATGATGAGTATCTTTTCGGATATGGTGGGGGAGTCTTTGGAAATCTTTATGGATGATTTTTCTATTTTTGGGTCATCATTTAATTCTTGCTTAAATCAATTGGAAAAGGTTTTACAAAGATGTGTTGAGACAAATTTGGTTTTGAGTTGGGAGAAAAGTCATTTTATGGTCCAAGAGGGGATAGTGTTGGGCCATGTGGTTTCTAGTCGTGGGATTGAGGTTGATCATGCTAAAATACAAGTTATTTCAACTTTACCTTATCCCACCAATATTAAGGGCATTAGATCATTTTTGGGGCATGCGGGTTTTTATAGGAGGTTTATTAAGGGTTTTAGCGACATAACAAAACCTTTATGTAATTTGTTATTGAAAGATGCTCCATTTAATTTTGATGAAAAATGTATTGAAGCCTTTGATATTTTGAAAAAGAAGTTAGTTGGGGCCCCAATTTTGCAATCACCCAATTGGTCTTTGCCTTTTGAAATCATGTGTGATGCAAGTGGGTATGCGGTTGGGGCCGTGTTGGGTCAACGGGTAGATAAGAAACCCGTTGCTATATACTACGCAAGTAAGACTCTTTCGGAAGCACAATTGAATTATACAACTACCGAAAAAGAGCTACTTGCGGTAGTATATGCTCTAGACAAATTTCGGTCTTATGTGTGGGGTAGTAAAATTATTATTTATACTGATCATAGTGCTGTCAGGTATTTAATGGACAAAAAGGATGCTAAGCCCCGGTTGATAAGATGGATACTCTTACTACAAGAGTTTGATTTAGAGATACGTGACAAGAAAGGCACGGAGAATGTGGTTGCAGACCATTTGTCTAGATTGATGATTGAGGAGGAAGACTCAAAGAATGAAATTAATGAGTCATTTCCAGATGAGCACCTGTTAGCTGTTTCGACATTACCTTGGTTTGCTAATATTGTTAATTTCCTAGTGACAGGTACAATGCCGGAACATTGGGTAAGGAAGAAGAGGCTCCACTTTTTGTCCCAAGTGAAACATTACATTTGGGATGACCCTGACCTATTTAGAGTGGGAGCGGATCAAATCATTCGAAGATGCATCCCGGATGAGGAGATCATGAGTGTGTTGAAGCACGTGCACTCTTATGCATGTGGAGGACATTTCAGTGGCCAAAAGACGGGTCACAAGGTTTTGTCTAGTGGGTTGTATTGGCCAACAATTTTTAAGGATTCGTTTGAGTATGCTAGAAATTGCCTACATTGTCAACAATTAGGAAGCATCTCAAGACGTGATGAAATGCCAATGCAACCCATTATGGTTGTTGATGTGTTTGATGTATGGGGGATTGATTTCATGGGACCATTCCCTAATTCTTTTGGTAATCTATACATTTTGGTGGCAGTAGATTATGTTTCTAAATGGGTTGAAGCTATTGCCACCAAAACCAATGACCATATCGTTGTTTGCAATTTTATTCAAACACATATTTTTTCAAGGTTTGGGTTACCTCGCACAATTATAAGTGATGGGGGATCTCATTTCAAAAACCGAAAATTCGGAAAGTTGCTTAAGCGATATGGTGTTGACCATAGGATTGCCACCCCATATCATCCACAAACTAGTGGACAAGTTGAGGTTTCCAATATGCAAATCAAAGAAATTTTACAAAAAACGGTTCGTGCGGACCGAAAGGATTGGTCAACAAAGCTAGATGATGCTTTATGGGCCTACCGCACAGCCTACAAAACACCTATTGGAACAACTCCTTATCGATTAGTATATGGTAGAGATTGTCATCTCCCGGTTGAATTAGTTCACCGGGCATATTGGGCTATTAAAAAGGTTAATTTGAGTTATGATGATGCAGGTCGAGAGAGGAAACTCAAATTGTGCGAGTTGGAAGAGTTAAGGGATGAAGCTTACGAGATTGCGTCAAAATACAAGGATCAAATGAAAAGAGCTCATGACGCGAAGATTCGTAAGAAGGAATTCGAAGTGGGTCAAAAAGTTTGGCTCTATAACTCCAAGTTGAAGCTCTTCCCTGGGAAGCTCAATAGTAAGTGGAATGGCCCGTACATAATAACGCGGGTTGGAAAGCTTGGCGAGGTGGATATTGAGGACCCGAAAGATGGGTCGAAGCAAACTGTGAACGGGCATCGTTTGAAGCCCTACGTGGAACATCTCACGGAGCATGGTAACATTGTCGAGTTGGTAAGCTTCTTTGAGGACTTACCAACCTATGAAATCAATTAAAAATGCAGGTGCTAGCTCCCATCCCAGGTACGTATTCTAATTGTAGTATTGGGGACAATACTAATTTTTTTTTTCGGGGGGTGGGAAGCGTAGTTGTAAAAGTGTACAATTTTTATATAGGGTACAATTTTTATATAGGTTAACCTTAATTCTAAAAAAAAAAAAAAAAAAAATCAGGTATGATTCTTGTATAGTTTGTATATTTATTTATTTTGTTTTATTATTTCTTTTATTTTTAGTTAGTATTTTGAGTTTGTTTTGATTTTTGGGAATGCTTTGAGTTTAACTTGCAATCAGATAACTTGCCTGTACTCAATCTCCATTCAGGCGGGGTAAATCTGTACACCATCGGTGTATCAGGCATCCCAGGATTTTACGTTTTTATTTTTCTTTTGAGTCTTAGTTCAGGTTTGTCTATCGGCCGCGAATGAAATACTATACGGTTCGATTGGGAGGAATTCCGGAGACTCATACGCGCACTGCCTATATCCAGGGGAGTCTGTTCCTTTTACTGTTGTATTTTATTTTTATTTCTGTTTTATTTTATTCCTAGCTCACATTGAGGACAATGTGTCGTTCAAGTGTGGGGGTGGGGAAACTTCGTTTTTTTTTCTTTTGTGTCTTAAAAAAAAATTCAAAAAAAAAAAAAAAAATGAAAATGTCTTGAAAATTGTTCCTAAAAAAAGCATTCTAATCAGACATAAAAGCAGTTTTTTTCGGTACCTACCAGTTGTTTCTTGATTGTTTTGGCAGTAAATCCTTAGTCATGGTCTAATTTGTGGAAAAGTAGTATGAACCGTTTTCAGCAGGTGTTTTTAAGAAAAAAAGTTTAGAATTGTCTGACTAGATTTAACAAGCTATTGGTAATAAATGCATGCACACATCGGTAACCCATTTCCCCACTTTTGTGAGATCTTGAGCCTACTAGTTGATAGATTGAATTATATATTTTCATTTATGAGAGTAGGCCAGATGTTTCTCTGTTGCAGAACTTGTGTGGTTTGATACATGCCGAGGTTGTAGACTAGATATGCACATAGATGATAAAGGCAATTTAGGATTACCCTTTTCGTTTGATACCCGTGTATTTGTCTACGTGATTAACTTGTTTACCAACAATATTACCCCTAGTAGCCATGTTGCGCCTTTACCTATTCGTTTGTTAAACCCAAATCAGTTTCTTAAACCGACCCTTTGTGCCACTAGTGTTACTTGACAATCTAAGTGTAGTTATTATGATGTTTAGTATTTATACGCTGAAAAAAAAAAGAAAAAAAAACAGTCAATTCATGAGGCCGATATACCAAAGTAGGCGACTTAAAAAAAAAAGAAGAAAAAAGAAAAGAAAAAGAAAAGAAAAAGAAAAAAAAAAGAAAAAAAAAGTTGTTAGTATTATGTAATACGAGTCGAAAATAACCCGCAGTTTTAGTTTTTGTGTTTAGTATGAATAAAAGATTGTCATGGGTCAGTACCTATCTTCGTTTTAGCCACTTGTTAGCCAAATGTTTCCTACCTTTACCCTAAGCCCAAAACCCGTAAGTCCTTTAGATATGTGCATTGCCTACAATTGAGGTGTGATTGTCATACAAGCCTATGATAAGAGAGTTACATACTTGATTTTTGAGTGATTAATACTAGCGCATTACATGCTAGTCCAGATATTAAACCGAGTGGAGTGAAAAATTGTGAGGGGTGTGTTGCATGAAAATAAAAACCGGAAGCATGTTAGATTTAGTCGAGTAAATTCTGTTTTTAAATGGAAATCAATTTGACTTGCTGAATTAACTCATCTAATGCTGATCTGTAAATGGGGTATGACTTTGGACCTTAGCTAAGGTATGATAGGGCGACTGGGGTGCTAGTCTGTGATAATGTCTTGAGCAGAGTATATATATAATTTTTTCGAGACGAAAAAAGATAAGTGTGAGGGTGTGATGCGCGGTTGCAAGCATCATGTTTATTTGCCAGTTTTGTATATTTTTGAGTCGTTTAGATAGTATTTTTATTAGTTTTTAGGTATGTACTCTATTATTTTAGTTTTGTATATATTTTATTACTTTTTAGTTGTTTTTACTATTAATTTATTTATTTTATATTTTTAGTAGGTGATCACATGGAGCGGGGCTAAAACAGTACAAATTATATTCGAAACCCGAACACCCGAGTCGAGAGCACAGGGTCAAAATACCATTTATAATAATAGTATATTAAATAATAATAATAATAATAATAATAATAATAATAATAATAATAATAATAATATTGGGCCTAAAGGCCACGTGAGATATGTATAGAAAAGGAGAATTAGGTATTGACAATATTGAGAGGCTTTGGGACGGCGCACAGAAAAGAAAAAGAGGACATCGCATATTTTTTTATCAAGGAGGACAATATTTTTTTGAAGCAGAGGTCGCATATTATTTTGAAGGAGGATAGAGAGATCGCAGATTATTTTGAAGAAGGAAAAGAGATTCAATCTTTAAAGAAGCAAGCTTCATGGCCATGAGTGGCTAATTCCTTTGTATTACACTAGGGATGTAAGCTTTTGATATCTAGGGTTTGAACACATTGGGTATTGTTCTTAAACTTTTGTTTATGTTAATTGTGTGCTTGAATTAACTGTGTTAATTGGTGATTAATCTTATGCTAAACTCATTGTAGTTAATTGATCTTGTGCCAATTTCTCGTGAGATAAGCGTGATTCCTTACGTTAACACAAACATAGGATTGTATGTTCTAGGTAATGAAGTATAGTTTAATCTATCTTGATATTGATAAAACTTGATACCTAAGCCTATTGAACAATCACTCCGTTAGTGCCAATTACATTATTATTGTTTACCCAATTGTTAAAGCCCTAGTATTCAATTGCCGAATCCTTAGTGTAATCATTTTAACCCGATTATTTATAACATCATTTTTATTTATAATTTCAGTTAATTATTAGTATTATAAACAACTACTTAAATCAAAAATCTTAAATGAACAAATTGCAATCGTCATAAGTTACATAGCATCTTCATAAGTAATACCGTTTAATCAACTAGGCAATATTCACTAACCACACGCTCCTTGGATTGATACCCTGCTTACCCTATCTACCTAGGTTAATTAGGTTTTGTATGACCCGTAACGACCGGATCATCATATCCTAGTCATGATAGGCCGATAATTGTGATCCCATTCCATTCTTGAATCAATTTACGAGTTAATGTTGATAATTATGGGTATAGGCTGTCACAGTTGACTTTCCATGTCAACTGTGAACAGACCTTTGACGGGTTAAAAGGAAATCAAGCAGGGTTTGAAACAAACATGGTAGCTAGACCAGGTGGTTGGTGTGTGTTGTTTGTGTGAACCGGCTTGGGCGCGGGTTCGATTCCCGGCCCAAGCACCTATTTTTTTTAAAATGTTTTCCATGATAAAATCATTTATATAAATAATTAATATGGTATTAGGGTTTACAAAATGCAACAAGAATAATTAAATGCGAATAATAATGATAGAACTTGACGTTTTTTATTCATAACGATGTAACGTATAAGTATAATTGCGAAATGTTACAATCTCCCCTACTTTTAGGAACTTCGTCCCGAAGTTGGAGTTGGAGAGTCTGGTGGAAAAAGATGTGGGTACTTAGACTTCATCTGGTCTTTACGTTCCCAAGTGAACTCTGGGCCTCGTTTAGATTCCCAACGAACCTTAACTATCGGAATGCGACTGCGCTTGAGTTTCTTGACTCCAGTATCAACAATCTCAACGGGTTTGACCAAGTCAGCCCACTTCTTACCCATTCGTGAGAAGTATTCTGTGGAAAGGTTGGCAAGGATGTACGTAAGTGAAATCGTATGTCGTCATGGTATACCTTTGGACATTATCTCTGATCGTGATGGTCGTTTCACCTCTCACTTTTGGGATTCTCTGCAAGATGCTTTGGGTACCAAGTTGAACCTGAGTACTGCTTATCACCCTCAAACAGATGGTCAGACTGAACGGACCATCCAGACACTTGAGGATATGCTCAGGGCATGTATCATCGATTTTGGTGGCGCATGGGATTCTCATCTTCCTTTGGTTGAGTTTTCATACAACAACAGCTATCACGCCAGCATTAACATGGCTCCTTTCGAGGCACTCTATGGTCGTAAATGTCGTTCACCTGTCTGTTGGACTGAGGTTGGTGAAGCCCGTATCACTGGACCCGAACTAATCCAGGAAACCACAGACAAAATTCAACTTATTCAGGATAATCTTCTCAAGGCTAGAAGTCGTCAGAAGAGTTATGCTGATAAACGTCGTAAACCCTTGGAATTTCAAGTTGGGGACCTTGTACTACTTAAGGTATCCCCTTGGAAAGGAGTAATTCGTTTCGGTAGAAAGGGAAAACTAGCTCCTCGATACGTAGGCCCCTTCAAAATTCTTGACAGAGTTGGAAAAGTGGCTTACAAACTTGATCTTCCACCTGAGCTAAGCAATGTTCACCCGACCTTCCATGTTTCGAATCTCAAGAAATGCTTAGCAGATGAGAACCTCCATGTTCCTCTTGAAGATGTGCAAATTGATGAAAGCATGCACATTATCGAGAAACCCGTTGAGATTGTTGATACTGGAGTCAAGAAACTCAAGCGCAGTCGCATTCCGATCGTTAAGGTTCGTTGGGAATCTAAACGAGGTCCAGAGTTCACTTGGGAACGTAAAGACCAGATGAAATATAAGTACCCACATCTTTTTCCACCAGACTCTCCAACTCCAACTTCGGGACGAACTTCCTAAAAGTAGGGGAGACTGTAACATTACGCATTTATACTTGTACGTTACGATCATCATTAATAAAAAAACGTCAAGTTCTAGTATTATTGTTCGTATTTAATTATTCTTGTGACATTTTGGAAACCCTAATACAATATTAATTATAAATAATACACTTATACATATGTTAAAATTACCAAAAAATGATTTGCTTGGGCCGGGACTCGAACCCGCGCCCAAGCCGGCCCAATACACACCAAGTCTTTACCACCTGATCCACACAACTTACTTGTTTCAAACCCTGCTTCAATTCCTTATAACCCGACATTGGTCTGTTCACAGTTGACATGGAAAGTCAACTGTGACAGCCAACACCTCTAATTATCAATCATAAACTCGTAATTGATCCAAGAATGGAATGGGTTCATGATTATCGGCCTATTATGACTCATACACACGGCAATTAACCTTTAATTGTTACCATATCGATCAAACGACGCGTCAACATTTAATATCAAAGTCAACCTTACCAATTCATCGTTCCAGATCATTATACTATAAATTGATCATTGCTGGACCTTCACAACTCGCCAATACATCTTTCTCAACCCCCAATTCCTCTCAATAATATTCTGTTCTTGATATCCGATCACGTTTTTGACTTATAGAGTTGACTGAGCAAATCGTGCACGAAACGTTATTGGTAATACTTGGCAATCTATTGGGCTACACTCATACTATTCCTCAAGACCTAATACTATACTTAGGTGAGTTTACGTAACCATGTTTATGCAATTCTTTATACTTGTAACATTTTATTTAAGCAATTCAACATGCATGTCTAGTTGTAAACTTTATTGCCTCATGAATTAGACAACAACAGTTTCAACGAGTTTCAACATTACATAATCATTAGCTATGGCCAAGCCGGCGATACTCAATAATAGATCTATTGGATTGACAATCCCACCCGGATACGTGTACCTCCTACATAGATAGCGTGGGTGATTGTTATCGTTCCAACATATTACTAAGGTGAACCGTGGATGACGGGATGGACCTAAACTAGTCGGAGGTTTGATTATGTCGATTCAACATATTATGCTTATTCATGTAGACTTAAACTTACGATAGACATATGAATTGCTAAAATACTTAAACTATTTGCTTAACATGGATTATGAATTCTCACCAACTTCTAGTTGACCCCCCTATTTTTACAACTCAACAGGAAATAATGATGCATGAAGACTAGAGTATTTTCGTGAAGACAATATGAAGTCTATGCTTGTTTGATCTTTGTGATGTATTAGATTTCCACATTGAAACTCATTATGTATTTCTATTTTTGGATATATGCACTTTAAATTTATTTCAATTAAAATTTGGTTACCATGTGCTACTGTATACTCATTCTTACGTGACACCTCGATGTTTCCACCATCGGTTGGGGTGTTACACTTCGGTTACTGGTGCGAAAGTTAAGAGAGGCATAGGCAAGAAGACGTCAAAGAGAAAACCTACTAGAAAGAAGAGAGATAAAGAGATTGATTTATTGTTGAAATTATTGTTGAAAGGCAAGAAGATGCCCGCAACTAGCTCTAGTTCAAAAGCAGCAACACCAGCAGCATCCCCAACAACGA
This sequence comes from Ambrosia trifida, assembly GCA_028751855.1. NCBI lineage: Eukaryota > Viridiplantae > Streptophyta > Magnoliopsida > Asterales > Asteraceae > Ambrosia > Ambrosia trifida. Next base: position 64,552,764 of record CM054131.1, read on the forward strand.
ATAAACAAAAGGTTGTGCAAGAGGTAGTCACCACTGAACCTGCTTCGCAACTGAATCCAGAAAACATCTCATTATCACTGAAGAGCGTGTTGGCAAGTATGAAAGCGAAAACTGCCAAACCTACTGCTGAATCAAGCTCTACTCCTCAAGCTACAGTTTCAAGTGATGTGATGGAAGCTGTAAACATACAGATAGCTAACATGATGAAGGCATTCAATCAACAAGCTACTGAGATCAGACAGTTGAAGGATAATGAGAAAGACATGTTGTAGATTGTATTAGCTTCTCAAAGTCGTCAAGATGATTTGGAAGAGAAAGTTAAGACGATTGAGGGATTGGAGGAGAAAGTAAAGTTGCTTGAGAATGAAAACAAAGAGTTGAATACTAGAAGCAAGAGAATGATAAGATGAGGAAGTTGATTGACAGACTGTACGAACAAGCACCACAGCTTAAGGGTACAGAGGAAGAGGAAGAAGAAAAAGAGGAAAATGTGGATTACAGTGGTACTGATGAAGAGTCTGGTGAAGATAATGATGATGATGATGATGATGATGATGATGATGATGATGCATCAGGTGGTGGTAATGCGAATAAAGAAAACCCCACTAGTTCAAAAGACTCAGATGATGATGATGATGCTAATCAGTATTCATTTGAAGAACGTCAGACTAAAGAAGGTGAAAAGGGTTCTTCAAGTAAGAAACCTGGAGAAATGACTGATGCAGATAAAGAATTGTTGAAACAGATGATGAAGAGAGGATGTTATACATTGGAGATTACTGGAAGGTTTCCTGAAATTTTCATGAACAACAACATGAAATTCCAAATTGAGTATAATGATCCAGATCTGGAGGATGGTGAAGTAAATAATGTTGTAGCTAGAGAGATTTTGGAAGGTCTAGCTAAGCAAGTTGGGAAGTCATTGGATGATATTCTGAGTGAGAAACAAATTCCTTATGTTCCAGTGATTAATCCTAAACAAAGAGATGCTGATGAAATTGAATCTGATAAGTATAGCAATGTTGAAGTTGAAGATATTTCACATGAAGAATATCCAGAGTACTACAACATTCACACAGACACCAGCATACCAACCATAAACGAAGAGTCTCTCAGACAAGCAAAAGAGATTGCTAAAGAGAAAAGTAAGAAGATAATCGATGAAGTCTTTGAAAATGAAGGTGAAAAAGAACAAGTCTTTAAGCAATCTGATTCTCTAAAGGAGTTATTGAAGAAGCTGAGAGAGGATGAACAGAACCAGCCGAAACCTGCAGTTCAGGGTGATGTGTACAAGTACCAGAACAAGATATTCAAGGGTCATGCATTAGCTTGGAAATACTTTCCACAGTTAAGGTGCATTGGAGTCAAATTGGAGAAAGGTATCTTGTATTTCAGACACTTTCATGAAATCAAGACATTACCATACTGGGCTGTGAGAGACATTGTTAGACATCAGATTTCGGGATGTGATCATGCGAACATTGTTCATTGGATGGCTGAAAGGATGACAATAGAGAGTTACACGAAATGGGATGCGTGTAGACCACAATATCCTAAGCGTATTGTTCATAAGGATGATATTGATCCGAAGAATGGTCTTCCGAAGGTTACTTTGAAATACAAACCTCCCAAAGTGATGAAGCGAATTCCTTTGATGCCAATAAAACAACATTTCGCTAAAGACTTTGAATTTTGGTATTATGATTGGGTGACGGGAGAAGCTGTGATTGTGCTTAGAGATGCGAATCCAAAGCTTATGGTGAAGAAAATACGTGTGTTCGATCTGATGTGGTTGATTAATTGTGCTAAAGAAGACATCGACGCGCTGTATTACAATCAGATTCACTTTGATGTTTGTGACATAGAACCTTCTTAGTACTTTCAATGGGTTGCTATATTTTGTTTCGCTTGGGGTATTCATGCTGATTGTGATTACGAGAAGCTGCTAGGAAAGACATTGAAGAAGATTGAACCGAAGAAACGCATACTGAAGAAACAAGTTATACATGAATTGAGTGAACGTGAAAAGAACAAGATAAAGATCAAGCTTCGCAACAAAGCTTTGGAGTATCAAGAACAGTCCAAGCAATAGCCAAGGGGGAGTTTGTAGATGCATATGTGTGGCTATCGCTTTTGGATTGTACAAGATTGCGAAAGTTTTGAAGAAATAAAGTTTTGATGAAGTCCATTCGACCTAGTCGTAGGGTCGAATGAATATGAAGAAGGTCGAATGGAGTTTGATGTTTATCAGGATGTTTTGTTTATGTTGGTTTGAGCCTTGTAAAGGTCGAAGGGGTTCAATCGACCTCTGTAAAGGTCGAATGAGATGCTCTATATATATATATATATATATATATATATATATGTTTGATGTGTTTAGATGTTAGAACTTTTGGTCATTTGTATGTGTGTTAGTGTGTGTTTTCTAGTGTAACGACCCGGATTTAACGAGTCATTACCGATTGGTAATCAAGAACAAATCATGCTACTAAACTTCCACTTTATTATTTTTAAACACGTCTGGTTCTTGATATTACATAACACACTGAAACATTACAACTAGAAAATTTATATCACAACATTTTAGCATAAGCGGCCGTAGCCTAACATTTCGAAAACACCGAACGTAGCCGAAGCTAACTTTTATTTATAAACTGGTGCTTTTAGTTGATTACTTCACTTATACTCGCATGATACTCGGGTTCCATAGATTCATATAAAACCTGAAATGCATGTTAAAAATACGTTAGTTATAAACTAGTGAGTGATGCCAGATAACTGATTATAACTCGTTTTACAACATGCAACTTTCTCATTATGGTTTGGTCTATATTGGTTTTGAGCGTAGATCGATTAATAATGGTCCCAAAACCTCTAAGTGGTTCGGGTACTACACTCTTAAGATACCGAATGGATCCATTCTACATAGTTTCTATTCAACCAATTCTATTATAGTAACTTGATCATGATCCGATGCAGTTTTTCGACTCGTTAAAACAACATGCATTTACCCCGAAAATCTTTAAGAAAATATGGGGTAATGATGTGTCGTAAAACACATCTATTCTCATATGTATTTTTAGTTATAATTAAGTCTTTTGTATATAGTTTTTAGTAGTTTTAGGCGTGTATTCGTTTGTTTGTCTATTTTTATCACTGTATAGTTTTTATTAGTTTTTAATACTTATTTATTTATTTTATTATTTTATAGGTGTTCGTGGAAAATGAGCTCAAAAAGAAAGAATTTTAATTGAGACACGAACACTTGAGAGCATGTGTTTATGGACGTTGAAGCGTAAACGGAGAACTTTGATCAAGTCGTGAACAGCCGATACAAAAGCAAGGGGTTATAATAATAATAATTATATATATTATAATTAGCAACGTCGACTACACTCACAATTTCTACTATTGCAAAGGATGGCCAATGAGAAGACAATACCAAAGACCATGGGCCAATAAAACACAACATGAAATTCGCCCAGAAAGATGATGGGCCAATAAAAAGACAATCTCAAATTCGCCCAGAAAGATGTTGTAAACCGCCCAAAAAATCTTAGCCAAAATGCCCAAAAGGTATTAAACCGCCCAAAAAAATATTAGCTAAACATGTATGTATGAAAGGTTTTAGTATTAACACGTCTGCCAAAAAGTCGCGCGCGCTCTCTCTCTCTCTCTCTCTCTCTTTAGTTTTACCGGTTGCCTGATGATTTGCTTCTCGCAATGCCAAAACAGTTAGGATGAGAGGCATGAAAGTAGTTTTGTCTGCTATTGTGTTTCGTCGGTGGTGGTAAAAAAGGTGCATCATTGGTTGTAGATTTACAGTATATCGGTGACGATGACTCCTAAGTTGGTCGATGACGATGGTGTGTAGTGGTTATAGGCTTATCAAGGTGCGAGAAATCGTTTTTTTTTTTTTTTTTGGGTCGGGGTTGAGGTTTTTGGTTGTGGAACGGTGGTGTTTGATACGTCCCAGCGCGTAGCGTGGGGTAAGAAACTAGTTATTATACTAATAATAATTAAAAAAAAAGAGAAAAGAAATTACATGGACTCGAGGCCCAAGTCGAAGTCGGTTAACATTTGTGGAGATATATATTGAATCTTTGACGGCATCAAAATTAAAAGGAGAACAACAACTTCGAAAAAAAAATAGAACATTATTATAATTCAAAGAACACATTCAGCCGCAAAATATTATTTTCAAGAAGGAGGTGTCACATTATCTTGGAGGAGGATTAATTGAAGAAGAAGGAGGACGTCTCGGGTGCACTAAAAATTAATTATTTGAAGACCCGGGTTTGGTTTGTTTTATTTATTCGTTCTAATTATTTTGAGACATGATGAACTTGGTTTTTGTTTTCATGAATATTATGAGTAGCTAAAACTTTTTATTGGTGACTTGGGATGATGAACTAGATTTTGGTTTTTAATTAAAGACCTATGTTTTCTGTTTTGGATGTGTTGGGTTACATGATTTAATTTTTCTGTTTGATTTTGAATATTTGTGTGCTGGCGCTTTTTGATTTGATTACTTGTTTGTTGGTTTTGATGTTCTAGGCACATAGGAATATCCCCTAGATCTAGAAATCATTCTAGTTTGATTAACTTTTGTTGTCGAGCTAGTTCTTGCAGTTAGGAATGGCGCAAGTTTAACAGGTTTTTAAGGTCAATTAGCTAAGGTGCGCAATCCCTTCCCGAAGGTTAGGAATATAATTCGGGATTGCTAGGTTGACTAACTAGGCATTGTTTAGTAGTTTGGTTATCGCTGGGGCGAGACCGGTTACTTATTCGTGTTTAGAGTTTTCCTAGGATTTCATTCGTAATTATTGAGTCTGCTTCACAGTTTGGGAGTTTTTGATCCAAGAGTGGTTGATTAAAGGATTACTGTGGGATTTGGTTTCGCTGGGGCGATCCACTTTCATTTTAGCATCTCAATACTTGTCCCGCCTTGAGTCTAGTCGACTATCCTTGACAGGAGGTTTATTAGGTTAGAACATGGTCTCCAACCGGATTACATAGGTCAGTTTTTTTACCAGAGTCTAGGGATTCTACCCAGGTTACCAGTTTTCTCCTCATTAGAGTTCCAACCCAGTTCGTCAGCTTTCGTTTATTTTCAGTTTCTTAGTTTAATTAGTAATTTAGTCTTAATTAGTTTTAACTATTTATTTTAATTTCAGTTTAAACCCTCTCAATCAACCAATCAATTTAATAATAATAATATTTTATTAGGTAATTCATTAAAAGTGATTTCAAAAGTGTTAGATAAAGTCCTTAGGTTCGATACCTGGTCTTGCCTACTTGCTACTTGTGATCGGTACACTTGCCGATAGTGTGTGGTTTTAGAAGAGTCTAGGATTTTAACTTGATCAATTTATTTATATACTTATTTGCACACATCAAGTTTTTGGCGCCGTTGCCGGGTACTTTTAATTGACACTTTTTGATTTTACTTGCTTTGTTTTGCTTATTTACTGCTTGCTGGATTTACCTTCGATTATCTGTGCTACTTGTGCTTTTAGTCTTAGGTTATTTGCTATCCATTAGTAACTCTGGCGTGGTTTGCACTTTGAGTGTATGCCACATACTTGTTCACAGGGATCACCACAACTCACCAATTCTAAACCACCTACTCACCCCATTCCACTTCCTACCTTCGATATGGCTGATGCGAACATCAGACGTACTGTGCACTCTCGTGCTACTGAGGGTTATACTAGGATTCGTTCTCCCATCACTCGTCCTACCATTGCTGATGCCAACAATTGGCAAATCCCATCCCATGTCTTGACCACAATCATTAATGTCACTCAATTCCATGGTCTTGATGAAGAGGATGCTCATGGACATCTGTCCCGATTTGTGCGTATCTGTGACACTTTCAATCTTTCCCACATCACTAAGGAAGCCATTTATCTACGTCTTTTCCCATTTACTTTGTCTGGTCGTGCCGCCACTTGGTATGACACTATGCCTAATAGTTCCATTGCTACTTGGGAGGACATGCTTGGAAAATTCTTAAAAAAATATCACCCAGCTTCCAAGGATTCCCGCATTAGGGAGCAGATTTACTCATTCCGTATGGATCCTGATGAGCCATACTACATGGCTTGGGAGCGTTTCCAGACCCTACTGAGCCGATGCCCTCATCATGGTCTTTCTGACTGGGCCCTTGTGGAGAAATTCTACAATGGCCTCACTTTTGAGACTCGAGTTCGTTTTAATACAGCTGCACAGGGTAATTTCATGGAAAAAATGGATATTGATGCAGCTAATGAGTTGTTTGAGAGTTTTGCCTATTTTGAGAGACCACCAAAGCATACTATTGGGAATTTCATTCCATGACTAGTAACAGCTCTCCTACTACCCGAGGTGTTCATCAGATTGCACCTGATACTGGTCTGGCTGCAGTGATTGAGAATTTAACTAGGCAAGTGAGAGATCTTCAGATGAAGTTGGATAGGTGTGAAATATGTAGAGGGGGTCATAACACATCTGAGTGTCCAGTTGAAAGTCGGGAACAGGTAGATTCTCTTAATTCCGGGTGGCTTGAACCACCCTATCAAAACTATAGCCCTTATTCAAACTCCAATTGGAGATATCAAAACTCCAACTTGCAAGGTGGTAACTCTTCTAGATACCAACCTCATCAGAATCTGTTCCAAGCTCCCAACTCTGGGGGGCCCACTAGTCGTACTGAGTCTGACCTTACCACCATTCTACAGATGCAGTCCCAGATGCTTAGTAACATTCAGTCAAAACTTGATGAGCATGACACTTTCAAGAAAGGTCAGCAAGCTGCTTTCCAGAACCTAGAGGCCAAAGTAGGAGAATTAGCTAATCAGATTAGTCAAGGACCTCAGGGAGCCCTTCCTAGTAACACTGTTCCTAATCCTAACTCAAGTACTTCTACATTTAGGCATGCTCAAGTTAAGGCAATAACTACTAGGAGTGGGTGGAATGTAGTTGGTCCATCACCGGGAGAAGATGAAGAACAGGTTGATGAGGAAATTGAGTTAGAGCCACCATCTGCTAAAGTGCAATCTAGGCTAGTCTCAAAGAGTACAACACAACCGAGTGAGTCGAGTGACAAGAAGAGAGAAGAGAGTCCAATTCGTGTTTATAAGCCTAAGCCACCTTTCCCTGGTCGTCTAGTGCATGTTGATGATTCTGAGCTATATGCTAAGTTCGTGGACATGCTGAAGAAACTCCACATTAACCTCCCATTCATAGAGGCTCTTTCCAAAATGCCAAAATATACCAAGTTTCTTAAAGATCTTCTGACTAATAAAAAGAAACTTGAGGAGCTCTCCACCGTTACTCTTTCTGAGGAGTGCTCTGCTGTCGTACAGAATACACTTCCTCATAAAATGACTGATCTAGGAAGTTTCACCATTCCCTGTTTGATCGGCCACCTCACTCCTAGAAATGCGCTAGCCGACCTAGGTGCTAGCATAAACCTGATGCCCTACTCTCTATTCTTAAAGCTTAATCTTGGGGAGCTAAAGCCAACTAGGATGTGTATTCAGCTAGCTGACAAATCTGTTAAAATTCCTAGGGGCATATTGGAGAACTTGTTAGTGAAGGTGGATAAATTTGTGTTCCCAGTCGACTTTGTGGTTCTAGACATGAAAGAGGACGACACCGTGCCGCTCATTTTAGGTCGACCATTCTTGGCTACATCGAGAGCACTAGTCGACATGGGTGAAGGAAAACTGAGGCTACGGGTAGGTGATGAGGAGATTGTGTTTGGAGTTCGGCAGAATTCTTATGAGGAGCCGAAAGAGGAGGTTAAAGCTATCAATGTGCACCTAGACTATGAACGAGACAAAATTAGAACAAAAGAGGTGCGAGATCCGTGAAAACGACCACAGTACGGTGTTGGTTTGGAGGCGGCTTTTGTTTGGTGGACTAGATGGGGCGGCGGTCAAAGTATAGGAGAGGTAATGGATCACACTACTAGGAATTTAGCTTATCAGGTTGCCAAGGATTGCAAACGGGAGCCACCAGATATATTTTATTAAGAATAGAGCGTACTTGGGATTTGCCCAAGTTGTACAGTTTGTAGATTCTTGCTTATTTTATTTTTCTTTTATGTTTTGGTTTGTGTCTAGTGTAGGGATTGTCCGTATTATTAATTGCAGATTTGGAAGGGTCCTGCCTGTACTCAATCTCCATTCAGGCGGGGTCAATCCAATAATATTTTATTTGTAAAAGGACATTCCTAGTTCGTCGGTTTATTTTTATTTCACTTTACGTGTTGTCTTTTGAGTTTTTGTTTGCAAGATCTATTGCTTACAACCGCGAATGAAATGCTATACGGTTGCTTTGCATTTGGATGGGATAGCTCAGGACACGCTTTGCAAGGATGTTACTGCAATATTACCAGGGGAGCCTGTTCCACTTTACTTGTTATATATATATTTTTTTGTTATTTTGCTTTCTTTTTAGTTCTTTTTCCCTACACATTGAGAACAATGTGCAATTTTAAGTGTGGGGATGAGAACTGCATTTTAGTATAGTTTGAGTCTTTATTTCAAAAAAAAATAAAAAAAAAATAAAATAAAAGAAAACGTCCCTGATTTTTTATGCATTTTATATGGAAAATGATAGTAAAATTGGGATTTTTGGTTTTCAAAATATTATATATATATATATATATATATGAGAAAATAGATAGATTGAAAGTGTGTTTGCTTAAAATGTGTCGGTAGGCCCAGCTAGCTTTGAAAGGTCATAGGATTGTTCTTAATATCTACATCTACATCTACATCTACATCTACATCTACATCTATATCTATACTATATAATAAAAGAAAACACATGAGGGACACATGGCACTCCCTCATGAGTTCTTTAATTTTACTAATTAATATAATAAATAAATTCAAATATAATTATATATTAATTGATATTAATTGATTTCCAAATCATAATATAAATACATTAATAATCATAGTTGTAACAGAAATCATTAAAAATAGATTTAATGATTTCTGTTATTAATATAAATACTAACCGTATTAAAAATTATTTAAACATTAGTGATTCTTTTTTATATAACATATTTATATGTTATTAACTTTAAATTTAAATCATGTACCCTAAATAAACCTATTTATAAAATTTTGATCTTTTATTCTACGTTTAAAACTATGTTTGTTATGATGTTTGACAAATGATTATTAAGTTTTTTATTATTTTGGTCATTGTTTAAGATGTTAAATATGCTCAGCAAGTACGTACTAATTCTAGATGTTTAAAAATGTTCAAAAGTCAAATAAGCAAATTAATACACAATGTAATTGGTTAAGCTTTTTTGTTAGACTTTCATATTGTTCTAAACAAATAAATAAAGTAAACCAATCAACATTAATCTATTGCTATCTATACTAATAAAAGACAACACATGGAATACTAAGAACTCACTCATAAAGCCTCTTATTTTCTTATTTATAATAATACATTTATTTATTTGTTTCTTTATTTAAAAATAATTATTTTTAATTTTTATTACTTACAACTATTACTATTAATTTAATTATCAAATTTTAGTTCAATATATATATATATATATATATACTATGTCTTTGTAAATGAATTAATATGATTATATTTTAATACAAAATTAGAAATAAATTACTAGACATGATTTGAAAATGTTTATTAGCTAATAGAAGTAAATATTATTAAAAAAATATTCATTTTTTTAAGATAGCGTATTAATATGTTATTAAATTTAAATTTAAATCGTGAATGTTAATTAACCTATTTTTTAATATGTGGTCTTTCACTCTAAGTTTAAAACTATATTTCTTATAGTGTTATGAACAAACAAAATAAAACAAATCAATCCACATTAATTAAATATTTGATTAATTAAAACTAAATATGTTTAGCTATTTTCGTATTATAATAGCTTGATATATAAAATACATTTTATATATGAACAATCATTGTTTGAAATTTTCATTGACTGTGTTGTTTCAAGTTACTTCAACAAAGAAATACAATATCTAAGTGGCAACAGTCTTTTCATTAGTAATTCATTTTAGCTTCATTTTCACGCTATTAAATCACGAAATCTTTTTTTTATAATTACAGTCATATTGAACCAATAAAGGACATTATGTTTAAGGACCTTGATGTTAGAAAAAAATGATTATACACTCAAGGTTAGAAATATTTTGGCTTTGCAAGAAACTTGATGTCAAATCCAAATTAATGATACTCAATTGGGATGGTTTAACGGATGAGGAGATATTTTTAAATTAATTTCACTTTTTACATCTTAGCCTAAACAAATTTATCTTATTACTTTTGATTTTTTTTGTACCTGCAGTCTACAAGGTAACAGCCATAGTATGAAAGATATATGTTGAAAAGTTTGGAAATAGTTTCAGGGCGGACATAGTATAGAAGAAGGGGTCGCGGACATTGGGGCTGTTTGGTAGCCTCTTAATGAGGCTCTTAACCATTCAGTGCTGAATGATTCAGCATTTAGTGTGTTTGTTTCAGCTTCTGAATGGAATGGTTAAGTCTGAATCATTAAGATTTGGGATGTTGCTGAACCATTAAGCACTGAACTATTAAGCACTGAACTAGGCTGAACCTTAATGAGACTCCCCCTACCAACGTGGGACAAGAAAACTAACCATTAAGAGGTCCAACTTAATGATTCAGCGCTTAACCATTCAGACCTCTTAACCATTCAGACCTCTTAATGATTCAGCACTTAATCAACCAAACAGCCCCTTAGTGGAAAATTTGGTTTTTTTTACGAAATTTGGAAAACGTTGCGACTAAAATGAAAAAAATGAAAAACGTTACTACTGATTTTATGGCCTAGATCCGCCACTGAATAGTTTTTTGTGAATATGAATATCTTTACAAGAAATTATTTAGGGGCTGATGAATATTTAATATTTTTCGGTTGTAAAGACAATTTTATTTATTTTAAATATAACATGTAATCTAATTTTTCTTAATTATATTTTTAATTTTATATATAATATATATATATATATAATTTAAATTGTTCAACCCGTGTATCACACGGGTACATAACCTAGTACTTTAATAAATCATGAAATCTTGTGGGTTCTCATCTTAGGAGAAACGATCGAACTGAAACCGCTGATAGTAATTAGAGGTACCACTGTAGGTTGAAAGCCCATATGTATTATTAATTAAATGGCACACTTGATCCTTTTTATAAGAATAAATCCGGTGAAAAGTGGCGCCCAAAAAAAAAATCCACATGTCCATCAATTGAGCTAGACCAAAAAAAAATAACATAAAAAAAATAAACTGAAGCCTCTGATCGAAACTTCCTCGAGGTCAAGTTGAAAAAAAAAATATACCGAAGCTCATGCTGTCGCTCTTGGGGATGGTGACTCTGATTGAGACAACCTCTGGGTTAGGTATGAAAAAAAAATATGTCTAAGCTCATAAACTTCATCCATCATCCATCATAAATTTAATTTCTAATACATTAGGGAGTTTAGTTTGCAGTGGTTGGAAAATCTATATGGTTTAGCCTTTGCTTCGAAAGCTTGAGGTGGGATTAAGTGAAGTTGGATATCTTGAGTCTGAGACCCATAGATTGATTGTAATAATATAAACTTAATTGCTTTACATGATTGGGGCCTGATTAGCTAGTGGTTGGGTTTAGGTGGACAACAATACCGACAGTTTTGGTTGATGCGTAATTAGATCTTAATTAATGAACCAAAAAGTTTTTGAAACCAAGAATTCTAACATTGCAGTCTTTTTCAGGGACAAAAAAGAGTTAAGTGTGGGGATGTTTGATGTGTCGTAAAACACATCTGGTACATTCACTCACTTGATTTGGATCTTCTTGATTTCTAATAAGTACCGGTTGCTCGGGAGTTGCTCGGATTGCCTGTTTATCACATAACAATGATTATACATATATATACGTGCTGGCCGTTACAGCTTAGGCGTAACCGTATCTAAACTAAAGCTGGCCATTACAGCTTAGGCACTCGTTTTCCTAAGAGATTACGTTAGAATACTTACCTGGATTCTTGGAAAGGATTTAGATGGGCCGATTATATCCTTGATAGAGTATTATTGGTTATGGTTTAGATAATAGGTGATGGTTTAAATGAGGAGCCGATGGGTTATTGTTGGTTTAATTATATTTATGTATGGCATGCGATGGTTTCTAAAAAAAAGAAAAGAAAAGGGTCGTTGGTTTATTATTATTATTATTATGTAGTAAGAGTATAATACATAGTGGTTTTAACCAAATAAAAGGAAGGTGTCGTTGTTCTTTATAAATATGCAAAGGATAAGAGATTTACATGAATTATAATGATGATCATAGGGGGTAGAGTGTCAAGGTGGAATGTTTTTATAAATTAGAGTGTTGAGTAGGAAAGGTTTTGTATAGCTGGAAGTTGTTTGGCGGCACAAGGTGGTGGGCCATAAAGTCTATTGGGCTCGAAGGGGGGGGGGGGGGGGGGGGGGGGTTGGGCCGATGGTTAAATAATTAGTGCGTTGAGGTTTTAGGTGGTTTGGGCTTATACTAGTTGGACTGGGCTCGAGCGGATTTTGTTGGGCCGAGTTTTAATAATCATATTAGGCCTAGTTACATATTATTGGGCCTTGGTCTATTATCCGGGTAACATTATTGGGCAACACCCTTGGGTGGCCCAATACTATTCTACTAACTACTAGTAATTATATTTAGCATTTCTATAATTATTATTAAGCTGTGTAGGTTGTTACACTCTCCCTCCCTTAGGAAATTTCGTCTCCGAAATTTTTAATATATTATACCTGATTTGCAAATAAGTGGGGGTAGTTGACTCTCATTACATCCTCTCTTTCGAATGTAATTTCTGGTCCTCGCCTAGCATTCCATTTGACTTGTACGATAGGAATTTCTCCTCTTCTTAATTTTCTCTCTTGTTGAGCCATGATTTCTATTGGTTCCTCAGTAAAATGAAGCTGAGGGTTGACTTTGACGTTGTCTAATGGAATGATAGTATGAGTGTCTGTTATACATTTTCTGAGATTAGAAATGTGAAACACGTCATGAATTTCGCTTAGTTCTGGAGGTAATTCTAGTCGATAAGCTACTTGTCCTACTTTATCCTTTATCCAGTAAGGTCAAATGAAACGTGGATTCAATTTTCCTCGTTTTTGGAACCTTATCATTCCCTTCCAGGGTGATACTTTTAGTAGGACATATTCCCCTACTTGAAATTCTAAGGGTCTTCTTCGATTATCCGCGTAGCTCTTTTGTCGACTTCTGGCTTCTTCTAGCTTCTTTTTTATTTGAACGATTTTATCGGTGGTTTCTTGTATAATTTCTGGGCCCGTCAGTTGGTTTTCTCCGACTTCGTTCCAGCATATCGGAGATCTACACTTTCTACCATATAATGCTTCGAATGGCGCAGCTTGAATGGAAGCATGGTAACTATTATTATATGAGAATTCTATTAATGGTAGATGAGTGTCCCAACTTCCCCTAAATTCCAGGACACAAGCTCTTAGCATATCCTCTAGCGTCTGTATAGTTCTTTCGCTTTGACCGTCAGTTTGCGGGTGATATGCTGTACTAAGTTTGATTTGGGATCCTAAGGCATTTTGGAATCCCTCCCAAAATCTAGAAGTGAAACGACTATCACGATCTGAGATTATGGAAAGGGGTATTCCATGTCTTGATACTATTTCCTGTACATAGATTCTTGCTAATTTTTCTATTCCGGACCTTTCTTGAATCGGCAGGAAATGAGCAGTTTGGTTAGTCTATCTACGATGACCCAAATGGTATCATTACCTTTTTGCGTTTTTGGTAACTTGGTTACAAAGTCCATGGTAATTTGATCCCATTTCCAAACTGGAATTTCTGGTTGGATCAATAACCCGCTGGGTTTTTGGTGTTCGGCTTTCACTTTTGAACAAGTGATACACTTGGCTATGAATTCTCCTACACTTCTTTTCATGCCGGGCCACCAAAAATTCTTTCTTGTCTTTGTACATTTTATGGTTTCCTGGGTGGATGGAGTATTTTGAATTATGTGCTTCTTTTTAGACAGTTTCTCTTTGATTTCCGTATCGTGGTATCCGCATCTTCTGGTTATGTCTGAATATTCCATCCATCCCTTTTATCAATCTTCCTTCTTCTCTATTAAGAAGTTCGGCTTCTATAAAAGTGGGTTCTAAGGCTTTTCTTTGATGATCTCGGAGATGGTTTAGGAATTCGTTAATTATGAGAAGTTTGAAAGCTCTGCTTCTAAGGGCTTGTCTTTTCTACTTAAAGCATCAGCTACAATGTTTTCTTTTCCTGGATGATATTTTATATCGCACTCATAATCGCTTAGAATTTCTATCCATCTTCTTTGACGCATATTTAGAAGCTTTTGATCGAAAATATGCTGAAGACCTTTATGATCAGTGTAAACGGTACACTTGGTTCCATATAAGTAATGTCTCCATAGTTTCAATGCAAATATGATAGCTCCTAATTCTAAATCATGTGTAACATAATTTTGTTCGTGCCTTTTTAATTGTCTGGAAACATAGGCTATGACTTGGTTTTCTTGCATTAAAACACAACCCAACCCTTGTTGGGAAGCATCACAGTACACCATGAATACTTTTCCTTCCTCGGGTAGGGTTAGGACCGGGGCTTTGCACAATTTTTCTTTCAAACTCTGGAAGGCTTGTTCTTGTTTTTCTCTCTATTCAAACTAAATGGTTTTCTTGGTTAGGCTTGTGAGTGGTAATGCTAATCTGGCAAAATTCCCAATGAATCTTCTATAATATCCAGCTAACCCTAAAAATTGCCTAATTTCTGTAGGGTTTTTGGGAGTTTCCCATTCTTGAATAACTTGTACCTTAACAGGATCTACCTGGATTCCCTCATCATTGATCACATGTCCTAGAAATTTGATTTCCCTAACCCAAAACTCACACTTAGAAAATTTGGCATATAACTTTTCTTTCCTTAGGGTTTCTAGGATGTCTCTTAAATTCTGCTCGTGTTCTTTTTCTGATTTTGAATAAATTAAAATATCATCAAGAAACACAATTACACATTTGTCTAGATATGGTCTACAAATTCTATTCATGAGGTCCATGAAAGCTGCAGGGGCATTTGTTAATCCAAATGGCATTACTAGGAATTCATAGTGTCCGTACCTAGTTCGGAAAGCAGTTTTATGGATATCTTCATCTCTTATTTTCAATTGGTGGTATCCGGACCTAAGATCTATTTTGGAGAAATATTTTGCCCCATGCAATTGATCGAAAAGGTCATCTATCCTAGGCAACGGATATCAGTTTTTGATGGTTAACTTATTCAGTTCCTATAAACTATGCACATTCTCATGACCCCATCTTTCTTCTTTACAAAGAATACTAGTGCTCCCCACGGGGATGTACTAGGTCTAATAAAACCTCTCTCTATGAGTTCTTCTAATTGACTTGTGAGTCCTTCATTTCTGAAGTAGCTAACCTATATGGAGCTTTGGCCATTGGTGCTGCTCCAGGAATTAGGTTAATTTGGAACTCTACTTGTCTGGGAGGGGGTAGACCTGGTAAGTCATTGGGAAATACATCTTTGAATTCAGACACTACTTTGATTTCGTCTATTTCTGGTTCCTTTCCCTCATTTCCTAAATTCACATGTATTAGGAAGGCTTGATGCCCCTTTTTCAAATATTTCGTCATTTTGGCACTAGAAATTAGGTTTAAGGTTCCTTTTGGGTTTTCACCGTATATGATCAAGGTTTCTTGATTGGGTAATGGGATTTTTACTAGTTTTTCTTTACAAATGATTTCTACCTGGTTTGTTGCTAACCAGTCCATCCCAATGATAATATCAAACTCTCCTAAATTCATAGGTATGAGATTTATTTTAAATTCTTGATTCTCAATAGTTAATGAAAATTTTTTGAAAACTTCGGTAGCTTTTAAAATTTTTCCATCAGTTATTTCTATCTCACATGTTTTATTCATGGGTTCAGGGAGAATATCTATCTTTTCTATGAAAGTTTTTGAAACAAAACTAAGATTAGCCCCAGTGTCAAATAAAACGTATGCGGGTAACTGATTAATGTAAAACATACCCGTGACCAAATCTGGTTCGTCTCGGGCTTCTTCAGCATTGATTACAAAAGCTCTGCCTCTTCCTTGTTCAACTCTGGGTGGGTTCTTAAGTTTGGGACAATTAACCTTGTAGTGGCCGGGTTCCTTGCACTCATAACAGAGTCGTGGGCGATTAGGGTCAAACCTACACTCTGTGGCCAAATGTCCAATTTTCTTGCACTTCTGGCAGTGTGGTCCCCTGCAGTCGCCAAGGTGGAATCGACCACATCGGTTGCATTTCTTTCTACACTCCCTGGTATGATAAAATTTGCATTTGGAGCAAAAAGGATTACTTCCACGGTATTGTCTCTTTTCAGGGTTTCCTTGATCTTTTGAAATTTCTTGACTTTTACCTGAGGTATTGTAATTGGTAGTTCTGAAAGTTTCATTCCACCCTCTTTTATTTCCTACTGGTACTTTTTGTTTTTCCTTGTGCCTTATTATATCATCAGTCAAACTTAAGGCTAGTTCATAAGCGACATCAAACTTAACTGGTTTAGCACCTCTCACTATTCCCTGAATTTGGGGAGTTAAGCCCCATATAAACCTTCCGATTCTTTTAGATTCGGGAGTTACCTGATGGGGTACTAATCGAGCAAGTTGGTTAAATCTGTTCACATAACCCATACAATCTAAACCCTTCATTTCCAATCCTAGAAATTCCATTTCTATCTTTTCTATTTCATTGATTGGACAATATTTTTCAGTTATAAGGGTTCGAAACTCTATCCAAGTTATGCTAGATACTACGCCCCTGCCTCTTAGCTGCCTAATCGTATTCCACCAGTTCAAGGCTTCGGCTTTTAACGAATGGGTGGCAAATTTTACTTGATCCCTAGGGGCACAGTTACTGATTTCTAGGATTGACTCCATTTCTTCTAACCACCGGGTAGCTCCTGCAGCCCCAGTGCTGCCATCAAAAGATTCGAGTTTACAGGCCATAAAGGTTTTGTAATCACAGAATTTAGGTCTAACTGGATTTTCTTCTAAATTTATGTATTCTTCCTCATGGTTTCTTTCTGGGGATTTGGAAGTATGGGGTTTTTCTAACATATTTATGATCGTGGGTATAGAATCCTGAAGACTTTCTAACACTAGCTTTCTCATTCGTTCTTCTAAGTCATTGGTTTCGTTAGTGATAGGGGTTTCTTCTATTGGGGTTTCTTCCATTGGGGTTTCTTCTATTGGGGTTTCTTCTTCTGTGGTTCTGGTTGGTTTGGATGAAGAGGCATTATTTTTCTTGGTTTTTGATTGTAATACATCCCTTACTTCTTGCCTTGTCTTTGTCTTTCGTTCGGATCTTCGTGGCATTTTCTAAAATAAAGAGTTAATTTAATTAGTAATATGCTTATTTTATATCGTTTCTCTTTACACGTTAATTAATATTGTCTTATTATTTTTCCAAGTCATATTATTATAACATCCAGATATATTTCATACCATACTCAAAATTTCTAGATGATTAGATCATAGGTATATACCTTTTTATACTGATGTGTCGTAAAACACATCTATTCTCTTATGTATTTTTTGTTATAATTGAGTCTTTTGTATATAGTTTTTAGTAGTTTTAGGCGTGTATTCGTTTGTTGGCCTATTTTTGTCATTGTATAGATTTTTATTAATTTTTAGTACTTATTTATTTATTTTAAATTTTGGTAGGTATTCGTGTGAACGTTGGAGCGTAAACGAGCAACTTTGGTCGAGTCAAGAACACCCGAGTGTAGAGCACCGAGTAATAATAATAATAATAATAATAATAATAATAATAATAATAATAATAATAATAATAATAATAATAATAATAATAATAATAATATAGGCCTACAGCCTTGGGAAGAAAATAACAAATAAAATAAAACATGACTCAAAGCACTTTGGTCGGCCCAATGGCCATCTAAATTTGGAGGATTGAAGGCGGCGCATTTTTATTTTAGAAATTTTTGGAGGGCACACAAAGGAAGGGGGATATTATTTATATTCGAACAGAAGGGAATTCTTTGGGGATCGCACAGAAGCAAAGTCGAAAAAGCAGCCACGGTGACGATCGAACGGGCACGGAAGGAGAAAAGGTCACGGGCACGTTAAAGATCAATAGCCAACGAGCCTTGGGTTAGGTTTAGTTTTCGCTCTATATTTTTATAGACATGATGAAATTGTTTTTTATAAACTTTGAATTTATGTTTCTAAATATTATGAGTAGCTAGACTTTTATGGTTGCTTAGGTTTATGAACTAGACACGTAATTTGCAGTTTTTAATGATTCTTGGTTTTTAATTTTGATGTGTAGGATTACATGATTTTAATTTTATTGTTGGATTTGATATATGTGTGTTGGTGTTAATTTTATTTGAAGTTTGTTTATTGGTTTTGTGGAGCTAGGCATGTAGAGATACCCCCTAGGTCTTGAAATCAATCTAGTTCGTCAACTTAGGTTAGCGTGCTAGTATTTGGAGTTGGAGTGCGACACAAATATAACAAACTAATATAATAAATTAACTAAGACGTGCAGTCCATTCTTGAGGGTGAGAAATCTAACTCGAGATTGCTAGGTAACTAACTAGGCATTGTTCGGTAGTTGGCAAGCGCTAGGGCGGGAGTCCCTACTTGTCCGTGTTTAGAGTTTTCCTAGGTTTTATTCAGTAGAGTTTAAGTCTGCTTCATAGTTAGAAGGTTTCGGTCCAGGAGAGATTGTAATCTGATTTCTGTGGGATTTCGTACGCTAGGGCGATCCGAATCCATCTTAGCATTTCTGCACTTGTCCCGCCTTAAGTCTAGTGAGCTATCTTTGACAGGAGGTTTATTAGATAAGAATAGGGTCTCAAGTTAATTACCAGATTCAGGATTTATTGCTAGTGTCTAGGGATTTTGCCTAAGTAACCAGCCTTCTTCCTATCCGATTTCTCCAAGTTCCTAGTTCCCATAAGCAGCTGAGGTTACTTTATTTATATTTAGTTTCTTTTAAGTTTATAATTATTAGTTTAACCCCCCAATTTAAGTATATATTTATTTAGGCTAGTATTCGGTAGAGGTTGTGATCTAGAGTTGCATTCGCGTCTTTGGGTTCGATACTCGGTCTTATCTGTTTACTGCTTTACGACCGGTACACTTGCCGTGCGTGTGTAGTTTTTAGGTGAGTCGTTTTAATTAAAGCTTGTATTATTTTTATATATACATTTACACACATCATATACATAAAATACCATAATACCACGTATTTCTTATTACTAACTTATCACACCCTACCACATAATTTATCACATAATATTATCACATAACCTAACACTTATTATTGCTACTTCATGCTTCTTTTCTTGAACACCTCGAACCATTTGATCCCCCTCTCTACCTCACGGCCTCCTCTCTTCACATCGCCAAAGGGTATTTTGACTCCTCCATCACTTGTCTTGTTTGATAGGTGAACCTCTTGATCAACTTTCTCAATTCTTCGAGCATATCATGTGCTTGATCCCTTTGCGTCTTCATACGGTAGTAACTCTCTACTAACTCCAAATATTCCTTCCGACTCACGGTATCTTGTTGTTGTAGAGCGACATTAGTATGATTAAAGACTGTTGCTTCAAGATAAGGGTCAATTATGGGTGTTGTAGAGGGAGCCGTAGAGTAAGTTGGGTAGTAGGTTGCGGGGTAGGGGTTATAACTTGATTCTTCTACTGGCACGTTGCTAGAGGAGCTAATATATTGTCCTATGGTCGGTTGGGATAGTAGTAGTGGGATGGTTGCTCGGTATAGGGATAAGGGTGGATGAGTTCCGAAGGGGTAAAACCGCCTCGGGCAAAGGTCCTATAATGCCGAAGTTTTCCAAGTTTAAATCGAACCCTTGTTCGTTCCACCTTAATCCCGGAATTTCAGCGATCAAGTCTTGGGTACTTAGTATTTCTTGAGCTTCATTTTCAGCCACTTCTTCATGTGACACGATCTCGCCTTCTTCAATTTCCATAGGGGCTTCCCCTTGCTCGCCTTCAGCCACTATAGGCCAAATTCCGACATTTTCTACTACACATAATCACAACAAATAATTTTTAAGTTAGTTCTATATATTTTACTACTCCCAAACCCGAGCTCTGATACCAACCTGTAACGACCCGGATTTAACGAGTCATTACCGATTGGTAATCAAGAACAAATCATGCTACTAAACTTCCACTTTATTATTTTTAAACACGTCTGGTTCTTGATATTACATAACACACTGAAACATTACAACTGGAAAATTTATATCACAACATTTTAACACAAGCGGCCGTAGCCTAACATTTCGAAAACACCGAACGTAGCCGAAGCTAACTTTTATTTATAAACTGGTGCTTTTAGTGGATTACTTCACTTATACTCGCATGATACTCGGGTTCCATAGATTCATATAAAACCTGAAATGCATGTAAAAAATACGTTAGTTATAAACTAGTGAGTGATGCCAGATAACTGATTATAACTCGTTTTACAACATGCAACTTTCTCATTATGGTTCGGTCTATATTGGTTTTGAGCGTAGATCGATTAATAATGGTCCCAAAACCTCTAAGTGGTTCGGGTACTACACTCTTATGATACCGAATGGATCCATTCTACGTAGTTTCTATTCAACCGATTCTATTATAGTAACTTGATCATGATCCGATGCAGTTTTTCGACTCGTTTAAACAACATGCATTTACCCCGAAAATCTTTAAGAAAATATGGGGTACATTCACTCACTTGATTTGGATCTTCTTGATTTCTAATAAGTACCGGTTGCTCGGGAGTTGCTCGGATTGCCTGTTTATCACATAACAATGATTATATATATATATATATATATATACGTAATATAGCTGGCCATTACAGCTTAGGCGTAATCGTATCTAAACTAACGCTGGTCATTACAGCTTAGGCACTCGTTTTCCTAAGAGATTACGTTAGAATACTTACCCGGATTCTTGGAAAGGATTTAGATGGGCCGATTATATCCTTGATAGAGTATTATTGGTTATCCTTTAGATAATAGGTGATGGTTTAAATGAGGAGCCGATGGGTTATTGTTGGTTTAATTATATTTATGTATGGCATGCGATGGTTTCTAAAAAAAAAAGAAAAGAAAAGGGTCGTTGGTTTATTATTATTATGTAGTAAGAGTATAATACATAGTGGTTTCAACCAAATAAAAGGAAGGTGTCGTTCTTTATAAATATGCAAAGGATAAGAGATTTACATGAACTATAATGATGATCATAGGGGGTAGAGTGTCAAGGTGGAATGTTTTTATAAATTAGAGTGTTGAGTAAGAAAGGTTTTGTATAGCTGGAAGTTGTTTGGCGGCACAAGGCGGTGGGCCATAAAGTCTATTGGGCTCGAGGGGGGGGGGGGTTGGGCCGATGGTTAAATAATTAGTGGGTTGAGGCTTTAGGTGGTTTGGGCTTATACTAGTTGGACTGGGCCCGAGCGGATTTTGTTGGGCCGAGTTTTAATAATCATATTAGGCCTAGTTACATATTATTGGGCTTTGGTCTATTATCCGGGTAACATTATTGGGCAACACCCTTGGGTGGCCCAATACTATTCTATTAACTACTAGTAATTATATTTAGCATTTCTATAATTATTATTAAGTTGTGTAGGTTGTTACATCTAGAGATTGTCTAGAGTGTTCTAAAGCTAGGTTTTTCATTGTAATCTAAACTTTATAAGTTATATCACTTGATTATTAATGAAAAACATCTTGAAAATGGATATTAACGTGTTCCGATCTGATTATTATCATTTTGCATGTGATCTAGGGTTTCCGCACCTAGATTGCTTATACTTGTGTGATTATATTGTTGATTTCTCAAATCCGGTCCTTTACACATAGTTTCTAAGATGTGTGCATGCCCTACCACGCCATCCGGTTTCAATAAAACTTCTAGTTTTTCGAGGAACTTCAATAGAAAGATCATCTTTTATCATCCTTCTATTGAAAAGATGTTGTTCCAAAAAAAAATCAAACGTGCGTTTCATTTTTTCAAATGTACGTTTGTTTTTTATAACATGCGTTTAAAGAATATACAATGTGCGTTTATAATAATGAACGTGCGTTTGTTTGTTTGTGACACCCAAATATACAACGTGCGTTTAAAGAATATACAACGTGCATTTAAAGAATATACAAGTGCGTTTAAGGAATATACAACATGCGTTTAAAGAATATACAACGTGCGTCTATAATAATGAACATGTGTTTATAATACTGAACTTACATGTACGTGCGTCTTTACATCCTCTGTTATCACAATCTTCTTCATTTCTGTTGACCTAATTGTTTTAGATTTAATAACAATCTTACGTTAAGTATGATCGATTTTTATTTGTGTATTTGATTGTCTAATCTTACGAAATGTATAGTCGTTCAGAAATCGTTTAAATTAAGTTTCGATTTAGCCTTTGTTTAACTAAAAAAATTTGAACGTTTTTTCCTAATTTACCCCTGCTTTGTTTTAGCCGACCATGATTAACATTGATAATTACCATCATGCCACCGCCTAAATCTAATGGCTTTGGATCTTTCCTACACTTTCTACGTTAATAAGCCTTTTTTACGTTAACTCTTATGTTAAAACCATTTAAAAAACAAGAGAAAGTATATGATACAAAGTCCCTTAACATAGGAAGTGTAGGAAGCCACCACATCTTGGCACGTGTAAACCCTAGTTAAATCTAACTCAATCCTGGTTGATTAAAATGGTATTCTAGACTTTGCCCTAATTTCCCGTAAAAAAATCTTATCATCATCATCATCGGATCAAAATCACCAAAATATTCAATCAATAAACTTTATCGTTCCATCAAAGGTGATTCACAACATCAACTACTGCTAATATTCGTTTTGTGTTTTAACGATTTCTGAATAATATCTCCATATTCACGACCATTGCATTGAAATCGAACAATCAGAAGCCAGATCTGTGAAATTGGAACCGAATATCTTACTGTTGTGGAAGAATCTTCTCAAAACCGAGATTCATTTAGTATTTGAAAGCAAATGAAAGCAAAACATAGAAAGAAGAATTTTTTAAACGCACGCCACAAGAAAGCAAACAAAGAAGAATTCTTAAAACGCACGCCACAAGATGATGATCCAACAAAAAAATCTAACGTGCATTTCTTTTTTTAAAGGTGCGTTTCAATTTTTTAAAAGGTGCGTTTCAATTTTTCAATTTTTTAAAGGTGCGTTTGTTTTTTTATAATGTGCACTTAAAGAATATATAACGTGCGTTTGTTTGTCAGACCCAAGTATACAACGTGCATTTAAAGAATATACAACGTGCGTTTGTTTGTTTGTCCCACCAAATACAGATGTAACGTGCGTTTAAACGCCTCTGTTTTCATCAACTTCGTCTGCAACTTATTTTTAACCTAATTTTTATGTTTAATCATGCTTATTGACACAAAATGGAAAGTATTTGACAACTATTACGAGCGTTTATTCATAATTGTATGTTTTTCGTATGATTAATCGTCCCAGTGTAAATCTCTGTTTTTCTATTTTTTACGATTTCATTAATTGTATTCGAATGTTTTTTGTTATTTTGATTGTGTAATCATTCTGAACGTGTAATCGAATTGAAACGATGAAAAATCAAGTTTCGAATTAGGTCTGTTGTTCCTATTTGAAAAACCTTTTAACGTTTTTTTTTCCTAATTTACTCCTGGTTAGATACTGCTGATGATAATTAGAGTTGTTAATTACCATCATGCCACTGCCTATAATATATGGGCCGAGAATGATTCCTACACTTCTCACGTACGTTATCTATTTTCTAAAAAACAATGGAATCTACTATAAATTAAATATAAATAAACTAGCTGATTACCCGGGAGTGTCCCGGGGTTGAAAAATCTAATATGACTTAATAAAAAGGGATAAAAGAAGTAAACAGTCTCAACCACTTTTAATGCTAAAGAAAGTTGTTCTAAGGTTTATAATACGAAAAAAGGCTCTCATGCTGCGTTCCCAGCAGATTAAAAAAATCTCAACCTCTTTTAATGCTAAGCATATCGTTATAGCACATGAACATGGGCAATTCATATATGTAATAGTAGGTTTAAAAACATATATACTATTATCATAACACGATTAGTACTTGCCTATATATGATTAATAAATCACCTAATCACATGTGTTTAGGGTTTCGTTTATGTAGGAAAAAAACACAAAGTGTTCAGGTTATTCATTAATCATGTTTTTTCTTTTAATCCAGGTTCTTATATACAATGTTGAAATTTAGCCCAATCGTCATGCTATCATTGGAATTTTACTCTTCTAAAGATGGATAGGTATACTTCATCAAGAGAAGCTAGGAGAAAGAATCGCGCAACACTGCAACACATGGTGACACCTTATAGCAAGGTTATTTTTTATTTATTTAATTATAAGAGTAATAGTTATTACTATTAGTATTAGTATTATTAGAATGGTTATATTTTTCAACCCGGGACACTACCGGGAATAAAGCATCTATATATATATATATATATATATATATATATATATATATATATATATTGCAAAGGGATTAATCCTACATGTCATACTCTTATGCAATCTCTCCTTTGAGAGATGCCACATAGGATGTGATGTGGCAAGTGTAAACCAATTAAAAAAAGGAATAAATATGATTTAACCTAATCTATTATAATATTTAAGCTAATCTATTAAATACCTAATCTACTAAATCTAAATATTAAAACTTTATTATTTTTTCTCTCATGTTTCCTCCTATAACTTTTAAACGTTAATATCTTTTATATACGAGATTTTTTATAGAAAAAAATTACACCAATTTAACGAGCGTTTTATTATCTTTCCAACGAGTACCATAGTGCTATATAAAAAATGGATAAAAAAATGATTATTTTTTGTAACCCGACAGGTATTGTGTCATGTTTGAGATTGGTTTAAAAAAATGTGGGTTTGGGTCGGGTCTAGGATTAGGTGATACCCGACTCGATTACCCGAAACAACATACCCAAATACCCGAACTATATACCCGATCATATACCCATGAATTTTTTAACGCATCACATAACCCTTAGACTAATGCGTTCGATATTTCAATAATTAACTTTTTTTTCTTATTTTCATGTAAGTTCTTTTTAGAATGATCGATTACAAACTTCCGAATTCATTTGTAATGGCACTAGATTTATACCCCGGCGCAAAGATTCGTTTTTTTTATATTTGAATATGATAACTTATGCCAGAGATTTGTTTAAAATAATAATAATAATAATAATAATAATAATAATATATTTTATTATGTCATATTAGATATTTCAATCCGGGACGCTCCCGGGATAAAAACTAGTATATAATAAACCAAAGTATTTTTAATGACATGTCATAGTATTATGCAATCTCTATTTTGAGAGATGCCACATAGGATGTGATGTGGCAACTGTAGACCAATTAAAAAAAAGAATAAATGTGGTTTAAATATGATTTAACATAATCTATTAAATAACTAATCTACTAAATGTAAATATTAAAACTTTATATTTTCTCTCTCATGTTTCCTCTCATAACTTTTAAATGTTAATATTTTTTATATACGAGATTTTTTAAAGAAAAAAAGTTACACCAAATTAACGAGCGTTTTATTATTTTTCCAACGAGTATCATAGTGCTATATAAAAAACGGAGAAAAAAAAACGACTATTTTTTGTAACCCGACAAGTATTGTGTCAGGTTTGTAATTAGTTTAAAAAAATTGTGGGTTTGGGTCGGGCCTGGGATTAGGTGATACCCGACCCAATTACCCTTTTTTATATTAGAATATGATAACTTATGGCAGAGATTTGTTTAAAATAATATAATAATGATAATAATAATAATAATAATAATAATAATAATCATTAATCATATATTGGCATATGCCATTTTTATAGCTTAGATACTTCTAATTTTATTCACTTTACTTAGAATTCTCAACCCGTGATGCTCCCGGGTAGGGCTGTTCAAATCGCTTGCCGCTCGTGGATCGCTCGTCGCTCGTTCGGAAAATGCTCGAAAAATGCTCGCTCGATCTTCCGCTCGGTTGTATATGAGCAGATCGGCTCGGTTCGGTTTGTAAATGAGCCAAGCACGAGCAAAGGTACGCTCGGCTCGATTCGGCTCGAATAAATTTTTATTTATTTAATAATAAATATACACACAATTTACAGATAAATTTATGGCTTTATATATAAGATTCTATTGGATTTGACTCAGTATATGCAAACAAAATAACCAGCGCACTTAACTCAATAAAAAATTAACACTAGATTTAATAGTAAAACAATAAGTCATGAGGTAACAGTATTGAATTCTTTATGTTATTAGTCGTCCATCGCTAATTGTCGTTTGATATCACACCTACGTCACAATGCACCAACTATTCTCTGATGCATGCTCATCACCTCACCAGCCTCAATCGAAGACTCATCCTTGGACACTGGGATCTCAATATTAGTGTTATCATCGGACATTTCGACCTTAGTTGTCACCCGACAATGAAAACATGGAAGGAAACATCCCAATTATATGATCGTCCATATTATTATCCGTTCGATTCTCGCTCGGCGCTCGCTCAGAAAATTTGAGCTCGAAAAATGCTCGTTCAGTTTTTGCTCGATTGTAAACAAGCTGCTCCGCTCGGATCGGATCGACTCGGCTCGTGAACAGCCCTACTCCCGGGGCATAAACTAGTTATTTATAAGCTAGAAATACTATAGTAGGTAAGGTAGCGTAGGAGACAACAGCAAACCTCCTTGTCAGGCGGTGAACAGTCCAGTCCAGTCCAGTCCGATCGCTACGACACAATCGCCGTCGTCTTTCATGAGCATGCGTTGCCAAGGTTTCTTTAATCTTTAATCCATCAATTAAGTTTCAATGGTTTCTTTTCTCATAAATTCCGTTTCTTGATATTTCGTTTGATTTTTTCTGTTTGTACGCCCAAAATTGTGTTTTGATTGTTATAAATAACTAGGTTGCGTATTCAATTTTAGTTAAATATTGCGTAATTTAACCTTCAGAGTTGATGATTCATTGATTGATTGATGATCTATAGCCAAAATCATTGTTTTATGCTTCTTCTTCTTCTCCTTTTTTTTAAAATTGATAAGTGAGTTTGTGTTCTTAGGGTTTCTAGTTTGGGTTAAAGTATAATTGTGAAACAAGTTTGTTATATTATTTTGCATACATTCTAAAAAAGTAAAAATCAAATAAAGTGGATTTTGGTGTTTTTTTTTTTTTTTTGCAATCATTATCCTATCATACTCATTGGTAGGGTTAGCACCGATTAAACTTGTTTGAATGAAGTACACTTTGTGATTTTTTTTAATATTTTGTAAAATATTTAAAATTAGGAGGCTAGGATTCATCATTTCCCCTTCATGGTACGTAAAATGTACATCCGTGTTATGGAATGTGATATAAAGTAGTTAAATAAGTTGTATTCATGTTTGATACGTATGTTATTTGCGTCGTAACCTCTTAAACACGATAAGACCTGCCAGTGCTCATATGCATTATTTTCATTAAGAATGAAGTGTTTTATTTATTTAATTTGTTATGATTCTACTGGCTAGATTGAAAATTTGATTTGTGCAAATACACTTTACATGTATGGTTCAATTGGTATCTTCTATTGTTTTCTAAAATCTAAATATGATTTTGTCTTGTGTGTTTAATTGTATAATTTATCATTTATTGACTGACAAGCATTTAACCCCTGCGTTGCGGGGCGGGGATCGTAGAACCGTGCCAAGTAGCAAGTGAATGATGACAAGTACCAAGAAAAATCGTAAAACGAAAACGCTAATTTATACCACCACGTGACGTGGAGTAAAACGTAGACAAACGCAAACTTATACTAAGAGCTTCCGTAAATGTAGACAAAATCGAGTTTGTCTCAAGAAATCTTTAACCTAAAGACCCTTAAAAAAGCGCAAAACTAACAAATTGTGCTTGTTTCTTTTTTCTATAATTTTTTTCTTAAGGTAACACAATGGTGTATGCAAAAGTATTTTAAGGGTGAAAATAGATTAATACTAAAATAATATATAGCTCCTACGTCTTAGGTTATATGTTGGTATGTGCTATGATAGAGTAGACTTGAGCAAATGGCAGTTAATTGGTATTGTGAATTTCAAATTATGTATAGAAGCTTAACCTTGTAGCAGGACAACCCAAGAACGATGCAGATAAGTTTTTAAAAGTTTCTATAATCTAGCATAAGCATTTTGTAGTACTGGTCTATTGCATTGGTTTTTAATTTCAGCATTCATAGTATGTTATGTTATGTCAGGTGAGCGATTCAGATCAACATTTACTAGTTTGTTAATTTTGATTTGCATATGCAGTTGCGACTTGCGATAATATGTGATGCCTCGCCGTTTGATGGAGACGTTGACACCCTTCAGTCCAGGATTTGTTGACATTATATATTAAGTTATTAAGAAACCGTGATTCCAGTTTACTACATTAGCTTTTTTTAAAGTGTAGAAGGGTCTTCTGTTCTACTAGAGGACCCTTCTGTTCTACAAGATTTCTGCAATTGTTAAAATAAAATCATGCCAGCAATACAGAAGCTTTACAATACTTGTAAAGTATCTCTGTCTCCGGATGGACCTGTGTCTGAAGACGCTCTTGAAAAAGTCCGTGCACTCTTAGGTATGGCTTACCATGCTTCTTTATTTTTTATTATTTCTGAACAGCTAACTCACACACCCTCTAAACCTACTCCTAGATCAACATCATCGTCCACCTTTCCAACACACTTTGGTACCGCTAGGCTACATGCCCTTTTAATGTTGCACTTTGTGGTTTCAATTTGTAATTTTAGTTGCCTATTTGGATTCAAACTAATGTTGGGTTATATTTAAATCTTGGAATTATATGGCATGACAAAAATATGATTTTGGTTACATATTGCACCTTGATGCCTAGGTTTAGGTGTAGTTGATGTGCAGACATAAAAGGGCTAGTTTTTAGTCTTAAATGACAAAAATTTTGTTTAATGGCCAACCCTGTACATTCTTTTTTTGCATCTTCTACTTCATAGCATCCTTTAGGCAAATAACTTGTGCTTTAGCATATACATCCTAACAATTTTGGAATCAAAATCCTAGACGATTACTCCATTATTTTAGAAATTTAGCATTTTATGCTAAAGTATCGTCAATTATTATCATCTTTTAGCGTTAATTTTTTAATTGTTACCCTATTAAAGTTGACTTTAATGCCATGATTAGTATAAACTATGATGTTAATTTTATTATTTTCCTGTTTTGATTCATAATGTAATAAATATCTAAATTTTAATAAATCCATACCTGATTCTGAGTTCTGACTAAGGTAAAAGAGTAAATTTTTTTAATTATCTTCATTTGTTGCATGTGAAAACAGTAAGTTTTAGTTGTTTGATATGTTTGCCAGATAAAATCAAGCCATCTGATGTAGGGCTTGAGAAGGAAGCACAATCAGTCCTTGGTTATACTGGGCCTGTGAATCAGCGTAACGGGGGCCGCCGGTCTTTACCAGCAATTAAATATATTCATATTCATGAGTCTGAGAGCTTCTCTGTAAGTCAAATTAGAACATACGCACTGTATGTTACATTATGTTAATACTTAAGCTTGTATATTTATATTTTATTTACAGATAGGAATATTCTGCATGCCACCATCCTCTATCATACCACTTCACAATCACCCTGGAATGACTGTGTTAAGCAAGCTTCTTTACGGAACGATGCAAGTTAAATCTTATGATTGGCTTGATTTGCCATCTGAAAAATCTGAAGGTATCACTCTTATCTTCCGTAATTATATGCTTCTAAATCAATTTTTCTAAATTTCTATTTATTTTATTATTGATAGATGCATCAGCAAGACCTGCAAAGGTTGTGAAAGATGGAATCATGAATGGGCCCTGCTCGACAACAACACTGTATCCAAATAGTGGAGGGAATATCCATAGCTTCAGAGCCATAACACCATGTGCCATATTTGATATATTGTCACCACCTTACTCCTCTGAAGATGGTCGACACTGCACTTATTACCGTAGGTCTCTTGGCGGAAATCTACCTTGTAAGTCAACTTTGAGTTTTGATGCATACGTATTATTGTTTCTTTACTTGTAGTTTTTGCAATTTGAAAACATTTAAGGCCAACCTGTAGCTTTAGTAGCTCATCTTTCATCGTGCTTCTCTAGCCTTGCGGCCAATCTCTCACACGCCTACTTCACTCTTTTTATTAAATAACTTTCCAAATTTTCTCTCTTATCATTATCTTACTCCCTGAACCCACAAAGAATAAAAAAGTAATAAAAAAAAAATCTATTTTGTTGTATAGTTTTTTATATGGGTCACCCTCTGCCTTTGCCATTTTACACCACTAAATGTACTTTCTTAGACACTACGGTTTAGGTTAGGATATATAGTGCATCTCACAAAATATTGATTATATGTTGTTAATAACTTCAGTATAAACTAAGCAAGCAAAACTTTGTAATTCTTATCTAGGCCTAATCTAGGAACTAAATTGATGCCTTTTTTTAGGGAGGCCTCGCTTGTCGCCTAGGTACAAGGCACAAAAACGGCGCACCGGGCTCTTTTAGAAACAAATAAAAAACATATATAATAGGATTAAAAAAATCAAAATGCAACAACCATACCCAGTAAAATCCCACGACCCACGCATAGCCAAGCTATTGGTAGTCTTAGGGGAGGGTGATATGTAGGCAAACCATACCTCTATACGAGGGAATATAGCGGTTGCTTCCAGGGAGATACCTGGCTCCAAAACCATATCCGAATGTAAAAGTATCAACAGAGACATATGGTGCTTAGGGGGGGGGGGGGGGGGGGGGGGGATCTAAAAAAGCAGGAAAACATAGATATAGTAGTAAAATAAAATATTAGGGAGCTACTAATGACAGAGAAATAATGAAAAAATGGTGACACAATATAATAGCAATAGTTAAGACATCATAGAGCCACACTAAGACTAGCATAGACAGAAGGTAACATGCAAAGGCCAGCAAAATATAAGGAAAAAAAGAAATTCAGTAATAAAAAGTTAGAATAAACAAATTCAAAATTTAATCAACTTTTTATTGCACTTCGTAATTCTGCACACTCCATTTATTGTTCCTATAGTATCACCTCTTACAGAGATAGAAATTTAATCAATACACACTATCGCACACCATCACTCTGCTTCTTATCCCTCTCTCTTCTTACTCCATCTCTCTTTCATTGGTTAGTGTTATGTGTTAAAAAATTGAAGGTTCATTAATTCTAAGAATATAAATAGAAGCAGAAGCCACTGCAAAGAGAGCAGAAACTCAACCAGACCTCTTCATACAGCTTCTTAACTCAGGTCAGGTCTGTGTTTGACTGGAATTAGCATAGTTTGGTATGAACATGGCTGGAGTGCCTTTGACTATGCAAGGCGGTTTAGCCGCTAGGCGGCTCCTTGGTGCTCACCTTTGGCTACTATGTTTTAGGGTCTGTAAACCATTGCAAAACCTAGAAGTACCATGGGATCTCTTTTTCTTTTTTCATTTTTTTGGAATTGTGGGAACCTGTTAGGATAATTCACAGGACCCCATCAGTATAATCCGTATCCTGATATATACAAAACAGAACCATGAGAGAAAAGATGACCCAACTTGGTTATATTAAAATAAATGGAACATGAAGCTAAGAAAGAGTTATGCCTTGTTTCAAGAGGTCTTGCTCCCATAGATGCTCAGTAAACCCTAATTATAATTATATCGACTATTCTAAGTAAAGGGAATATGATAAGTTTCCATATAACTTATGGAAATAGTATAATTCCAGTATTTTAGGCGTCGCATCCAAGTTTCCATATAAATTATGGAAATAGTATAATTCCAATATTTGAGGCGTAATAAGGACTTTCTCGCACCCGTGAGAAGTGAAGGATATGATGATGAATCTACACTATGCCCATAAATGGTGTTTCTTATATTCACACTGACGGTATTATTATTATTATTATTATTATTATTATTATTATTATTATTATTATTATTATTATTATTATTATTATTATTATTATTATTATTATTATTATTACATTTTGAAGGTAGCATAGAGGTAGATGGAGTAACATGGTCAGAAGTTGCATGGCTAGAAGAATCCCAACCTCCTGATGATTTTGTGATTCAGAGGGGCCAATACAAAGGACGCGCTATCAAGACTTGAAGAAGAAGAAGAAGCGGTATTATTAGTTTTCATCTTAAATAGAGTTGATAACATGATGCAATGAAGTGAGGTGAAAATAAATCCAAGTCTGAAAACTGGCAGGCAGAGGCAAGCTTTGTACATACACATTGTTTGTACCTAGTTTTAGACCTTGATTGAGCCTAACAAACATGTTTTTATTTCTATGTTTTGGATATGATTTTTCTTATACTATTGCACCCACAACTCGTTACAGAGATTGAAGTTTGAATCTGTTTGTGGAGGAGACATTATTATTCTATAAAATGAGATGTTTTAAAGAAAATTTAAAATACAAGTTTTAGACTCCTAGTCGTTAGTTCTGATTGCAGCTGAAGTTGGACAAAACCCTATTTTTCATCCTATAGGCTTTCTAAGAACATTATAATTTTAATCCAAGGGTCTCTAAAAACTCTATGATTTGTACGGACAAACTCATCATTTAGCGTTTATAATGTCATCATCTGGTGGCACTTCCAAAGGTTATGTTGTAGATTATCATACATCCAAATTTGTAGATTAACATAGGTAGGTACGTGGTTACGTTTATTAGTATAGAAAAAGAGAAGCATGAAGGAAATTTTTAATCTGAAATTATGCATATATATGTTGGTATCCTACACTTTGAAAAATCAATCATGAAATATTGGGTAAGAGATTTACATGGTCGCAAAGACATGGTTGATTCTAAAAATACAATAATTTTCATCAGATATTAATTATCTTTAGGTTCTTCCAAATTCCAGCAACTTGATCTTGCAACCTTAGATAAACTGGTTTTATTTATAACCACGGTATAGTGTTTATTATTATTTTTGCAGTCACAAACATGATGGTCAAAATGAAATTAAACTTTTTTTTTTTTTTTTCCACAAAATGATTCTTTAAGCTATTATCATATATCACACATGAACAAAAGATACTAGGCTTAACCGACACTACTTTAGCATTTGAGTATTTTGGAACATGGTGATTTATATGCGCTAAAACTATACGTATTTTAAGTCTTAACTTTGAATTGTGGGGTGTCGCCCGTGATACTAACCCAAAAAATGGAAGCTATTGTATATTGATTATGTTCATAATAGAGTTACATAGGTCTTTCTATATATGATGTATCAACATGTATTATATACCCTCAAATACTACATGTAAATAGTAAATACCCTTTAGATTCATTATGATGATAACAAATAACAAAGTAAGCAGCCTCACTTGTAGTTAAATATATATACCTTGGCAAGGGCATCATTCTATTCTAATATCCTATACTGTTGGTAAAATGACATACTACTAATAATTTATTCAAAATTTCATCTGATATAAAGCTTTAAAACAAATTTGAACATATTATAACAGAAAAATTTGTGAAAGAATTGCTAAAGACGAACCACGGTTCGACCATGATTTGATATATTTTTAAGTCTTTCGCTCTCATTTATTAACTAACTTTTTGAAAATTTAAACACTCATAATTGATTTTCCACTCCACCCTTGTGGTGGAGTGGTATCAGGTGATGAGGGAGGGACACTTGACCCTTGTGGTCATGGGTTCGACTCCTGAGCTAGCCAGGTTTTACCGGTTCGCTACCGTCGTGCTTTCGGGCGGGTATGCGGGCCGGGTTTTCCCTGGAACTGGCACACGGGTGGGCTAGGGGCTCTCGTGCGTGTGGGTTGGGCCGCCTGGAGGCTCGTGAGTTCGGCTCCGAGTCTGTGGGCTTCCCTTTGCCATTGGGGGCCGCGTACGAGAGTACCCGGCAATTCTTTAGTTGGCCGTTCAAAAAAAAAAATGGCAGATGAAGATCAAAAGGTTAAAGACTGTTTGGGGCTTTGGGCTATAAATTGTGGCTACAAATTGTAAACTCCATTATCACACGCTTGTATGTATTTCTAAGTGGTTATCACTATCAACTTAATGATAAATATCAAGAGTGATCACTAGCTAGATGAGTGGAAAGATTATGATGGTGATTCACAACACATTGTAATAGAATGAACTTGTGGTGATATCTAACCTCTTTAGATAAAAGTTTGTACACGGTGAGTTTATCGATTTAAAGACAAGTCTAAACTTTTGGTACATGTTGAGTTGATGTAAGGTAAGTTTGTTAAAGCTCACTGAGAATGTGATATTGTATTTCATAGTAAAAGGTAAGTTTAGAGCATCAGCAGCAGGGGCGAAGCTTGATTCGTCAATTCGGGGGGCCGGACTCAATTTTTTTCGGTCGGTAGTGACAAATCGGCGGGGGCCGGACCCAACCCGAACTAAATTTACCTACGAAAATCGCAAATTTCCACTACTGCGCCAAAAAACAGGGGGGGCCAGGGCCACCCCTGGCCCTATGAAAGCTTCGTCCTTGATCAGCAGGAGCAACACATTGCGTCGCAACGGCATTTTGAATAGCAAACTATCCTACTGAAAATAAAACCTAGGGGTCGAGAAATGTTGTGTACGACTATTACAAACATACTTTATTATCAACATCAAAATGTGTTTATATAAAATCAAGTGATTAGAATATTAAGATCTGTATACATTTGAAATTTGAAGACAAATAATTCTCAAAGTTTGGAGCATCGGCATCGTGATTTGTGAATCCTTCACTCCAATGACACCCATTACTTAAAGTCAAACCAGTCGATTGAATATGTCTAAATTTGAAATGGACCTTTCTAATTAAACCCCCTTAACTTCTAATTAGACCCCCTAAGCCAGGCGCCTCGTTTAGACCTAAGCGAGGCGTCTGGAATAATAGGTTTCAGGAATCTGAAGCTTTATGTCTAATCAGGCAGTCAGGCGCCTCGCTTTGGCCTAAGCGAGGCGCCTGACTGCCTGATTAGACATAAAGCTGCAGATTCCTCTGAAACCTATTATTCCAGACGCCTCGCTTAGGCCTAAGTGAGGCGGCTGAGAGTTTGATTAACCCTAATTGCCTGAAACTCTCTCGAATTAATTACCCAGGCGCCTCGCTTAGGCCTAAGCGAGGCGCCTGGTCCCATCAGATTTTGGCTATAAATTCATTGGAAATTCATTCGATTTCATTATAAACTCGTTGAATTTCAATTCTTTGTCCACAACATATATAACATGTCGTATTACGACTTTATTTTCGATGATTCTTACGACTCTAATAATAATAATAATAATAATAATAATAATAATAATAATAATAATAATGTCGAGGAGGGGTTGTCATATAATGTCGAGCAGGGTCCGTCATATAATGTCGGGCAGGGTCGGTCTAGTAGTGTCGAGGAGGGTCAGTCTGGCATTCGTTACCGTGATAATGCGGTAGAACTGGACTTGAATACACAGTGGAAGGACCCATATGAATTTGAAGATGAGCCTAATCAACCTGCCTACGGTTATACTTACGGCGCTAACGATGGTGATGACACATTTGAAGAACAAGACTGTACGCACTATGAAGACAGCGCTGTCGATGAGAAGCGGGTAGAAGATCAGGAGGAAGGACCTAACCCGATCAACCTTTGGTTCGAGACTGACCGGACATTTTCGACACGCGTTGAGTTGGTCGATTGGGTACATGATACGGGAATGGCAAATGGTGACGTTATAGTTATAAAAAGATCGAAGAAAAGAGGAGAACAGTTCGTGAAGGTATATATTTCAGTCACTATTGTTTTCAAGATATTAACAAATGCGTATTTTATAAATTGTTATTTAAAAAGCAACAATAAACTTAGCTTATAAATTAATTACTAAAAACACGTGTTTTTTCGTTGGTCAAGGTTAATTCCCTACGGGTGCACCAGTGGTTTTCGGGTCACACACCTTTAGGATTACGTTTCTCCTTTACTACGAGTATTGTTAATTTTTAATTAATAAACTTTATTATTATTATTATTATTATTATTATTATTATTATTATTATTATTATTGTATTTATTATTATTATTGTATTTATTATTATTATTGTTACTAATATTATTATTATTATTATTATTATTATTATTATTATTACTAATATTATTAGGGCTATTATTATTATTATTTTTTAGTATTATTATTATTATTATTATTGTATTTATTATTATTATTGTTACTAATATTATTATTATTATTATTATTATTATTATTATTATTATTACGTTTATTATTATTATTATTACGATTATTATTATTATTATTATTATTATTAATATTATTATTATTATTATAATAATTATTATTAGTTTTATTATTATTATTATTATTATTTTTATTATTAATATTATTATTATTATTATTATTAATATTATTATTATTATTACGATTATTATTATTATTATTATTTTTATTATTATTATTATTAATATTATTATTATTATTACGATTATTATTATTATTATTATTACGATTATTATTATTATTATTATTATTATTATTATTATTATTCTACTTATTATTATTATTGTATTTATTATTATTATTATTATTATTATTACGATTATTATTATTATTATTATTATTATTGTTACGATTATTATTATTATTATTTATTTAAAAAAATTAAAAATAAACTTATTTTCTAATAAACTTATTTTTGTTAAAGTTGTATTTCAATGCACTCTTGGGGGGGAGCATAAGAGTGTGGCTTTGGTGAGGAAGACGGGTAGCAAAAAGATTGGCTGCCCGTTTAAGTTGACAGGGGTGTTTGAATCTCGGACACGGGTTTGGAGGTTAAAGGTGAAAAACCCGACGCACAACCACACTCCCTTTGAACACTTAGAGGGTCACCCATATGCCAGAAGGCTTTCTGTGGATGACAAACAACTGGTCGGGGAGATGACAGAGAATGATGTTCCCAAGCGTAGCATTTGGAGAATGATCGTTTCAAAGAACCCGGAGAAAAAGACTACCCTGAAAGATATACACAATGCGGCTCAGATGATGAATGCTGGAAAGGCAGTCATTCCCAAAGGTGCAATGGAGCACCTCGAATACTTTCTGACAGAGAGAGAATTCACTTACTACACGCGTGCGGATGAAACCTCGAAGGCTCTCACGGATATTTTCTTCGTTCACAAACATTCACATACTATGTGGTGCGCATTCCCGCATGTGCTGATGATTGACGCCACCTACAATACAAACATGTACAATATGGCGTTTGTTCAGGTAGTGGGTATGGCGTCGACAAACCAGTCGTTTTCGATTGCCCATGCGTTTATTTCTTCTGAGAAGATTGATAACTACATTTGGCTGTTGGAGAGGATAAGGTCTATGTTGGACAAATGTATGGAGCCGCGAGTGATTGTGACAGACAGGGACCTTGCGTTGATGAATGCGTGTGATGTGGTTTTCCCAAAGGCGTACAAGTATCTATGCCGGTTTCATATCTCGCAGAATATCAACAGGAACAGCAAGAAGGAGTTCACGGATAAGGAGTGGAAGGAATTTGTTCGAATGTTTTGGTGGCTGTGTGACTCTGCGACGGAAACCCTATACGAATACAATTTGGGGCAATTTCAGTCATATCTGGAAAAGATGGATCGGCTAGGTAAGTAGTTTTACATAATTACATACGTACTTGTTTACATACACACGCCTGACAAGTTTTGGTTATATTTTTCAGACGTTTTTACCTACACGAAGAATAACTGGTTGGACCGGTTCCGTCAAAAGTTTGTGTCAGCGTGGACTAACCAAACGCTGAACTTCCGCCAGACCACTACCAACAGAGTTGAGGGCATGCATGCCAAAATTAAAAGTTACCTTCCAAGCAATCGCAACTCGTTGTCAACAATTGTGAAGTCCGTTGATCAAATGGTGGATAAGCAATATAGAGACATTAAAAAAGGTTTTGAAGAAAGCCTAAGAAAAACCATGAACTACACAAGCGATAGCCATTGCTTGAAAAGTTACTTCGGAAGGTTAGCAAACATGCTCTTCAGTTGATATACGAAGAGATCGACCGTCTGCAAACGTCCATGCGCCGTTACAATAACACTTGTGGATGCCAGCTTTATACTAGTTGTGCTTTGCCATGTGCCTGTCGTCTCGAGCAGTTACAAATTAACGGTAATTAGCACTAGTGTCCATATGATTTTACTACATAATTTATTACATGACTTAATTTTATAACATATGTTATTTTTTCAGGTCAGGAAACCCATTTGTTCTAGATAGACGTGTTCTGGAGGAAGCTTGACTTCAAACCTGCGAAGACTGGTTGCGAAGATATAAATGTAGATAAGGTGTGGGCAGAATTAAAGGAAACGATTGATACAAAACCAGTTTTTGCCCAATTAAACTACCTGGACAAATTTGCACAAATCGTCACAGGCAACTACTCCCCCAATAAACCGCCTGTTGTGCAAAAAAAAACCCGTGGTCGTCCAACCAAGAAGTAGCAAGAACACAAGAGAGAACAATCTGCAAGAAAGAGCTTGCATATGCCGGTTGAAGAAAGTGGGTCCGACGAGGAGTTTGAATTTCCCCGGCACAGCTCATTCGTACCATCACAGGAGGACCTCGTACGACCTTCCCAGTCCCAGCCATGCCCTCCTTACGAGCTTCACCGTCACAGCTCTTACATACCGTCATCGTTCCAGGGGGGCAGCATTTGGGATAAATTCAATTTCC